>JACTOM010000934.1:1192191-1571984 GCA_015832385.1 Elymnias hypermnestra | reverse complement strand
GAGACAGTATATATATATATATGATATTATAACAAAAACGGAGAAATTTATTCGTCTTGAATGCTTCTATAGCGTGCACCATGTAAACTGTTACATTAATGTGTGACAATAATGTGCGACGGAGATATTCTTCTCAAAAAGCATTCAACCAGTCAGACTTAAATGATGAGTTTCGAGGCCCACTTGCTTTGGACCTTTAATCTTACCCAAATTCCCTCAAAATTCTAATTAGTTGATATTTCTACTAACATTTTAAGTTCTAGGGGCAGAGTTGGTAGCTCCAGGCAGAGCTGGCAGGGATCTGCTGCTTGATAGCATCGGACCAGGAAGCCTCGGATCTCCTCCACCTAATATACCGCCAGAGCTGACTTGCATTAGCGAGGAAGGCGGACTAGATTTAGATTTAGACCTAGACATACCAGAACACCTGCTAGAGGATCTGGACTGTGGCGGTGACTGTATTACTAGCTGTAACAAGGTAATATAACACTAACTTCATTCATTATACTCAAGTCAAAATCTAATTATTCTTTATTAACTAGTAATATGAAAAAATATGGGCAATTCCTACATATTACTAGTGCCATCTAGCACAAACTTCTTAAACTCAGTACATTGAAAGCTATCTTTAAACTTTTTAGGTGAGCTTTCAAATAGTTGATTACCGTACCTATGCCTACTAATTTAATTTGTCAGAATTGCTAACCGAGGCCCCGGATTGCATTTATAAATTTGCATTGAGTTTGGACTGGTGGGAGGTTTCGGCCGTTGCTAGTTACCACCCACCCTATCAGCAAAGCCAACCGCGAAGCAAAGAGATTTGGTTACAATACTGTGTAGAAACCATACGTGGCAAAATTGCCTCTTAACAAATTAGCGCGATTCCATCTTAGAATGTATTTATCATTTTCCATCAGGCAGGATCACAATCAAGCGCTAAATTCGCAGCAATAAAAATCTTACGTTAAATCTGTTAGCAGAATATCATTTTAACGTCACATTTGCGAAAACGCGTGCATTGGGATATGTAAAAATACATAACTAAATACAATTGTCAAGTCACACTAAATCATAATCGTCCTAATATATAATAATTTTATTACTTTTTTCTGTGGCTTGAACCAACAATAACAATTTATCTTTCAGGTAGAGAACTATCTAATGCTAAGCGAATACGAAAACAATTTGATAGCGGAACTACCGAATCTGAACGAAAGGAGAGGACGACGGTGGTCAATTGTGGTTGCAAACAACTCACCACAACCATCTACAAACCAAGATCACCAAACCACACCAGAACACCGAAACTCAATCAAATGGAAGAAGAAGTGCCATAATACCAATAACAGACTGATCACAGTGATAAACGAAGCCTCGTTATAAACTGATAGTGGAGATATTGTTAAGACAATAAATAGAGTAAACTGTTAGTGTACCATTGACCTATTTAACCTCATAATTTATTTGTTGTGTGTGTATAGTAGTCTCATTTGTGTATTGTACGATTATTTATTAAATTATTATCAAAGATGTCCCTCTGTTTTAATAAAATTAAATGGTTATAACCTTACATAATATAAAATACACAAGTTGTTTTGGAACTTTTTAAGCAAGATTATTATTGTTTAGTATTGTACGAATTGAAACATTTTTAAAAGTTTTTCATTAGTGACTGTGTTTTTAATATATAATAATGTTACCCAAGTAATATGAAGTCAATTCCAACGCCATCTAGTCCGAATTTATGAGATTATACAGAAAGGAAACTCTTTCTACATGAGCTTTCAATAGATGGCTCTGTACAATTCTGCTCTGGCAAAATAAATATAAGATTAATTTATAGTAAATAAAAACTGTATTTACATTGTCATTGACTTAGTTTGAAAAAAAAAGTATTTGATCTTGAGTGCTTGAATAAAAAAGTGTTTTATTGACAATGGAAAGTTTGATCAAGATGTATATATCGCTCAATACTCAATACTTACTCCGATAGTAGGTCTGGGTTCAATTCCCGGTAGAGCAATTCAGGACTGGCGGAAGGCTTTGGATGTAACTAGTTACAACAAAGATTTACCACCAAGCAATCATTAGCTTTCGGTAAGATGTTGTGTAGCTATTATAAGAGGTAACTAAAAAAAGTGAAACTTCTTTGGCAAACTTATTTTTAAACTTTCCTATATTTATACAGATCTAAAACTTTAGATTTCCGAGACTTAGAGGAAGGGAAAAAGGTTGTCATTAAAATATTAAATGTCTAAAATTAGTACAAATAATTTGACATTTCAAATGACGAAATGTAAATAAAAATGCCACGTGTTTGTCAATATTAGAAATAGTAATTAATATTTTTTTTTTATTTAGAAAAGAGAATTTATTACATATTTTTATATAATATTTTATGAAAAATAATATATTAAATGAGGTGTGGCAAATTAAAATGCCATGTTATTTGTAAATATTAAAAATACCTGTCCTTCAAGATAAAAAGGCTGCACATTTTCGTGCCGCTGATCACGCGTTTCTTTACTCTTACTTGCCTAAAGAAGTTTTACTTCAAAAAAACATATTTATCATCACCAACAACTTATTTTTGAGCACAACAGATTTCATTCAAAGATCTCCACATTACACACTCTTGAACAATCGGTGACGAGAGTGGACATCATCATACGACAGTGAAATAAAACAAAATCTACAAGAAGGTAATTAAATATATTGACATCTTGTAATTGATAATAATAATAATTCGTAAAACTAGTGAATACAATACTGCACAAAAATATTTATGGAACACAATACGTTTATAATCTTTGCGGTGTTACAATGTCCTCAAGGAATTGGGCAAAACATCGCATCGCTTGTAGTAGCGCAGCAAGTAATATGGAAAGTGATAAACTCACCAATTTCTGACTCTCCGATTTAACTATTTCGTTGTTACCAACAGGAACTAAACTTCGGCTCGCACCAACACTAACAATGCTTGAATTATCACAATCAATATCATAAACATTTGTACCAACAATAGATTCTTTAATACTCGAATCGTTAACATCACACGCGAGATTTATCACAATAAAATCTGATTCCATCAGACGATCGCTGTTAACATCATTGAAATGTAAAGAATCCTGTTGTAAAACATCATTAGCAACATTAGAACAACTAGGAATCTCATTCCACTGCACATCTTCATTTTTATTATTTAGGCACTTCATTACATCACCATCCCTTACACTAGGTTTATTATAACTATATTTCACTGAATCGTCATTTTCACCAGAGGACATACCGCTGTCATTATCTACATTACTGTTATCTCTAATTGGTGAGATATGCTCGAGATTGTTTTCATTGTTTGTTTCTATATCTACTTGTGATTTGTTAAAACTACCGTATGTTTTATTGGCATAGTTTGTATGCAGTGTTACCGTGCCCGGTGTGGGCACGGCCTCGGGTCAGGACACTTTACCGCATGAGATGCTACCCTTTATAACTAAAGCGTTTGAAATAAGCTCCTGTGTACCAAATATGCTGTCGACATCGGATAATGATGTGTTGTTCAATGAACATTCGTCATCCAGTAATAGTTCTGATCGTAGTCCCTGAAAACGAATTGTAATTAGTATTCAAGCCAAATTAATTAAATTAGGTTGTCACTTCAACCAATGGATATCCAGTGGTAGATATATCTCATATTATGATGCCCACAAGGCTCTTTCAAAATAAAATTGAGTTTCAGTACGATGCTGTGTCGAAACTATAAGAAGTAAATTACTTCTTACCAGGCGAGTGCGCCATCATCATAGAATCATCACTTACAATTAAGCAATAAAAAACAAATTATGCCCAATTTCATCGACCCCTTTTAAGCTTACTGTAGCAGTATATTTAGGGACCAGTTAAGGGGGTTGTTTCTAAAGCTAAGGGGTCCCCTTACTTTTTGATGCTTTAGGGCATGCTGGTGAAACCAGGCATTAGAGTCAGAAGTATAGTTAAACTTACCTCAGAAAAATATTCATAGTCTTTTTCAAATGACAATATAAATATACAGAATATTCCCGTTAATGAATAACTACAGAGGGAACTGACCACGTGACAAAAATATACACCCCTGGAACCACCTAAAACATAATAACGTAACAACACTCAATAGGGGGAAAATTACTCCACTAATCTGATATTGTATAATAATATATAATCATTAAAGATGACATTTTTTCACGGGAAAATGAGGGGGATAAATTACAAGTTTTTAGTAAAATATTATAATGCAATATAGTAGAAAAAATCGATTACCTTCAGGCAAAAACGATGAGACGGTTCCAAAAATCGCCATAACAACTAGAACAAGGAAGCTCACATTCGCAAGGCATTGCCTCAACACTGTCAATCTTCTATCGTAAAATAAAGTAGAAATATATGTTGTTATGATGCACTGAAAAGAAATATTTTTGGGATTTATATACATATAAATGGACGCAAATATTGGTACGCAGTATAAGTACGTCTTATGTTCAGAGGATATAATTATTGTTTTCTTCAGTAAATCCACTCGAAAAGAAAATTAAGCAGTTAGCCTGAAAATGTGTTGTTTCTCAATCCAGTCAATCATCTGGTAACTAACCGAATCACTGCCCAGCTACAAACCTGGTCGCTTATCTAGTTCACTGATACGGTTGAGTATAAAAGAGAATAAATAAAGAAAACTCTACGGGACTCGTACTCGTTGCTTAGAGATCGTTTGCCAGCCGCATTTGGCATACATGTATAGACTATTTTGGCGACAAATTTATTTCGCGACAAGAAACAACAAGTAAGCGCCGTCATAATGAAATCAGTGAGTATTCTCTAAGTTCAACCGGCATATTTAGAACAATTGTAGGCCAGGAAGAGGCTCACAATTATAAAGTAAGAATTTGTACTTTAGTTAAAATAAAAATAACTCCAACCTTTGTTTCCTTTCTATATAAACCGAGTGGCAGAGACTAACAGTAAGCGGGTGACATTAACAGGAGCAAGTGTACCGAGAGTGAAGCTGAACTGAATATTAATGGTTCCGATTTCTAGAAGTTAAATTATAAAAATGACAAATCTTCGATGCTTTAATGCCTAAAGATTTAGAAAATACTTATTCTCCTAATTGTGATATCGTAGACCACAACAGTGTGATACAAGGTATTAAAAGATCTTAATTGCTAACTAATGAACGTATATAACGACATTGAACTCCACCTCACAGCATAAAAAAATACAAAATATTAAATTTAAACTGTGTGTAATTACAGTCATTATAAAAATGATTATCTGATGATTGTTAGTATGACCTTGTGAGTCTCAAAAATACAATACACAGTTCGTAGACGAATAAAAAGTTCAATAATAAAATTAGGTACTACTACACCTATAGTTAACACAGCTACTTTAAGTCGTAAAATTTGAAAAGCAGGTTTTTACTGTAATTACTTTTATATTAAAACGTCTAATGATAAGTAACCTTCATTATTTCTCTATTGGTAAAACGGATAACAATAAATAGTAATTAATTTTTATCGGCTTTTACATAAGGTTTTATCAGAACGATTGTATTGTCTTCGGAGAATGGTGTTGTAATTAGGCGCAGCCGTAACCTTCTCTTTTCTTTGGCTGGGAAATACATTTATGTGCACCGGATAAAGATACCCAATAAACCCAACGGTACCCTTTGCACCTAATATAAAGGAGGTATCAGAAGATCACCAAAGCATTGAAATCAGATGGCACCCTACAAAAGGCTCTTTCAAGTAAAAGGGAGTAACCTTCTCTATACCTAAGAATCAGAAAATATACTCAAAAATGGCCGAAACAAAAATCGAAACGAAACTTGCACAATAATAAGCAGTTAAAAAAATTTACATGAATGGAAACCATTGGCATTAGAATAGTCAGAATTTTTATGCGTTATATAAAAACCTAGTGCCACAGTCTTTGTTATCGTGTTTACATCGTTTTTGGTCTACTACCCCCACTTTTTCATCGCAATACGAATTTACACAATTCAGCTAGTATTTATATGTAACGAACACAAAATTCTCGGTACTACTTGCAACATTATTATATAAAATACTAGTAGACCCAGTGTCAGTTAATTGGATTATCTCTATTACTATGCACGCAGGCAGGTTACACAGTTAGTTGCCTGCATTCTCATCATGTCCATATTTTTTTTGCAGTATACTGTTAACCCATAAAAGTTACATTTACACCTTCATAGGGTTATGTATCGACCGTGGAAACTCCACTATTAAGATGGGAAGAAAAGCCCTAAGTCCTTATAACCGTAGGTAGCTAAGCAAGCCTTCGTTTAACGCTATTTACTTCACGTTAGAACAAAGGAAATTCCGAGAACTCGGAAAACTGGAGATCGTCATCTGCAAAGACGTGTGTTTGTGGGAGTACGATCACACTGGATGGGACACGTCAGATAATTCCTGAGACTCCTGAATATTAAGGATATTATTTAAGGAGGCCGACGTGGAGAAAGATATGGCTATTCCTAGAAATAAATCAATTTAAACTTAAAATGCACTAACCTGCACCCATATGTACAAAGTTCCAAATCCACATATAAATATATTTAATGCTCGTAAACATGATTCATCAACCTGAAAATTAAAACAATCAATATTAACCATTGAAATGTTTTTATATTTTCGCGATTCATTATAAAAAATGAGTTTATATTGCGGAATTGTACAGCCGTCACCATCAAACTCGTAGTTTTGGTGATTAAACGCTAGGTAAATGGGCATAAAAAATATGTAAAATCACAAATCTCAGAGAACTTACAGACGAGATTTGAGAGATTATTTTGACGACACAAAGATATGAAAAGGCTGAAGGTTAATTATAAGGTTTCTATAGGAAAGAAGGCTTTGAATTAACTACCTTATTGAACTACCGCAAAGTTACCGTATTTGCTAATAGGTATCACACAATTACTAGTGATATTGCTAGAGTTTTTAACAATATACTAGTAATATAGTAGTTTTTAAAATTAAGTATTAAGTTTAAATTATTATAAAAGGATATAGGAGGAAAAATGGCAATGCATGGAGTTTATCGTACTGGTGGCATTTTTGTACATGCCAAAAAAAATTTGAGCACTTGTCGAGATTTTATGTTCTTTAAACTTCTGGTTTTTATTTTTATGTAACTTAACTTCAACACATGTTTAATGTGGCTAAGTTGCTCTTTACAACCAAAACCACGTCGGTGAGTTGGCAAACTCAATTTTTAAAGTTCCAGGACGACATTCCTATTTATTTATATATCTTGATATTTGAACGTCTTTATATCAATTGAAATAAATATTCTTTATTAACGTAAATGCTTGTAATAAACACTTTTTCAAGTTTAAGTTTAGGAAGTGGTCACTAATGAGTCGAATGTTGTTTCCTTTATTAAATTTTTTAACACGTAATTTACTTTACAATTCAATATACCTTTTAGTTAAGATTTAATTTTACTTTAATTTAATACGGATTTTTATTGTATATTGGTTAGTGCAGGACTGGAATTAAACTTGATAATATGTGATGATACAATCACACTAATCTAGTGAGAGAGGAATTTCTTAATGGCTACTGCACAGACCGTTCCAGGATACAAAATTTGAGTTGGTGGCATTTGCCTATGGTTACTATAGTCGAAGATAATATAATTCCAAATCTAGACAAATTAGTAAACACAGTGTTCCACATTTACCCTCTCACGTGAATCGAAATGGCATCCTCAGTTGGTGAAACGAAAACTCCTATGACACAGAAGTCGTCTCTATTACGATTGGCAACAATTTGTTTGTCTTTATAACTACTTTTCAAAATATTATCAATCATCATGACATAACAGTGTAGTAAATTACGAGATTGTTCGGTAATTTACGCCACTTAAAAACTCGCACCGATTTATATTAACATTGTGATTTACTGTTCCTTTTATTTATTCTTTGTAATACGAATTTATATAAGTTATACACGTCAGTAGGTGACAATGACTTCCTATGTTAATAATATAACAAATAATATAAAATAAATAAGTCTGTCTCTATTCCATCAAGCACTATTCTTAAACTCATTACATACAAAATAAACGATTTATGAGAGGAATTAATTTATACGATTTTTAATTTCTAAATGTTTTTGCTTTTTATTGTCCCATCGGACTGTTATTTCAAATATTATATAGTAATTTGTTAAAAGCGTAATTAACCCTATTTTGACTATATTAAGTATTTTATGTAACAATTTGTAGAAACGCTGTTGGATTATCAATAAATAAATATTTGTAAAAACTGTATTAACCTAAATAATCACATGATTGTCTACTACCACTTTAAAAAATGTATTTCTAAGAGGAACATGGAAGTGTTTTATTGGCGATTAAAAATTTGAATCTATGAATGTAAGTGATTTACCACGGTGATGAATGAATCATTATGAAATCTTTGAAATATATGTCGGAATAACTTGAAATTTGGCTGGTTGCTCCTTTCCCAAAGTAGACGCTCACTAAGAACGCGTTTTTCCGTATTCCCACGGGATTAGAATTTATGAGCGAAAAATATAACTATGGTAATTGTTATTAAAGATATTTTAAATAGAAAAATATAATAGAAAAGACAAATCCCATCCGATTTTATTTTGCAATCCTGTAGTATAGTTAAAAATAGAGACAATGAAGTCTCTCATTTTTGTATTCAGTTGTAATTTCCGGAAAATAGAATAAGTTTTATTTCCATCTAAAATATATATTTTTTTACATTTAATAGAGCCAGAACTAATAGTAGTAATTGAAGATGAAGTAAATATTTTTCTTCCTTTAAACATATTTAAGAAGTAAGTTATGATGAGTTTTGAGTTCTAAACCGCAGTGTACATTTTATCTTAAAGTATCTGTATTACAGTGCAATCATGATGCTGCAATTTCCTTGTCGGTCGTTAACACAGATCGCAACACTAGGAAATGTGGTCAGTTACTAAAGCTATAATGATTTAACCTGAATACCAAAGAAAGATACCTGTAAACTTTACATAGATAGAAAGTATGTATAAAAAGAAGAAAATATACAAAATATTCAGATGTACATAGGATTAGTAGCATTTCTTAAAAATACTGTTTATGAAGCTGCTATGTAATAGTCGAATATTCGTTATACTGTATAAGAAACTAACTGTTCTTCATGGTATGGTCCGCGTATATCGTGTGGGTACTTAATAGCCGAAATTGCGAAAAGAGTAACTTTGCTAAATCGGAGGCACATCGGTTGAATGGTTTCAAAGTCTATATCGGACTTGATAGAAACATTTTTTTTTTGTTTAGACATATAGATAATAATATAATAGGTAACATAAATATAGCAGCTATATTGTTATGTTATGTTGAATACAATGAAAAAGACCTTGAAGTTTTAAGAGGAAAATTATCAATTTTTTGCTAAATCTAACTGTTTATATTGTGCCTATTTATTTAAAATTTAGGTTTCTTTTTTACGTAAACAAAAAATGGGAACTTTAACAGAAAAAGTAACTAATATTGTGTATATAGTAAATTTTCACTGTATACTGCAAAAACTGTTTTTTATTGCAAACTAATTTTATTTTACCAACTGACCAGCGTGCTATCTCTCTCAAAATTTCTCTCAATATATTTTAATTCTCTCATCTCATTTAATTCTCTCAATATTTTTTAAACATTGATGTGAAAAGAAGCGATTTATTACAGAAAAAATTGTGTTTATTATAGTAAATATTATTACAAAAGCAAAAGGCAAAACATTAAAGACAAAAAAGCTAAAATGCTGGAATTGCTGCATTAGCCAATAAACAAATATATACCCAAAGTAGCCTATCGCCATATAAAGTTATGTTGCCCCGTTTCGTTGCAAGAACGAGGGATCCGGAAACCTGCAGGATTAGAGTGGGAAAGGGCTCATAACAGCAGCAATAGCTCCGTCACCAAACGTAAATGAATGCCGGAAGTCACTTAACAAGTGAATCATATCAACGCCGGAAAGCAAACATGTACTAACCAACAAATACAAAATTGTTCACCAGAACAGAAAAACTTGAAAGGTTTACTATAACTTAAACCGTATTTAAAGAATAGTTATTTTGTTCCTAAACAAATTTTTAGAACGTTGTGGTATAAAAGAAAATGAAGTGACTAAAATTGAGAAAGATATTCTTAGATGGTTTGGGCACATAGAATAAATGAAAGGAGGCTGACAAAAAGATTTAAGACTCAAGAGCGAATGGGAAAGTTAGAAGAGGAAGACCAAGGCGAACGTTCCCGGACCAAATCCAGGACGTTTTAAATAAGAGCCAGGTAAAGAGTACTCTAAACCGACGAACTTGTATGAAAGGTTTAATGAGATTGAAAGAAGCGAAGGAGATATGCAAGGATCGTGGCAAGTGGAAGGACGTGATCTCTGTCTACCCCTATGGGAATGAGGCGTGATGCGATGTACAAATTTACAGTAGGGATATTAACCTTAAGTTTTGTGAAAACTATATTTTAAAGGTTACTATGTGTTTGCTTTCCAACGTCGATATTTGTTTACCGGTTTATTTCTATGAACGCATTAGTTTTCATTCATGTTTATGACATTTTATGGATACTTGAATATGGACAGCCTCCTTGGCGCAACATTGCGGTACTCGCTTAACAATTTAACAAGGATCCTTGGTTCAATTTTCGGCAAATTAAGAAAATTGTGATTTCTAACTCGTCTAGCTCTCGTCTGTCGGGGACTGTGCCCGTGGCTAGTTACCGCCCTACCAACAGCGATGTTTAACGGCATTAAACAAAAAAATACATTCTTAATTTACGCTGTGGAGAGGCAAATTACCTCTTCCCTCGTTAGCTCGCTACCATATTCGACTGTATCATCAATTACCATCAAGGGAGATTACGGTCAACCGCTAAGCTCTTAGCAGTAAAAAGTGTCGATTACCAGAGATTGTCTACAGTAATATTTTTTTGTTACGAATGACTAAGATAACGTAAGATTCTCATTGCACTTAAATACTATTTTACTTCTTACCTTAAATATGAACAAAAATAAGTACACCAGGAAGCCCAACGACAAGAATGAGGCTGAGAAGGAAGCAATCCTATTTGCAAACAATGTCACATTCGGATTAGGGGTTAAAGAGCCTAGTACATGAACCTGCTGGTATCTGTCATAGATGATTTTGCCAGCTGAAAAAAAAAATTGTTAGGACACAGCACACATAGGTGTTTTCTAGGGCAAACTGTTTATATAACTTTTACCTATTTACTTCTTAGGGGATAATACACAAACAAACTCCAGAGAACACCGAGGGGTTTTACTATTAACTACCCTGCTTCAAAAATATGTAGAGTTTTTGGGTATAAACAATGACGCCTGTTTAATAACCCATTCGAGGCGCAAACCCATGAAGCATGTGCTCCTGGGCTTGTAGCCGTTCAATACGAAGTACAAAATCTACGAGATGATCGTATCATATTTTTATAGGAATAATCGGAACAATAACCTTACGGTTCCTATCATGAAAAATGTATCTCGTCGTACATAGAAATGTGCAGAAGCAAAAATTACTTAAAGATATAGTTTTGAATTTTGAATATAAAAATAAGTAACTTATGAAGTTTATGTAATAATTAATTAATATGTCTACATTAAAGTATCTAACATGTACGTCTAGCATTATAAATAAATTACTTTAAATTCGGATATCCTAACTGCAACAACGGGAGTACGCAATGATGACATTAGTTGAAATATTCATTAAAGAACATCTTTTTTACGTTTTAATTTTAATTACGAAGTAATTGTTTTTAATTGTTAGAAATCATCATTTCAGATTAAAGTAGTACATTTAAATGAATCACTCAGCAGAAACGAGCGCAACTTTACGAATAATATCACGTAAATTTATTAGACGAGAGATTAAATTGAAGAATTTCAAACATTATTAAGATCTAGCACGTAGGCCTGTAATGATGACGTTAGTTGTAAAATATTCAATAAAGAACTTCTCTTTTTCATTTTAATTTCGAAGTAATTGTTTTAAATTGTTAGAAATCATCATTTAAGATTAGACAAGAGGGTAAATTGAAGAATTGCAAACATTATTCAAATCTACGCACTTTTCAAAATCTTATGTTGATTTTCAGATTATAATGTATTTTTAAACCGTCGTTCCTAAAAAACACCTGCCACACTACATTAATATTGAAAGAAGGTTATTACTGTTTTATACATCAGTTAGATTAAATGCGTTAGGTATGAATGATGAAAATAATGATACATATTCTTATAAATGATATTCAAAATTTTATTGGGTTAAATGACGATGAAACTGAAGAAGCCAAATGAAAAAGCGGCAAGACTCTGATAAAGTTGCAACTCTGCTTGTCGACAATTTCTATCCATATTTTTTTGATAATCCAATCATAGTTCTTACATAGTTGTGTAACTACACATCAAAAAATTAGAAAATTGGCACAGAAAGTTAGTAATTACGTAAAAATTATATTTAAAGTCCCTTTTTGTGCGGTTTATGTCCTACACAGATTGGAGATGTGAATGGTTTTTTCATTTCTTTATAATCCTTTAACAATGTGTAGTTAGTAAAATATTATAAACAGGGTCGATAACGAAAAAATAGAAGTTATATTTATAGCGTGCACTATGCTACTTGAATTCTTGCTATCTGCAAGTAGTCAAGTAATTATAAAATTAGTTTGAATCTTTAACTGGCTTCATGCCTTATCAACACATTATTTCATCATAATGTACTCTTATTGTGTTTGTGTTGCGGTTAATTTTATAAGAGCGCTATATGCAACACAGATCGTCTCGCGCCCGCCTAATGAGGTCATGAATGTAAAACCAGGGTGTGTTCGAATTTATTACTGTTTATACAGTTGATCGTTTTAGGCATGTAAGTAACCTGTTTAAAAATATTTTAACAAGCAATATAAAAAACCTTTTCATCGCAGGATGCCTGGCAGAGCGAAATTCGATTTGTTTAAGTACACAAACAAAATATTGTGTACACTTTAGGTAGCTAGATGGTAAACTGCCAAATGGGAAGATATTCACTTCGCCTACATATCTTCTTAAACACATTATTAAAAGCCTTTAAACTTTTTAATGGACTTTTCAATGGTGTTGTTAATAACTTAATTTTATTGATCTTTTATTATCTATTATAGCTAAATATTGTCAGTTTAAATAATTGTAAAATGTATTTATTGAATTAATATATGAAAAAAACTGTGTAATCCACTACAAGTTTAAAAGAGTATTTGATGGAGTATTATGTGGATGAAATTAATAATTGAAAAATTTAACAAAATATATACATATAGGGGCAGTATGATGTAATAATAGGAATTGAATGAGACTCATACAAGTACTGTGTTCTATTAGAAATGAAGAAATCTTAAAATATAGGACAATTAGGCATATTACTTCTTCACTTTCATTATTTTGTTAATGAGTATAAACATTAATATTGTTATTACTCACTATAACCTTATGTAACTCTATCAGTTTTTATATTTATTTGTCAACAGGTGTCTAACAAGACTTTTTTAGATGGCATTTGTTGTATATGCAACATTTTCAATAAAGCTTCCATGACAAAAATTTTTAATAACTTCTTTACAATAAATCATTTTTTAAAAGAATATAAACAATATATATCTATATGCCAATATAATATTAAAGAGAATAGAATAATATAGTATATACAGTGTTATATATATACACTATATGATTCAGTATCGATCTTCTGTTTTTATCCTATTTTCTGTCCCTCTCACCAAAGGTTGTCTGGAAGAGACTCTTAGTGATAAGACCGATTTTGCGCACCATATTACTTACTTAACTGGTTTCCATTGTATTACACAAGTTGTATTGTATCGTTTGTATGTGTGCAATGAAGTTTTAAATAAAATTAACTACAATGTCTCAGGACAAAAACATTATGCTGTAAACTTGTAACGAAAGACCTAAAATAATTTCAGCTTGTGAAACATGTTCAAAGGTTTTGCACTTCAAAATCAACAAATTTTCTAGGAATATCTAATCTGTATAACTTCATAAATCAGCATATACATATCATAGCTAAATCTTATCCTAAAAAGATACATGTATAAGCTTAAACAAAAGCATAATGGATTCAAAATAACAATTTAAAAAAGATGAAATATATTTTGATTACAAATAAATAAATAAATAATAAATAAATAAATCATTTATTCAGCCAATAGAAAAAAAAAGAAAGAAGCTTAAATATAGAATTAGTTTACATGGAATGTAAAAAAAAAAAACAAAACAGAAACAAAACAAAATTAAATTATCTATATCCTACATACATATTGGCTGAAAAGGGTGTTGCCTCAGCTTTGATGCTGCAGTCGGGAGACTGTGGCGCTGATTTTCAGGCATAACCCCATGTGAAATCATTAATATTTTATGGCTGAAAATATGAATATGCCTAATTTAATATAATAAAAAAATTAAATGTTCTGTAAAGCAACTCATACAATAAAAAAGTCATTAAAAAAGTTACATGACTATATCTATGCAAAATTAAATAAAACTTTATGTAACGATAAACTACAATAAAGTGTTAGAATATATAGCATAAAATGTATGGAGAAATAATCAGGAATGAAAATTTATGCAAGACAAATTTTATATAACAACTTAATTTACTCTCACCTAATGCTCCACTGACAATATACATTAAAGCAAGGCCAGTGTCGAAATAATTCGTTTCTTTAAGCACTTCAGAACAAAGACTGAAAAAAAGAGGTTAAATGCATGAAAATAAAATAAAAATTCAGTTGGCAAGCAAAAGTGAAAGGCACACAGCTTAAGATTGATATCCTCTGAGAATATTTTGTAATTATATTAGCTGTAATCAGTTTTACCAAATAGATAGTCAGAATACACTATTAAATGTAATAAAAGAGAAACAACACCAAGTTAGTAATCTAACAAAAATGCCGCTGAAACTAATTGTATTTTGTAAACAATATGAAATTCCAATATTAATTAAAGAACTTACGATAATATGTAAGATGAAGATAATACTATAAGCGCACATTTAAAAATTATCATATTAAGCCCAACCAATTCGTAGTCCAACAAAATTTAATTAATATAATTTGTACACACAACACAACCCACAAGACGTCAGTTTCTAAATGTCAAGTTGTCACTGTCACTTCGTCAAGTCGTTACATATTTTTTATTAACTTGTTACAAACTCTGGATTCTAGTTTCTAATTGTTATTTTTCGGATAGAGGTTTTTAAAATATACTTTCTTGTAGTGTCTAGTTTCGTTGTTAAGAATCTCGGATGACTACTGACACGTAAAAAGGACTGAATCTCGGGCAGGCACCAGTCACCACTAATTTGTCTTTGTAAAATTTGTGTGCCCAATTATTGTTTAAAATTATATTTGAGATTACTTACTGAAGAAAAACGTCATGAGAAAAACTGCATACCCAACTAAATAAAACAAATTGGAGCCACACGGTGGATTAATGCTCTAAAAACCCTTCCTCCCTTTATATAAATCCTATAACTAACAGCAGAGCATTAGTAAGCAGCTACTTTAAGGATAAGCCTCCGTTTTCCAAACTCTGTTAAAAAAATGAAGTCGTACTTTTATCTTTTATTTTAAAAATACTACCAATTTATAATGAAATTATAATAAACACAAATTCATGATTTGCATTAGGATTATAATTTCGTATTTTTTATAATACATCACAAGAATTAAGTAATAAATTTAAGATCTTGCTCATTTAAAAAACGTATTGGTATAATACGAATGCCTTCACTTTAAAGCCACAATCAACTATTTCAAGTCATACATTTAACTTCACACATGCCTGTAAAGTTAAATGTATGAATTGGCTCCAAACGCTAACTTATGATGAGACTGAAAAAATTCTTGTAATTTGTAAATAACTAAATACTACTTATACGTAAACATTCTGATTTAACGCACATACACACNCACACACACACACACACACACACACACACACACACACACACACACACACACACACACACACACACACACACACACACGAATCCATAATCACTCACACATACATGCTCACTCGCAGTTACACATGCATATAAACTTCATAGTATTAAGCATTAATAAATCTGACAGTAACATTGTATAGATGCCAGAATGCCCCTTAAACTAAAGGGGAAAATTTATAAGACGATCGTAAGACCTGTCATCCTGTATGGATCAGAGTGCTGGGCCACCAAAGGGGAGAATGAAAGGAAATTGCATGCAGCGGAGATGCGAATGTTGAGATGGATGTGTGGAGTGACAAAATTGGATAAGATTAAGAATGAGTATATTAGAGGAAGTGTGAAAGTAGCACCAGTGACCGAGAAGTTAAGGAGTGGAAGGTTAGCCTGGTATGGACATGTAATGAGAAGGGAGGATAGCCATGTATGTAAGAGGGTTCTAAATATGATGGTAAGCGGCAGGGCCGGGAGAGGGCGACCAAAAAAAGTGTGGATGAATTGTGTGAAAGAGGATATGTGTATTAAGGGTGTGAATGTAGAAATGACAGCGGATAGAGTGAAGTGGCGAAAGGAAACATGCTGTGCCGACCCCACCTAGTGGGATAAGGGCAAGAAAACAACAGTAACATTGTATAGATAAATAGTTTGCGAAGATTTGCCGTTGACGTCTGCATCGCAGTTTCTAACTTTTGCAGTGTCATCTTTCCCTACATTTTAAGATAAAATGTAACTTGATCAATAAAATAAAAATTTATTTTATTTAAAAATGAAATCATTTCAACCTTATTTCTTTTTTTATTATTATTTTATTATTTAGTTTTATTATTATTATTATATAGCTTTGATGCTTTTTGCTAATTATGATAGCTGACATCTACCTGTACGCACTACGCACTAGTCACTACTCAGTGTCATCCATCATCCATAGATAAAATCTATATACTGTGTCAACTGTCTATTTATTCCCGCTAGTTTAAGTTTTCAAACTTGTGATTGGCATGGTTTTTACTTAATAAAATTTATTAATTACGAATTACTTTATATATTGGATTATCTTCTCAAAATGTCAACCCTGCAACCTCTACATGCATTAAATTTAGGTAAGATAAAATTAAATTGTCAATTGCTCGCTGAAATGTTTATATAAATACCTTTGTGAACCTTTGTTTTATGAAAGTACGTATTTCCTTCTCCTTTTGATAGATCACATTTCGTTGAGATATAACAACTATGAATAGGTTTTGTTATATATTTATAGCTAGCAATGCCCCGATGTTTCACCCACGTAGATACCGATCTTGTGAAACAGTGGAAAGAAATGTGAATAAATTGGTACATTATACATAACATACTTTAATTGAAATTGTTAAACTTTTGAGTGGAAAGTCTGATTTTAATAATTTCAAAAGTATTTTACAGGTATTAACTTCTGAAATGTAAATAAGTAGTTATAGTAGCATAACTACAGTAGTTATACATATGGTATTGCAGCTGTTTTGTAGATATTAATACATTCTATAATACCGTAGAACTTTTCTTGTTCTATCATCACTATTTTCCCCAGCGCATTCAGTGACAGATTTTATGTAAACAATTTTTCACACATTTGCATATATAATAATATAGCCTATGTTACACTGTGAAAATGCAGCTTTCTAATGGTGAAAAAAATTTTGATGTCTGTCTGGCAGTTTTGTGTGAAAATGTTACAAACATTCATACATACAAAAAAAAAAACATAAGTTCCTTCTTTATAATATTATTTTAGATATAATAAATATAGTTTATCAAATTCTTATGTGAAAAATTAAAAGTTTTAAAATTCAAAACTTTGTAGCATGACAAAGTTTTGATACATTTTTAATTGAGAATATCCAGCATTTAGTGGTTAATATTATATCACAGGAACTTTATGTATGAAATTATGTAACTTGCATAAGTTTCCTCTAATATAATGAAATTCTAATTTAAAAAACATATTTATTTGATGGGACAGCCTGTACTATAATCATCATTTTCTTGCCCTTATCCCACTAGGTGGGGTTGGCGCAGCATATTTCCTTTCACCACTTCACTCTATCCACTGTCATTTCTACATTCACACCCCTTACACACATATCCTCTTTCACACAGTTCATCCACACTTCCTGTACTATAATGTCAATGAAAATAATATAATTTAACTTACAGAGCAGCCATTGTTAAGAGATGACATATTAATACATAATGGAATGAAAAACATGAAATATAATTTTATTTTATTGTTATTTAACAATTTTTTTTCACATTTTTATCATAAACTTAAGAATTAAGAATGTATCAAGAATCTCAATTTGTAAATTGGTCAAAATATTTAATTTAATACACTTTTTTTTTATTAAGCAAGCATAGATATTTTGATACTTTTATATATCTTGTAATAGTGTAGTAAGCTAAAAATGGACCATCTCTTTTATAGAAATAATTATTTAAATTATATGTGTTTTATTCCAGATTCTGTCCAGCAACAAGCTTTCATCAAATACTTCCACTCTTTATCTGATGTGAGTAAAGGTTAATTGAGGTAATTTAATTATCTTATGTTAACTCTACATTTACAAATATTAAACCATAGTGATTTCAATACTACTAATTAGTTAACTACTAAACCATGATACAACAGTATCTTTGGCACTTTTTGTTTTGTTCCATACTGAATTCCAGAACCCAGGTTTTTCTGTAGTTGGTTCTTTAGGAGTTACAATTTCTTTTTCATTTTTTGGTAGTGCTTGTTCAATAGCATTGTTAGTTTGACTATTGGCTTCAGATTGATCTCTTGCATGAGAAATGTGTGGCATGTTTTCTAATGTGTCTAAATTTCTTTGAAAATACTGTTCATCATAATTTGGTTTTTCTGGTTGTTGCTTTGTTACATCATAGAATTTTCCAGATACTTCATCTAATAGCTCTACTTGTTCCAATTTATTTTGATTTTCAAATTGTTGTGAAGGCTCAGGCTTTGTAAGAGTTTGTCCTATATTTTGTGCTTTTAAAGTACTAAGTGTTTCCAAGTATTGCTGCATATTATTTTCTACAAAGGGTTCTAAAGATTGACCCATATTTTTTTCTTCAAAGGGCTCAAAATTTCCTGTATATTGTGGAGCAAACTGTTGCTCAAACTGTTGTGACTGTTGGTTCCAACTCTGTTCAAAGTTTTCTATTTGTTGACCTGCATCATGATCCAAAGTCTCTACCTGTTTCATATCCTGTTGTTCAATGTTAGGTTGGATTTGCTTTAGTTCGTCTTGTTTAGTATTAGTAGCATCAGAATTTATTGGTGTTATAAAAGAGTTATGTTTTGATATTTTGTCATCTGAGTTTTCGACATTTGGAATAAAAACCAAATTATTATAGCCTACCATATTATTTGGTTTTAAAGTAGATGTTCTACTTAATTCTGTTACTGTGCTTAACTGGCGTTCTTCTTTCTGATTTAATCCAGTGGCGTTCAAAGTTATTGGCTCTTCGAAAGTGTTTCTTTGCTCTTTGTTGTTATTTTCCTTGGTTAAACTTAGGGACTCAATTTCATTCAGAGTCTTATATTTTTTATCTGTGTTATTTTTTTTAAATTCTTTTGATGATATTGATTCCAAAACTGTCTCTTCTGGTCCAATATCACCACGCTCAACATCAATAGGATGCTTATTAACGTTGGTTGTATTTTTTACTTGCAGCTCATCTGTGTTAGATAATTCCTGTGTTATTTCCGACTTACCTTCAGTAAAATTGAGCTTTGGTATAAGATTATGATTCTGCGTTTCGCTATGTGGAGCCAGATTATGTTTCTCATTGCCAGTAGTATCTTTTTGAGGCTTTCCTGCAGAATCCAATATTTAAAAAAATCATTATTAGCTTTGGTGTTTACACCTCTTATTTTAAATATTGAAAAAACAACTCTTACGTAAGAAAAATAACATTACCTTCTTTTTCCTTAAAAAAATTATCTATTTTGTTCCATAAATATTCTTGTTGTACATTTACAGCATCATCATTATTATTAGTATAATACTGAAAATTTTTGTCCAAAGCCCATGGTTTATTGGAGTAAAATTCTCCATAAGCATTTTGATTGTGTAGAGTTTCCTGTTCAAAATTTGCTGCAGACTCTGAATGACTATGATGTTCGAAATTTCCTGTATAAGGCATTTTAGCGGTAAATTTTTTTATGCGTATATTTTTTAAGTATTAAGAGGTATTTTAAAATTACTTGTCATTATATTATACACACCGGCATAATTAGCGGAACGTAAAAAGATAAATTTGATATCAGTATCACATAAGGTTATGATACAGATATCAAACCTTTATTTTAATTTTGTTTTTATGTTCCGCTAAATATGCTGGTGTGTATAGTTTATTCTGCAGTTAGCATGACTTTTGTATTGATTTAAGTAAACAATATAACAATCTTATGGTGCAATGTAATGATGCAAAACATTAATAATTTAACAATAAGTACATTAAAATTTGACAAATCATTATTATTTTTAATCTTTTTGTTTCAGAGAATGTAACTTACTCCAATTATTTTGAATTTGTTGCCCTGAGTTTTCCAAATCATGCCATTTATTTACACTTTGTTTGTGAATATTTTCCAAAGAATTCCAATGTGGGTATGGATGTATATGTTGATATCCATGGCTATTCCATTGATTTTGAATTTGTTGACCTAAATCTTCGAGGTTGTTTTGACTTTGGTGTTCCTGTGTTATATCTCCTAATTTCCCCCATTCATTTTGCGTTTGTTGACCCAAATCTTCTATTTTTTTTTGATCTTGTTGTTTCTGAGTCATAACTCCCAACTTATCCCATTGATTTTGAATTTGTTGACCTAAATCTTCTAGTTTGTTCTGACTTTGCTGCTCTTGATTTATACCTCCCAACTTATCCCAATGACTTTGAGTTAGTTGTCCTTGAATTACATCTCCCAGTTGATCCCATTGACTTTGAGTTTGTTGGCCCAAATTTTCCAAGTTGTTTTGGCTTTGACTCTCTTGAGCTAAATCTCCTAATTTATCCCATTGACTTTGAACTAGTTGACCCAAATCTTCTAGTTGGTTTTGATTTTGCTGTTCTTGAATTACATCTCCCAACTTGTGCCATTGACTTTGGACTTGTTGACCCAGATCTTCTACTTCGTTTTCCAACTGATTCCATTGATTTTGAGTTTCTTGACCAAAACTTTCGAGTTGATTCCATTGAGACTGTGTTTGCTGACTTAAGTCTTCTAAGCTCTGTGTTTGTGTTTTTTGATCTGAGTCAGGCTTCCATACGTTTTGCGATTGTTGATCTAATTCTTCCGAATGGCCTTGAGTTTGAGATTTTTCTGAATTATTCCATTTATTTTGTGGCTGCTGATGTAAGTCTTCACCTTGTTCCCAGTGATGTTGTGAATGTTGAGATAAGTCGTCAAATTGATTCCATTGATTTTGTGTATTTTGATCTAAATCCTCTAATTTGTTCCATTCGTTTTGTGAGTGTTCATTCAACTCTTCTATTTTATTATCTTGGCTATGTATTTGTTGATCTAAATTTTCTAGATTCTCCCATTGATTTTGAGTTTCTTTCTTTAAATCGTCTATCTTACTTAACTGACTTTGTGGCCCTTGTTGCGAAGTTTCCAATTTTCCCCAATCATTCTCTGTAAGTTGACCTGCGTTCCCAAAACTATTCCATTTGTCATCTGTTTGCTGACTCAAATCCCAACCGGTTATAAACTGTTGACCCAAATCGTCCTGTTCTTGATCTAGATTCTGATTTCCTTGGTATTGCTCTCTTCCTAATGATCGTCTTTGGCGTCGCTGACTTTGTTCTATACAATACGTACAGTCATAAAGATTTGATGAATAGCCGTGACTGGCAGATGCGGCTGTTAATTTTTGTGATGTTGGTTCATTGGCTGCTAAGGGCTTTATAACGTAAGGATCACCACGCCTTTCCCATGATTTATGGTATGAATAAGAAGAATGGTAGCTTTTTGGATTTGAATCAATATTTTCAACAAGATTATGTGAATTGGCTGCTTCATCTGAAATATGAGAGTTATGTAGTTTAGCTGCCAATCCCGCATTATAAGAGTTCAAAGCATGTAAGTTGGTAGCACTAGCTCCAGAATCGTATGTGTGAGATTGGTGTTGTGATTCACTAGCTGCGGCAGATTTTGTATTAGCACTGTATGAACGTAAGTAAGCACTGTTTGTATTACTCGACCGAGCATTTGCAGAATTTAACACGCTGTCATAGTTATTGCCGGCTGTCTGAGATAATTGAGCGTCGTCAAAGAGTTCACTATTCTTTGGAAGAGGACTTTCTGTAGGAGATACTGTTACAGGTATCGTATCATGTTTTTCCCACTCTTTACGATATCTGTAAGCAGATTCATAATGTTTTGCATTATTTGTTTGTCTGTAATACTGTCTATGAGCATCGGTGTCTAAGAGTTCCGCATCCGAGCTTATTGTGTTTTGACTTTCAGCTAAAGAACTGTGCGAAGCATCATATGTTTGCGCCGCGATAGGTATTGCTACTCTAGCTCCGGGCCTAATGTAAACTTTAACGGGTGTCGCGTATAACGTGCTACCTCTCGTATTCAAATCGTAGCCGTTATTACTGTTCAGGCGTTCATAATCAGTACGTGCCTCACTACCGCTTCGAGAATTATATCTGTAGTTGTTTCCTGCTTGATGATCGTATTCATGGTTACGAGCTCCATATAAATTATCTGCGGATCTTTGTTTATCGGTTTGCATATATTGTGAATTTGCCGCATGGTATCCAGAGCTCTGTGAGTGACTGTTGCTGTATCTTGCAGTATTTGATGAATGAGAGCTACCATAGCCTCCATGTCTTGAATAGGCTGAATTTTTAGACACTGCCGATTGGGATAGGGAATCATCTAAACTTGTGCCTTCTGCAAAATTTCTGCCTCGGAGATTACTTAAATCATAATTGCCCGATCCGTAGATACCTCTAGAATTTGCAGCAGAAAATACACTTCCGGTTCTCGTGCTAGCACCTTCACCCAGTTCTCCGTCAACTTGGTTGACGAGAGTGCTCATTTGGTGCTGCGCTAAGGAGTCCATGTTATGCGCTTTTTCATAATTTCCACCCATGTTACCTCTCTGAGCACCATAAAATCCTGATTTACTTCCATCGTCAGATGAACTTCTAGAATACTCGAAGTCCTCTTTTTCTTTGTACATCTCAGGTTTTGAAGCTACTAATGCCCACAACGAAGCAATTAGTATAAGTGCCTTCATTTTGATATAATTTCTTCACGATCTGTAAAATAAATTGAATTATATAATGATATTTGCAGCATTTTTCATTAAATTAATGTTTTATAGTCTACATCGTGAATGTTACGAACATGGTTTTACATTCAGTTTTACGTTTTGGAAAAATATAACACATTACATAATTAAATATGTCAATATCATGTATATTGTGAATACGCAATTTCAGAAGTAATGCTCCATCTATCCTCAGTTTTAAATGTTCTTCATAAAACCTGATAATATTTTATATCTAAGCAACGAACTGTTTATGGAGATTTCTTAAATTAAATGACTCAAATGACGACAAATATTTTTAACATTTTAATATTATATAATAAGATATTTTTTTTTACTTTTTTTACAGTATAATCAAATATTATTGTAGGATAAATACAAAGGAATCATACTGCGTATACGAAACCCTGAAAATTTGAATTCGTTAAGAAATCTATGAATAAAATTAACGCATTTTATTCTAAGATAAAATATTTGATGTAGCTAAGTAGCTTAAGAACACACTGAATTAAACCAAATTGAAATTTTAGTTCCTTGTATCATTTCAGTAGTTCTTTGATTCTCATATCGCCACTTAAAATTTACAATTTTCATTAGAATTTTCAAATATATGATCCTAATTTGTTTATTTTATTAATCAATTAATTCAACGGTTCTATTATATAAACGAATACTGTAACAAGCAATATAAAACCATTTTTGCATAAGATTTGTTAACATTAAATGACATCCGCAAGTTAAATAAATGTATTTGAACTCGAGTAGTTGAATAAATAGTATTTTATTGACGGTTGAAAATTTTCACAAGACAAATAAATAAATATAAGGAGACTGTGAACTAATTGTAGGAAGCAATTGTATTATATATAAATTTTCATTTATGCAAAATAGCTTTTACTTTAGCCTATAGTATGAAAATTATATGATCTTTTTCATTATATTTTTGAATAGCTTAAAGGTTACGTAACTTAACAATGCATTTAAATACCAATTTATAGCATATTTTTCTTGGCTAAGTATTAGGAAACATAGTCCATATGGTTATCAATTAAATTAAGTACAATGTTAAATAAAACACTTACATTAAAAAAATGTTTTGAACCTCACTATATAAAATACTTAAGCACACTGACATTGCACGGGAACGAGCCGCCAATTTATTTAGCTTTAATTTAATATCTCAAGCGTGATAACCCGAAGCCCGGTCATGATTCGATCCTGACTTCTGAGAAGTGCGAACAAAATGCGACACTATACTGAAAATTTTACATATAATATCATCAAAACATATTTTGAGGACTTATAGTTGTTATGAGTGCATGTTTATTTATGCCTCTGACACTAAACAAATCTGAATCAGCGGTTTACGTTATGTCTGACATTTAGTCATCTTGAATAATCATTAAACTTCTAATTAATAATGGTAAGGTTTTTATCTTTTTGTTTTTCATGGTCAAAGTGTAACTGGTGAGATGTGCTTTGCGTGCAACTTTTATTGAAGTGGAATTAAAAGTAATTTCTTTTCAAAGTGTATAAAGCTGAATAAAATCCTGATCGTAAAAACTTAACAAAGATTTCCAAACTGAATATATTTCATCGATTTTTTTTCATATTAGTCAATTTTAATGTACATAGGCATATTACATATTTACAGCTGTATACATAGAACCACGCCTCCTTCCCATAGGGTTAGGCAGATACTACGTCCTTCCACTTGCCACGATCCTTGCATATCTCCTTCGCTTCTTTCATTTTCAATAAACCTTTCATACAAGTTCGTCGATTTAGAGTACTCTTGACCTGGCCCTTATTTAAAATGTCCTGGATTTGGTCCAGGAACGTTTGCCTTGGTCTTCCCCTTCCAACTCTCCCAATCATTCTTGACTCATAAATCCTTTTTGTCAGTCTCCTTTCATTCATTTTCTCTACGTGCCCAAACCATCTATGTATACCTTTCTCAATTTTAGACACTACATTCTTTTATACCACAACGTTCTCTTATCACACTATTTCTTACTTTGTCACTCAGTTTCAATCCACTCATACTTCTCAAAGCTCTCGTCTCTACCGCATTTATTTTACTTATGTGATACTTCCGCCATACCCAACTTTCACGACCATACGTATGTATGTATACATACATAATGTACAGACTACAGTGTATTAGAATTTACTTTTATAAAAATCAATTAGGCAAATATTTTATTAAAATTGCTATAGCGTATCAACAAGTATTTACGCGTCCAACCCTTTTTTTTTGACGCTGGAAACTACCTTTAAGCATTCCGATCGGATCTAAAATCTCATCGGGAGTGTGGTTTCATGCCAGAATTGTCACTTTGAAATGCCAGCAAGTCCATCGTTGTCTGGGAAGATTCCTATACGATCTTTATAAAAAAACTGGCTAAGTGATATTTAAAAAAATCTTCATTGTACCTTTCCGTATATTAATATGGTCATGGTTATAGATGTACAAATTTCGACATTTTTTCATTAATGATTCAAGTTATGATATCATACACTTAAAAATGTGGGAATACCTTTAAATCACTACTGAGTGATGGATGGATGACGTATATAAGAATATTTTTGTTATATAACGTTAAGTTATGAAATCATAGTTAGTGCAATAGGATATGAAATTAAAAAATACAATGAAAATTACTATTTCACATCGCCATTAATCAAGACAGGTCTTCTTAGCTATTCTACGATTTTCAATAATTAGAGAGGAACACAAAGAAGAAGGGATAGTTTTAAAATAATGTAAACAGCTCATAAAAGTTTTCAAGTCATATTTAGTTTTAAAGTATATTCTTGGAAATCGTCTGACCCACTATATTTATTTGGATCAATGCCACTTAAATCATATCGGTAAAATGTATAGAGTTTAATAGTATATGTATATGTGTCCATGAGCGATCTGTAAATAAGATCTTATATGACAATTTGCTAATTTACCAAAATTAACCTGCGATTTTTTTATTTTTGCGTTGTCATCTTTGTTTTCGCTAGTTAAGCTACGAAGTGACTGTAAGAGAAGTCGCTACAAAACACTAAGTTTTAACATAAATTTGAATAAATGTTGTTTCTTTATAACTGCTAGATTAATATACGAATATTTGTTAATGCATATAATAATATACCATAAAATATTTTAAAAAATCCTTTGCCATTTAGCTCGAAATTGTTACAATTATTACATAAAAAATCAGTTTTAAACTTTTTACACGAGTTTTCCATAGCACTGTACAATTTTCCGCAAAATAAAGTCAATAAATAAAATAATACTGGGCTAAACTATTAATGTACATAAAATAAGAAACGAAATAAACAATTTTCGATTTCTTTAATGTCAGGTGTGATCTACTATACTAGTTATACGAAGTCAAGAAAACATATATAATAGCTCGAATTGACTAATAGAGTAGTTGAGCCCAAATTAATAACACAACGGGTAATACTTAAATTGTAAGTGATTTTGCGGTAATTATTACAATTCTTATCAATTTAATAATATTAATTACGCCGAGAAACTTCTGTATATAAACAAATTAACGATAAGTTGAATATATATTAGTCACTGCTTATGTATTTGTTAGTAGATTGGAATACAATTAATTTGTTTTATGTAATATTGCGGAAAATTATTGCAACAGCAACATCCAAAAGTCTAGTTAAAACATTGTTTACTCGTTTCTGGGATTTATCGAACCGAAAAGCGATGTCATCATATAGTTAACCATCTAAATATTCTTCCAGTAAACATTTATGTTCTCGTATTAGACAGAGGGAAGTACAAATGTTTATTGCCTGCTGTGATATCATATTAGTAGTTGCACGTATTTAATTTAGATCTTTGTATCACAAATTAAATGTATATTATGTTCCTGCTGTTGGCTGATATATTGATAATAGCACTATTGAAATAAGTTACAACATATGAAGTGATTGCGCAACACATTTCCAACACTTTATGAATCGTATTCACATATGACACACACACATGACTTCTCAACATATTTAGTGGTTAGCTCGACTAACTACGGTGATGTTGGAAGCTATCTCCGCTGCAAAAGAGTTCCAAAGACAATGTACTCAATTTAAACAAATAGTACATTCTTTGGACGTCTTTTGATTTATAACGTTAGTTACATTCTTTGGATTTCAACGGATATCGGCTGTTCGCGACTTTTTCCCTTTTAATTTGTAAATCTATTTTCCCTTTAATTAAATAAAAATTGTTAAATGATCTTGTTAAACATCGTTCGTTGTATAATATATTTTGCTGTAACTTAGAGTCCGATATTTATAAGTATGTATATAATGTTTGTAGCTATAGCGTATACACATATTTGTCATCTCTAAAAATAGAATTATTTTTGTAATTAATGTAGTTCCTGTGATTGGTAATAAATAAAACGCCAATCATAGGAATCATATTTTTCCAATAAATCGATAACACCCGTCGCTTGCTTGTCACAATAGTGCACGTTTGTCAGTCGTAAAAACATACATTAGATAGCCACTTTCGGCGAACCGTATTCCTGTTCCTGTTTCCGGGTTTCCTGCAAATAACAGTTAGTTGGTGACAAGTGGGCGGCGGAGCGTTGGAGTGAAGAATCTGGTGGTAATTTATCCTGAACCGGCAAGTCTTCGCAAGAGTGAGCTTACGAAGGGGCTCACATCGGCCGTGATTTCTTTTCTTTCTTTTTCTTTCTTTCTGACATCGTTAAGCTTTATATATATAGTCTTTGTTTATAGCACTAAGATGAGACGTTTACGTAAATCTTCACAGTCCTAATAGTTCTAACTACAGACATATATTATTTTAAAAAATGTATATAGTTTTCTCTCATATACTGGAAAAGAGATTAAACTGAAATGCAATTATAACATCAACCTATATACATATATATTTAATCAATAAATATCGACGCATGACCCCAGTCTGCATAAATTATTTAAGTGCACAATTAATTAAATAAATTATCACATTACAGAAAGAATCTTCTTATTGTTTAGCCTTGTAACAGTTTTTAAATTACTTTTTTATATTCGCAGTAACTTCTATTTTGAAAAAAATCAGATATCAGTTGAAGTAGAAACAAACCTATAACAATTAGGTAAAATCATTGATTCCATGTACAGAAATTGTATATATGTAAATACACTGCACATACCGAAAGTCTGTTTAGCATCCAAGTCCGTAAGTTTATTCACTTTGGCAGGTTTCCCTTGTTGGGAAATTGAGTCACATGTAACACTATTCATTTTTAACCGACTTCAAAAAAGGAGGAGGTTATCAATTCGTCTGTATATTTTTTTTATTTTTGTTACCTCATATCTCCCGACTGGGGTTTGGAGGGGATGCATTGCAACTCTTTTGCTAAGGATACTTTTTGTAGCTGACATATTAACGCTTTATTGTGACCTCCCCTGATTGTAAGTTGTGATAAAGTCGTAAGTTAGGAGCGCCCTGCCTTCTAAAGGTATTTTACCTCGAAATTGGTTTTACTCTGACACGCATCGACCACAAAAAATTTTCTTGAAAGCACGTTTTTGCTAATAGCGAGTAATAGCCATTTTTTTATATTAGCCACGGCCGAAGCCTCCTAACAGTCCGGACTGAAACAAATTTGAAAATACAATTTCCAAAAGCGAAGATAGTACTTACACCATTTCACCAGAGTCATCAAAATGCGATTGCATGAGGCCAGTAAGATGAGAAGTATTCCACAACAACAGCTTGGTTGTATATTTCTGAGCATATCTTCATTTGCTTCCAGAAACCTCCAACCACAGTTAGGATATTTGATCGCAATGAATACTACAGCGTGCATGGTATCGATGCAACTACGGCAGCGAGGGAAGTATTTTCATCCATATCAAATATCAAGAAAATGGGGATTGAACCTAATCGGCTTGACTACCTTGTGCTTTCAAAGGGAAACTTCGAAATTCTTATAAGAAAACTGCTATTGGTATGTATTTAATATTGTTTTCTGTTCGTTACAATACGCTTCGCTTCATTTGAAGTGGAACCTTGTACTAGTCCACTGCAAAAAAGAGGCTACTCTTACAAATTAGCTTTCAAGTCGTGTCCTACCCAACAAGTTCGGAATAAAAACAAATGTTGTTCATATTTCCAAGTTGCTATATCATTCTGTATGTATTTAAAAATATAACCTTTGCAGCTGCGAAGATACAGAGTTGAAATATATGTAGCAGAGGGTTCTGTCAAGTCGTGCGAATGGGCACTGAAGTACAAGGGGTCTCCTGGTAATTTGTCACAATTAGAGGAAGTCTTAGGCGAGGGTCTGGGTTCGTCGATTGAACAGGGCCCCTGTTTAATGGCCGTCAATATGAAAAGTGACGCTATCACAAAGGTAAGTTGCATTTATAACAAGTAATGTATAAAAGATTAAAGTGATTTCTATTTAATGGATTTACAAAGGTAATTCTACTACTTAAGCTTTATATGTAAGTTTTCACTAGAAAAGTACACAGTGGAAAGCATTAAGTCGGACTATAAATTTATTTTCACTAACATAAAAGTGTTATTTCACTTAGTTATTCATTACTTGCTGTTAGATTATAAGATATACATTAACATTCATAATCGAATCGTACTAATACATTTTTAAATTCGTAATATCATATACGTAGAATTTTTGACACTAGCAAATTTAAAATTACTGTACAGATATCGAATTTTTTTTTATTTCAAGGAGGTAATGAAAGAATTTTGTAATTCGCCCCAGCAATTATTAGCTTGATAAAAATAAAAACAGTATAGGAATGTCGGTGGGTATCACTGGTATCCTTGGAATATGAGCATACTCACGAGTATCAGGTCCAGTTATAATGGTCGCTATATTAGATTGACATTTTAAATTGGTTGTATCTTTTGAATGGGCGCTTTTAATAGTTGATAGAAAGTATCTTACAGATATTGAAACGGTTTCAATTGATAAATTTAATAGCATAAGAATATATACAACTATATGAATGGTATGGTACAGTTTCATTATTGTCGACACTTATTAACTTCTAAAATGTAAAAATGTAGTTATAGTGGCATATCTATAGTAGTTGGATATAAGGTGTCGCGATTTTTTAGGATAGATATTGATTCGTTCTATAATATATTATAGAACATTTTTTTTTTGTTCTATCATCAATAGATTCCGCAGCGCACGAGATCACAGATTTTTTGTGACTAATTTTTTTTACACAATACACCTTAAGTGAAATTAATGCATTTTTATTAGAATCCCTATTTTTTTTTATTTCGAAAGTGACATGTTGCTAAAAAGCACAAGCGTTTTCCCATTATAACATTAGTTTAGACTTAGCTATTAAAATAAGATGCTTAGAAAACATATTATTAGTACAAGTAATAAATCATTTATCTCTGAAACAGTATCAAAATTAGGAATTCATCCTTGACTCTTTATAGGTAGGCTATCGATATACTGACCTCTGAGTCACTGGTTTATACGGTATTTCTAAGCGTAATTAAGATTTAAAGGGTCATGTCTATCACTTAGGTTATAAACTATATCTAAGATTTTTCCAAATATACTATACTTTCCCAAATTTAAAAATCCATCTTTTAATTAAATAATGTCTATTTGACAGTCTATTGCGATCTTTATTGGATAGTGGGTCATTAACGTTAGCGTTATTTATCTAAACTTGACCTAGGATCGAATAATCTCGACTGTTTGACCCCTTATCGAATAATTTAGACAAGTTCTGTATAAAACGTCACATGTTTATTGTGTGTAAATAATTCATTTAGATTTCTTTCTCATGCATCGTTTTTACAAAGAAATACACGAGAATGATAACTGAGGTTTCTAAGAAATTATTAAAATGTTGCTGTTGTTCCTTTAATTTATTATATTACTTATGATAAGTATGGGAATAGGTGTTTAATGAAATGAAATGAAATTTATTTATTGATCAAGTTACATTGTATCTTAAAATGTAGGAAACGATGACACTGCAAAAGTTAGAAACTGCGTTGCAGACGTCAACGGCAAATCTCGCAAACTATTTATCTATACAATGTTACTGTAAGATTTATTAATGCTTAACACTATGAAGTTTATATGCGTGTACATGCATGTGTAATCGCGAGTGCGCATGTATGTGCGAGTAAATCTGGATGTCTGTGTGTGTGTGTACATGTGTGTGTGTGTGTGTGTGTGTGTGTGCGAAAAATTAGAATGTTATGTATAAGTAGTATTTATTTATTTACAAATTACAAGAAGTTTTTCAGTCTCATCATAAGTTAGCGTTTGGAGCCAAGTCATACATTTAACTTTACAGGCATGTGTGGATAGAGAGTAAATGCCTAACACTTTGTTAATCTTATTGTATAAAGGAGAACTTAGGTTTCTGTAGTGACGATTTGCAATTTCTGTTCTTGACTTTATAACGTTACAAACTAAGTCCGCCCGACGTTTTTTAAATTTTAAAGTCGGATCATAACCTAAACTTGAATGCTTCTTTAGAATTACTTTTAGTATAAAGAATTGACGTATTGTTAAAACTTTACAAATTGAAAATATTGCAGTAGTGGGGAAAAATATAGATTTTTTGCACATGACCTTAAGGACAGCTCTTTGAGCTCTTTCTAACTTTAGTAGAGAAGTTTTAGTAGTGCCACCCCAGCAAGTTATGCAATATGTCATTATAGATTGTGCCAGTGCAAAATAGACTGTTTTGAGGCAATCGAAGTTGATCAAGTTTCTTAGCCGCTTAAATATATATATTAATTTGCGTATTCTTGAAGTCATAGAAATTATATGTTGCTTCCAAGACATAGAACTGTCTATTGTTACACCTAAATAATTTGTGTGTGAAAAGCCGTTCAAAGCGACACAGTCACAATCGGGATTAGGTACGGGACATCTATGGACACGTATTGTAAAGTAAGAAGGAGCTTGTATCGATGGGGAAGAAGCAAAAGTAATAAATTTAGTTTTTGACGTGTTGAGAGTTAATAGGTTTTCATTTAGCCACATTGTAACATATCCTAGTGCAGCTTCAGATAATGCTTGAACCTGATCCCAGGATTTTCCATGAATTATAAGTGCAGTATCATCTGCATATGTTATTATTTTGCAGTTAGGTATAGACAGGGCACATAATTCATTTATATAAATGAGAAATAGGGTAGGCCCGAGTACGCTGCCTTGCGGAACTCCGAAATCAATTGGTTCTTCCTTGCTCATGTATTTGTCCAATATGACACACTGGGTACGTCCCGAAAGATAACTATGAAACATATTCAGAGCAATGCCCCTCACACCAAAATTTTCTAGTTTCTTTAACAATATCGGTATAGAGACAGTGTCAAAAGCTTTTGTTAGGTCTAAAAAGATGGCGGCTGTCTTAAGTTTTACATCTATATTTCCAATAATTTCATTAGTTAGGGTTATTATGGCATCTTCAGTAGACTTCCCGCTTCTGAATCCAAACTGGTTTATGGATAAAAGATTATGTTTGTTTAGGTAGTTTATCAGCCTTTTGTTTAGTATTTTTTCAAATATTTTAGACAGTGTAGTCAGTATTGATATAGGTCTATAGTTGGACGCAGTTTTTCGATCGCCACTTTTGTGAATAGGACGGACAACAGCTTTTTTGAAAGCTTGTGGGAAGACACCGTGAGAAAGACAAAGATTAAAAATAAAACATAATACAGGGGTTAGTATATGGGCTGCAGCCTTTATAATAGAGGAAGGAATGCCATCCCATCCTGCTGCACATTTATCCTTAAGATTGCGGATTTCTGCATCTATTTCGTAATTGTCTATTGAGGAAAGAAGCATAGATTTCGAGTGTCTAAAACTAGGTGGATAAACTTGATAACTAGAGTTTACTGATGGTGGACTTATACTATCTGCGAGGCTTTTACCTATATTGGCAAAATACTTATTAACTTCGTTGACTGAATCTAGTGGGTTATTGCAAATATTTAACAATTCATCAAGTCGTAATTCTTTTTGTTTGAAATTGACTACTCTTTTAATTAATTTCCAGGTTTTACCAGGGTTATTTTTTACCTTTTCAAAAGAATTTCGTTCATATTCCCGCTTAATTTTTTTAAGTAGGTTGTTACAGTAGTTGCGATAACGAATAAAAGTGATTTTCAAAATTGGATTATCTTTAGCTTTTTTAAATTTTCGATATAAACCATCTCTGTGACGAATGCATCTTAAAAGACCTGGAGTGATCCATGGTTTTATAATGCGATCTTTAACGGGAATATTATGTTCGGAGCTGTTTATATCTATGATAGAAGTGATTACGTTAATTAGACTCTCTGTGGCGTGATTTGGCTCAGTTGAAGTTAAAATATGCGAAAAGTCGGTCTGTTCTAAAGATATTACTGCATTTTGTACATTCAACTTTCGAATAGTATGTTTCGAGGAGTTTGATCTGACTTTTGTGTCACATGTAAATAAGACAGGCAGATGATCGGTGATATACGAATCCAAAATTAAAGTAGTGGTTTTGTTCACCGGTTTGAAAAATACGTGATCAAGACAGTTTTGTAGTCTCGTGGGAAAGAGGTGACCTGGGAACATTCCATTGGACGCGAGCATATTTAGGTAGTCGTCTGAATACCGGTCGGTATTACCAGGGACTATATTAATGTTAATGTCACCAATAATAACAATATTTTTGTGAGCTTTTAATTTTATTAGGGTATTTAATTTATTAATAATATTTATTATTTTCTGTTCACCAAAATAATATACGTAACTTACATAGAAATGGGCAGAGTATAAAAGGTGGTCGTATCGCTGGATAGTGATCTCTGCCAGATCACCTGGTATAGGAATAATTATAGCAAAAAGTAGTGGGTGATGTATTACTATAAACTGTATAAATCTTTTATTTTACACTTACAAAAATTTCTAAAATAAGTTGAAAATTTTGTTTCAAATATTTCGAGGAGATCCTACTTCCTAAACGAGGAAGGCTCTTTAATTATCGGCCATACCTAGAAATTAATCATTAAGTCACTTAATATAATGTTATTTCAACCAAAGAAATGAAGCGGCAACAAAGGTAGTAATGGCAAATTTTATTCACTATAGTTAACTATAATGAATACAATTCGCCATTAGAACTCGAACTTTTATTGACACGGCAACAAACTCAATAATAGTAGTAGAGTTAACTATAGTGAATAAAATTTGCCATTAGAACGCCCACTTTTATTGAAATAATTATTTTATGTCTTTAATTTCATTATTGTAATTATAACTTCATTAAATATAATAATAAAAATGTGTACGTGATCACCATTAATATTACATGACATTTATAGATAATTGGAAATATATTAAAAAAGGCATTTAATGTCCCATAATTGATAAACGCCTAAGAAAATTTGTTTTTATTTTAACCGAATTTGAAAAAAGGAGGTGGTTATCAATTCGTCTGTATTTTTTAAATGTTTGTTACCTCATCACTTTCGACTGACTTGTGGCAGACTTGGTATGTAACTCTATAATCAAATGGAAATGAGCTACCTTTTGTTGTTGTATTGCAATATTTATTGGGTGCATTATTTGTGAAACGTTCGTAACTGAGGTTGGGGGGAAGGGGAGGGAAACTTTTGCGTATAAGTGATGTGCTCGATTACCATATAAAAACTGGTGATAGCGGGGTGGCGAAATAACCGACCTGTATCGTATAAGGTTGCGGGTTTCATCCCGGCTGTGGCGGCACCAATTTCAGTTTATAAAGTTTTTTCATTTAAACGGTACTGTTTCATATGAACAACCCGCTTTTAGGTGTACCCATTCAGACAAATTTTTAAGTTTACTTCAGATTCACTAAAAATAACAAATAAATAAAAATTTTAACATAAAAAGAACCACCTTCAAAACCAACTCTTACAAATATATTTATATTGGCTAAAAAGTTTTTTTTAGAGTGCTTCATATTCTTATATTTGGAGTCGACAACCTATTCACGTATTCACGTCCAAAAGCATTATGTGTTGATATAAGGTGTTTTTTTTATTAGATTAAAATGTAACGAATTCATTAAGGCGTTTTCATTTAAATCTAATAGTCTTCTGATTAATGGTTTTTTATTTCCAGGGTAGACTTTTAGGCGTTGCCTGTATATCATCGAGCGAGTACTTAATGTCTGTATCAGAATTTACAGATGACGACCTCCTTACCCAATTGGAGACGATCACTGTGCAAATGGCGCCTTCTGAATGTATAGTTGCATTTACTGAAAACGATGATGTGAGTTATTTTCAAATGATTAAACGACTTAAATGCAATTATAGCTGTGAATACAAAAATGGCCGAACAGTATGTAAAATAAAATGTTATACTTTGTGGAATATTTCCAGGAAGCTATTTTTCAAATCTTGTTCTTGTTTTACATTGGTTCTTGATGTTCAAATTTTCAATCATCTATAAAATTAGTTTTCATTAATTCCATGCAAATTGAAACACATTTTACGGTGTAATTAAATATCAATTCATTCATTCAATTTCAACTTATTTGCGACAAAATGAACAACGCCATCTTTGATATCTCTAGTAAAAGTTTCTTTAATTATTAAGTTATTGGCTTTTTTGTTTAAACTACTTTTTAGATAGAAGTGGGCTTAACATTATTATATACAAATAAATTAAATTGGATTGTCTGTTTGTAATTTTCAATTAATGGCTTGACTATAAGTGTATTTGAATTTATATACGGTACATTTTTGTGTGTCTATCTCTCTGTTTTTTTTTGCGAATAAACCTTATAAAATCTGGACCGATTTTAAGGTACTTTCACTAGCAGGTAGCTGATATTATAAGAGGTATCTTTTTATTTTTGAAAAATAAAGAACCAGTTTGTTTTAGAAAAAGCGGCATCCGGATTTTTCTTTATTGCAGACAGCTTAGCGTTTGACTGTAATCTCACCTGATGGTAAGTGATTAAAACTAATAGAAGCGCGCTGACGTGGTAAGAGATAAATTAACCACCGAAGCCTCCATCTTGTCAAGACTCGGACTAATTAGAAAATGCAATTTCTATTTACGCTACCGGGAATCGAACCCGAGAGATGCGAAGCGAATACTCGCGCACTTGCTAGCGACGACGTTATACCGCGGATAATAGCTAGTTTATATCCTTACTACTATTTAAAACTGACTGCCTGCCTCATTGGTCTAGTGGTTAGCATGTTCGACTACAGACTTGAGGTCCTGGATACGAGTCCCGGGTCGGGCCAATTAAAAAATCAATATTGAGATTAAGGTTTTCTCAATATTTGCCCGAAGTTGGGAAGTTGGCAGTGTTATCCGGTCCCCTTGCCTCGGAGAGTACGTTAAGCCGACGGTCCGCCTGATATCTCTCCGGTCGTGTCGGATTCCCGTCACATCGGACTATGAAAGTGAAGGAATAGAGAATGCATTCGTGTACTATGCCTGCCAATCCGCAGTCGAGTAGCGTGGTGGGTCTATGCTCTTAAAATCCTCGCTCCTCGGAGTGAGGAGGCCAGTGCCCAGCAGTGGGACGTTAATGGGCTGCTACTTACTTTCTTACTTTACTATTAAAAATGCGAAACTAACTGTCTATCGCGCTATCATGCCAAAACTACTAAACCGTTTTTAATGTAATTTGGTACACAGATAGTCCGGAACCTAAGAAAGGGCATAGGCTACTTTTTAATGCAAGAAAATGGTTGAAATTGGTGAGAGCGTCGCCATTTTTAGAGCTAGAAACTTGAAACTTATTTTTAGGCTGTTGTTCGATTTAACTAAACACGAAAGGTCATGTTAAATATGTATACATTAAATGCAATGTTTGCAAAAGTTCCAATATTATAAATGCCAAAGAAACTGTTTATCCGCTGCATTTTGACGCCAAAACTACTGAACCAATTGAAATGCTATTTGGTACACAGGGAATGCCACATGAAACTCATTATAGAATTTTTACGAAGATTTATTATATGTGAAATAATTAGTTTAAGTTATTAAAAATGTTTCCCGAAAACACTATTCCACGCGGACTAAGTCGTGAGCACAGCTAATGTATGCATATATTCAAATTCATAAGATCTTTGTTCCATCAGGCCTTTACAGCACTTTTGAATCGTCAACTTTTTTTTATCTATAATAGGTCTGCGCTTGACCTCAATCACGACTGATGGAAAACTATAATGAGGTCGAAGATGATACAAGCTCGCCTGAATTCACCCTTCAACCCTGAACCTATTCACCCTTGTCTTAAAAAGATTAGGGTTGTACGATTGGGGAAACACAACAAGGCAGAGTATTCCACAGTTTTGCGGTACAGATCAGTAAAGAAGTTTCGAACCGTTTTGTGTGGTTAGATGGGATATCTATAACGTATGGGTGGAAATCCTGACGTCGCCAGGTGGTGCGATATTAAAAGGGTAGTGTTGGTATTGCGTCATGCAGTTCCAGAGAATATTCCCCGGAGATTTTTTTTTAAATGTAAAGTTTCGAGAATTCCTACGCGCCCTGTACTAAGAATAGTCCACTATTCTTCTATAATTAGCCTACTTTAATATATAACAGCTTTGTTTTCTTTTATTCTAGTACAAAGCTTTAACTAAAGTAATGGAAAGAGCGAACATTACATTGACAAAGCTGAAGAAAGCGGACTTCTCTACGGAAGGCTTAATCCAGGACTTAAACAGGCTTCTCAAATTCAAGGAAAGCCAACAGCATGACGCCAATGCCTTTCCAGAGACCAGGAAACAAGTCGCCATGACATGTTTGGCAGCGGTTATAAAATATACGTCTCTCTTGAATGACAACACTAACTTTGGAAGGTAAAATTTAAAGATGTTTATCTTATGCCTTCAAATGATTACTTTTCTGCTCATGTATGCAGCGTATATATTCAGCAGTTGCTATTTACACCATCATTTGTCTCCAATTGGGTAAGAAGGTCATCATCTTGTGAATTATGATACAGAAAAACACATACAAATTACACATGTCAGAAGTGAAAATTCATTGTCATTAAAATATTACGTGTCGAAAATTAATACAAATAATTTATTGAAATCTCAAATCACAAATTGAAAATTAAAGTGTCACGTATTTTTTGTCAATATTAGAATGTATTATTTAAATTGTATTTTAATTTAAAATAAAGAAAAGAGAATTTATGAAATATTTATGAATTATGAAAAATAGTATTTTAAACTATAAATTATCTCTTAATAGCGTTTAATTATGGTGCTACTAATTAAGTCTTTATTAACCATCTGGTGAGCTTACCTAAAAAAAATCTCATTGATCCAAATGGAAAAGTGGCCGCGTCGTTTAGTTTTATTCGTATTCTTCTACAAGGAAAACAGTACTGTTCTTGGAGACAATCAAGTAATTGAATATGACCTACATATATGCTATAAATATTATTGTTTATACTCTTATACTTGCATGCCCCTATGTATAAAGATTATATATTTGAAATATGTGTAGCAATTATAATTCTGGCATGTAAGAGTGTATGATAGATTAGGCGAAAATCTTGAAGTATTATTGGAGTATGACCATCTCTAAAGTATTTATATTAATTATTTAAGTATTTATCTTTTGGTCTAAATGCAGACAGTTTTTTTGGGGTATGGGCTATTGATTTACATTCTTTTTTCGTTTATAAACTAGGGGCTTTAACTTTTTACGTCTACTAATTTATGGTCTCTTTATCTCACCAAAGGTTGTCTGGAAAAGATCGCTCTTAGTGATAAGACCGTCTTTGCGTACTCTATGACTTAATAAATAAATAAAATGACACTAAGGATAATGTAGTGCATACATGGTAAAACTATTTCAGTGACATATTCACAGTCATCTATTGTTCGTTCGTCGAAGATAGACGAATGTACTTAAACCAGCGTTACATAGACAAGCGTGACGCTCTGTCTTATTTAATAAAGACAAAATAACACTTGCTTTTCAAAAATTTACATATTCCTTTCAGATTTCGCCTAACGACTATACAAGCTGACTGTTTCTTGCATCTAGACTCCGCTGCACTCACTGCTCTGAACGTATTACCGGAGTTAGGCGACACAAGTCATGCACCTTCTAGAAGTTTGCTCGGTCTTCTCGATAGATGTAGAACTCAACATGGAAAGAGGTGAGAAAAATTTTGTAAATTCTTTCTTACCATGTCGGTGGGCTATTACTTTAATTGCATATAAATAGATAAAAATTGCAACCTATTAGGACACTGTTTTATTTGGCAACATTGCATATATCCATATTTTGTTACACGTGTATTTTATTGATCTCTTCTAGCGTATGTGAAGTGGCTGGACCGATTTTGATATTTTTTCGTATGTTCAGATTGTTATTTTTATATTCCTCAAAAATCGGTGACTATGCTGGTGGTACCACCAGGAATATCTAGTACTATATAAATCTGCAGTCTGTACATATAATTTGTTAACCTGTCCTGTTTCCACTCAAGAATATTTTGGCTAACTTACTGAAATATGTTATATAATAAGAACACGCCATTCCACATACAATAACTAGCTAGTGCCTTTGTCCGTCCTTATATAGTACAAGAACAGCTTGACCGATGCAGTAAAAGATGTATATGTTTTCAATTCTATGATAATTGTGCATATAATAGACACTTCACTTCTCAAGTCTTGGAGTTGTGTATTGGGTCTAAGCTTTGAATCCTGTCTCCTATGAAAATACTCAGCAGCGGAAATTTAATGGGCTGATGCTTACTTAACTTGTATTTACTTGCAGGCTATTAGCACAATGGCTTCGTCAACCACTCCGAGATATAAATCTCATAAATGAGAGATTGGACATTGTAGATTTACTCGTTCAGAGCTCACAACTTCGCTTGCAGCTTCACGAGGACCATTTGAGGAGAATACCAGATTTACAAGCCCTTGCTCGTAGACTAACAAGGAAGAAGGCGAATTTACAGGACTGTTATCGTATTTATCAGGTCATTTAAGACATATTTGCCTATCTCCTAAATTAATTGCCTTTCTAAATTAATCCGGGTATTGACTTAAAAAATTAAATTGTTGAAATTAGTTAAGAAAAATTACAAAATTAAAAGTGCGTGCGTACAATGTACACATGCCAGAAGTGAAACTTCTTTGGCAAAGTAAATTTTAAGTCTTGTTTAAATCTATACAAAACTAAAACTTTGCATTTCTTAGACTTAGAGGAAGAGTTAAAGGGAGATGTGTTAGGAATGTAATGAATTTAATTGTCATTAAAATATAAAATATAAAATAAAAAAGTCCTAATATTAATACAAATAATTTATTGAAATCTCAAATAACGAATTGTAAATAAAAATGCCTCATGTTCTTTGTCAATATTAGAAATTATTAATTAAATTTTGGGTTTGAATTTAACATTTAGAAAAGAGAATTGATTTTACATTTTTTGAATAATAGTATATTAAATGACAAATGGAAAATTGAAATGCCACATGTTATTTGTAAATTTTAAAACAACCTAACCTTCAAACGAATTAGCATAAAAATGCTGCCCATATTCGTGACGCTAATCACGGGTCTCACCCGTAAAAATTCTATTCTAATGCACCTAAAGAAGCTTCACTTCAAAACAGTCGCTGTGGTTATAAAAGGTTTTTTAATATTAAATAATATATTAAAATATAGCTATGATGCGTTATCGGTATGTAACACTCGAATGACGGTTACATAACACGTACGTAATAATAATCGCAAGAAGGGCATAAGGCGCCGTAACAACTTTTGACTACAATAAACTAATTTCCAGGCCATTAGCCGACTGCCATCACTCTTACAATGTTTGGCTGAAGCTAATAATGCAACGGTACACTCTTCGTTAGCCGAACCCATATCAGAACTGAACGATGACCTTGATAAATATCAGCAGATGATCGAAGCCACTATGGATATGGATGCTATTGAAAGAGGTTTTATTTTCACACTAGTGTAACGATTTTAATATAACTAGTCTCGAATGTTGTCAATAGATGATGTTAGAGGCCATATTTATTATTTAATTATGTGGCCCGTGCAACAGCGCAAGCGTAATGGAATTTGGATTTTAAGGTACGGCGAGATCTATTTAATGCTTATATAACTTTGCCACGCCCTGCGCCCGCACCTAATCTCTGATATCTATTTTTATGAATTACTCTTAAGGGCAGTTTTAATCCAACTGAAATATACAACATATATTTATGTATTTGGATAAGGAGTAATAGTGTACTGTATAAAATAGCTTGGTCTACCTAAAACCTATATATTTTTGTCATATGTAAATGATAAAATTGTTGCTGTTGGTTACCTTTTAGACATAAATACCATCGCAGACTCTTTTTTTAAGAGATACAATTCTGTTAATGTGATTATGTGATCTGGCAAGGCTTAGCCAGCATTTAAGCTAATAAAAATATGTTTGTTGAATTGAATTGAATGGATTCAATTCAACAAACATATTTTTGTATATATTATATTCCATATAATATACATGTATTATACATATAAACCTTCTTGAATCACTCTGTCTATTGCTACATTTAGATCCAGTGCATAGTTTAAAAGATCTAATCCAGATCTACGGTAACAGGCAGCGGAAGTGACTTCATTTTATACTATGTAAAGATTATAGTATATTGCGTTATATAATTTTATTCGCTATTATTATTTTTACGCTATCTTAACATTCCAGAAAAGTGGTCTCTAAGAGGAGATTATTTCGATAATTATTGATATCTTCCAAGCAATCCTAATATGCTTCATTTTTTCTTTCATTTTTAGCTTCATAATGTATATGAATATTTTTATTTCGCTTGTGAAGTTATGTACCGTACAATGTAGCACGCAGTATAGAGTTTATCTATAATATCTTAGTTGACAATTATTCTGTTTTGAAGACAGCTGCTTCCAATAATTACTAATTAATTATATTTTATTTATTTCAGGTGATTTCTTAGTGAAACCATCCTTTGATGAACAGTTGCAGTGTTTATCAAAAGAGCTCGATAAATTGCAGTCATCCGCCGAAAGGGAACTAGAAAAATCGGCTAGAGATCTAGGTTTAGAGAGCGGTAAAACCATCAAATTGGATTGCAATCCACAAAACGGCTTCTATTTTAGGTTAGTATTTGTAATATACAACATAAAAGAGAAAGATGGGCAAGAAACGCGCTAAACGGATTTGAAGTGATGTATATGTCAATGGTTTCTTTTATTGGCTTTTTAACTTGTAAAAAAATGTTTTTCAAAGCCTAAAATAATATTAATAGTAAAACGTTTTAATAAATTATTTCAATTAAAGCATTAAAATTTGATAAAGTTTTCAAAAATCACGTGACTATAATAGCTAAAGGATCGGTTGCCACGTTTGTGACGTCGTAATGTTACTCATTAGGACGTCACATTGAGAGGGACACTCGAATGAGTCCGTTGGGGCTGTAGATTTTTAGTAGTTTTCTTATATCAGTCGTCGTCATCGCTTCAATCGATGGACGTGCACTGCTGGACGTAGATCTCACGTAATTCACAAGGCCTGATCTTGCGTCGCTTGGCTCCAGAGCCCCTCTTTATATCATCGGTCCACCTTGTGGGGGTCAGCCTACACTGCATCGTCCGGTGCGGGGTCGCCATCTCAGAACCTTCGGTCCACAACGCCCATCAATCCATCGGACTATATGCCCCGCCCACTTTAGGTTCGCGATTTGTAGGTCTATGCCAATGACTTTGGTTCTGCTACAGATATCTTCATTCCTGATTTGATCGCGTAGAGAGACTCTAAGCATAGTCCTTCCCGTCGCCCGCTGAGTGACTCCGAGCTTTCGTATGAGGCCCATAGTCGGCGACCACGTTTCGAAGCCGTAGGTCATCACTGGCAACACGCACTGTTGGAAGAGCTTTGTCTTCAGGAACTGAAGGATATTGGACGAAAAAATCTTCCGTAGTTTCACGAACACTGCTCAGTCGAGTTTGATTCGGCAATTGGCCTCCTTCTCGAAATTCGACCTACCTAGTTGGACTATATGTCCCAGGTCGTGGCGTATGGATGGGTAAACCAGGATGACCTTCAACAAATACCGTTTGGTGATTCTGAGTGTAACTTGCTTACTGGTTCTTCCAGCTCTTAGATCTTTTCGTCAGTCTTGAAATTCTGCGTCGTGTTTTGCCTAGTCAAGTCGTCAGGGTTGGCTCTTTCGGAGATTCTTGGCAGCCCCTGACTCGCCATTAACGTAACTGCTGCCAGAGTTAGAAATAGCGGGCTGCCGGGGACTGGGGGCCGTTGTTGCCTCATTTTAATCATTATTATATAGTTATGCCATTAATCACCACGCTTTGCAGGCGGGTTAGTGATCGCAGTGCTGACCCTCTGACCGATAAAGTTGCTGTCCGTTATCGGTCTGTGCCAGTTAGGCCAGCGGGGAATTGATGTATAGCCATTTTATCGGTTTGGGATGTTATGGATAGGAAGTGTCAATATTTCAAATAAGAGGAGTTTCGGGGAGTGTTTGGTTTGGGATTAGGATATTACTACAAAGCAGTAGTAATAGCTTAAGCTCAAATATCAGTCGTGCATTGGAAATAATATGTAGAAAAACGATGACTCGGGATTCAAAAGTGTTCTAAAGGCCTAATTAAATAATAATAAAAAAAATTAATATACAGAGTTACAATGAAAGAAGAGCATGGACTTCGTGGGAACAAAAAGTACAAGATAATAGACGCGGTCAAAGGTGGTGTTAGATTTAAAACTAACGCATTGGAAAACATTTCAGAAGACTATCAGCAATCCAAGAATTCATATGAAAAGGAACAGGATAAAGTTGTGTCTGAGATTATAGGTGTTGCTGGTGAGTGTAGAATTTCTAAATCGAGTTCCTATATTCTTCTTTTCTAGGTTCACTTTCCCAATAAAGAAAACTGTTTCGTACATTTGTCTCGCTCTTTCCTGGCGGCGCTACCGCGTATGTATGAATGAGAGAAATAACACGTCACCGAATAAAACAAAAATTGCTAATAATAGGAATATAGGTGGAATATTTATATTAACTATTTGGGTGTTTTGTTCTGAACAATAATATTTATCCAGATATACGCTTTCCGGAGATTCTTAAAAAAAACGCAAAAGCCTGATGTGCGACACTTTAATGCCGAGCGTATACAAAGGCACTAAAGTGTTCGCAAAAGATTTGTCTATCGGTCAGAGCCAGTTGACGCGGCTAAAGACCTCATTGCACCTGGACCTGAGATTCGGAGGGAGGTTGAGACTGTCTATGGACAGTTGTACACATCGACTTGCAAACCTATTGATAGTTTGGCTAAAGATCCCCGTGCCAAACTGACCCGGCATTATACCGAAGAAATCCCGGACGTCAGCTTGTACAAGATTAGTATGGCTCTCAAACAGATGAAGAACGGTAAGGCACCGGGTGATGACGGAATCACGGCGGAAATCCTGAAGGCAGGTGGAAAACCCATCCTTAAAGTCTTTCAGCGAATGTTCAATTCCGTCATCCTGGAAGGCACGGTGCCAAAGGCATGGCATAGGAGCGTGGTGGTTCTGTTCTTCAAGAAAGGTGACAACACCTTATTGAAGAACTATAGACCTATCGCGCTGCTAAGTCATGTCTACAAATTGTTCTCGAGGGTCATTACGAATCGTCTCGCCCGCAAGTTTGACGACTTCCAGCCTCCCGAACAAGCCGGATTCCGAAAAGGCTTTAGCACCATAGACCACATCTTTACGCTGCGGCAGATTATACAGAAGACCGAGGAGTATAATCGGCCACTTTGCTTGGCGTTCGTGGACTATGAGAAAGCCTTCGATTCGGTGGAAACCTGGGCGGTGTTGAGATCTTTACAGAGATGCCGAATTGACCACCGGTACATACACGTGTTGAAGTGCTTGTACGAAAACGCCACCATGTCAGTCCGTATACAGGACCATAGCACCGAGTCTATCCAACTGCAGCGTGGAGTGCGACAGGGAGATGTAATCTCCCCGAAGCTCTTTACTGCGGCGTTGGAAGACCTCTTTAAGCTTATGGAGTGGAACGGACTGGGCATCAACATCAACGGCTAGTACATCACTCATCTACGGTTTGCCGACGACGTGGTCATTATGGCAGAGACTCTGGAAGATCTCAATGCAATGCTCGATGACCTCAGCAGAGCTTCTCGACAGGTGGGCCTAAAAATGAACATGGATAAGACGAAAGTTATGTCCAATATCCATGTTCCGCTCCACCCAGTCATCGTTGAGAACTCTACACTCGAAATTGTTGACGAGTATACATACCTGGGACACATAGTCCAGCTAGGTAGGTCCAATTTCGAGAAAGAGGTCAACCGCCGAATCCAACTCGGTTGGGCAGCGTTCGGGAAGTTCCGGAAGACTTTTTCGTCCAATATCCCTCAGTGCCTGAAGACCAAAGTCTTCGAACAGTGCGTGTTGCCAGTGATGACCTACGGCTCCGAAACGTGGTCGCTGACTATGGGCCTTATACGAAAGTTCAGAGTCACTCAGCGTGCGATGGAAAGGGCTATGCTTGGAGTTTCTCTACGTGATCAAATCAGAAATGAGGAGATCCGTAGCAGAACCAAAGTCACCGACATAGCCCTACGAATCGCGAACCTGAAGTGGCAATGGGCGGGGCACATAGTCCGACGGACCGATGGACGTTGGGGCCCGAAGGTGCTGGAGTGGCGACCCCGCACCGGGCGGCGCAGTGTAGGGAGACCCCCCACAAGGTGGACCGACGACATAAAGAGGGTCGCCGGTAGCCGCTGGAGCCAGGCGGCACAAGACCGGGCCTTGTGGACGTCATTACGTGAGACCTATGTCCAGCAGTGGACGTCCATCGTTTGAAGCGACGACGACGACGACGACGATATACGCTTTAGACAAATACAATAAAAAACGGTAAAAGGTTTCTTTATGAAGCATTTATGATTACAAAAAAAATTGAAGGAAGTAGCTCTGATAATACTCAGATTATTAAATTATAAATCATTCATGGGGGATTTGAAATCTCCCTTTTCGGACCAGGTTTGTTAACCCTGCAGATACAAAGTTGTCACCTTTGTTATATAGTCTTAAGCACAAGCTAATATTATTTCATGTATTTTTCAGCTGGTTACTCGGAGTGTCTGTTCTGTTTGTCACATATATTGTCCAGATTAGATGTCCTAGTGTCCTTTGCCGTGGCTGCTACAACTTCCCCATATCCTTATTGCAGACCTGAAATAACGGAGAGTAACGAGGAGTTTATATTGAAGAATGTCAGACATCCTTGCTTAGAAGTGCAAGAGGGTATATCTTATATACCTAATGATGTTACTTTTAAAAGAGGTATGGCATTAATGTACTAAATGTTTCCTAATAAGTGTGAATAAATCCATACTGAATGACCGTCGAAATGACGATAGGAGCTATTTTGTTCCATTTTAAGTCCATCGTGAAGTCTTTAAAATATCGTTATAAGCTTAGTGATCTAAAACCATCTTCTCGTTATTGCCTTTGTAATGAAACCGATTTGGGGCACTGCAGTTGGATGGTGTGAAAATGTATAACGAACATGATATAAACAATTTTTGCCTGTTGAATATACTAGTTGTGTTCGCGGTGTCGCCCGCGTTATTCCCATTTACGTTGGAATAACGGAGAATCTTTCCAATAGTAAAGCTAAATTAGATAGTTAGTTTTTGGAGTATAGTCTGATTTCTTCCTTGCCTGTGTTCATTTGTGGATAGTCATGTATTTTGCTATTGGACCAAACCCAAGGAGCTTCAGATATAGAGCGTAAGATTATATTCTGCATCCTTTGGATGATGCCTGATATTGGAGTTACTGGCACTACCTGAAGCTGTAGTCAAATTGTCTATTAAGGCTTGATAAACATATCTTATTAGATTGCGGTAATAATTACGAAAGCGCGAGTAAAATAAGCCTCTTTTTTATTGCTTGTTTTGCAGATTCTTGTTTAATGCACATAGTAACGGGGGCTAATATGGGAGGGAAGTCTACTTGGATGAGGTCATGTGGCGTGGCGGCTTTGCTTGCTCATACAGGATGCTTATTGCCAGCCTCTTCAGCCAAGATACCACTCCTAAGAGCCATCTGTGCAAGGGTCGGTGCTAGTGATAGAGAAGATAAAGGACAAAGTACTTTCATGCTGGAAATGATTGAATCCGCTGCTATATTGCGCGTGAGTTATGTCTTAAAACATCATATACTGTTTTTGTTTATTTATTAATGTACATCAACAACACATGTAACAACACATTACAAAGTTATAAATCTAATTGAACAAAATAGAAAGAGAAGAAAAATATCAAAAAATAAGTAAGGCCTTAAGTATCAAAAAATTACGCGCGATCCGAACGGGGGTATCAAAAGATCCCAGCTCATCGGAATATAACGGCATACCGTTACGCTTTCAATATATGCCAGTTATTTTTACACAAATATAATTATATATCGACAACCCCTAAATAATATGTATCATAAATAATAGAATAAATCGTCAAGGGTATATAATGCGAATTTTATAACAGGTTTTCTAAGATAAATAATTTATTACAGTACTACCTTTTGTTATAATGGTATGATTATTTTTAAAAAGCATGAGGTTGATAAATGGGGTGATATAATCATCAAAATTATATAAACTTCAAGATGTCTAAAATCCCAGTTATCTATGGTCATCGTTAATTGAAAAAACTCTATGAATTTAGGATAACCAAAAATTATTATGTGTCGCATTATTAACCTATTCTGCCTAACTATCAAAAAATATTACGTGATCCGAATAGGGGGTACCAAAAGACCCCAGTTCAATTGCATGGAATCTGAAACAGTTATGAGCACATCAAGTGAATGCGCTACCATGAGGTGACTGAGTGACAAACGCGGCCGTACATTCGGTCAAAAATAATGGAAGCCATTATTTATTTAGCTAACTATGTAAAGAATAACGTAAGCTATTTTTAGGACCATATTATAAAGAATAACATTTAATTTACTCAATGTTATAAATTTATTATTTTTATCCGGAAGTTACCGTAGAAATTACAGGCTGGTTAATAACATTAAACTTAGTCACACCGAAGTATGATCGTATGGGTTAGTTTCATTTATATTATACACAGGTTATTTCATCCACTTTGATAATCCTTCGTCCTTTACAGACAGCGAGCCCAGATTCCTTAGTGTTAGTAGATGAGCTTGGGAGAGGAACTTCCACATACGAAGGATGCGGCATTGCTTGGGCTATTGCTGAGTAAGTTTCAGTCGCTTAGTTAGTATCGCTAAGCTAGTATATCTCTTTATTGAACGTAACAATGTACTTGATTGTTCTTTTTAAAACATCATTCTGCTTTTTGGTGAAGAAGAAATGGATACCTGTATATACCTGGAGTAGTTTGGAGGTATGTGTAGCCTGCCTTACCATCAGTGAAGTAGCGTGGTGGGTCTATGCTCTTAATACTGTCTCACCTATGAGTGAGGAGGTGTGTGCCCAGCAGTGGGACCTTAATAATCTGTTCCATTTTTTATATACTAATGACTATTGAGAGTTTAGCGTTAAGCTTGTTCGCGTACGGAAAAAAATTTCGGTGTTTAGATTGATGTGGGCCATGAGTTTTATTTCACTACAAGCAAAGACGTGCAGATACGCAATAAAATTGCATACCGGTACGCTGCTGTTTAGAAACCATAAGAGGTAAACTACCTCTTACCTAGTTAGCGCGATTTCATCTTAGACTATTGTAGTTATAAACTACATCTTAATGGATTAGCACGATTCCATTTTAGACTATAATTAATATGTATCACTTAGTAAATAATAATTGGTTTTGTTTCAATCAGAAAATTAGCCACCGAGAGCAGATGTTTCTGTCTGTTCGCTACCCATTATCATGAGTTGACACGCTTGCCAAGTCTACACCCGAATATCATAGTGAATTCGCACGCGGAAGCGTCTGTAGTGGATCAACAATTAGTATTGCTTCATAAAATCGCTCCTGGACCCGCTACGCATTCACTGGGACTTCATGTTGCCAAGTTGGCGGACTTACCGGACTCAATTATAAAGGTAAATATACATCAACTACACTGCCTGGCTGGCGTATGATACAGGTACTCGCTTCTTTAGAAAAGATCCTGGATTAAGGTAAGATTGACGGGAGAATTGGAAATTCGCTGACCTACCAGGCAATTATAACTTTAAAAACGGTGATTTAATACCTGTTCGCTTCGAAAACGCCGCTATTCCCCACTTACTCACAACATGGAATTCGTACGAAAACACATCGTACTACACGATGCGAGTACTCGCTTCGTTAGTAGAACTCCTGGGTTCTATTTTCTGCAGATCTGGGCTGATAAGAGAGTTTGGTCGTAACTAATTGCCACACTATCAGCAAAGACGTTCCGCAAATCAAAAAAATTGTATTCAGGTAAAATGTCATGTAGAAATCAGTAAGAGTTAAATTACCTCTTACCAGTGTGCTGTCAGTTTACACTATACCATTTACTGTAAACTGAAATCACGTCAGGAAATCTGACAACAATACTGAAAGAAAAAAATAACTGTTTAGGTCGATGCGTCGATATGCTTCAATAGAGACGCTTTGACTCTAGTTTAATATCTATATGGGTTCAATCAAATTATATGTTAAATGCCGTTAATGTAAAATTATGTTATCAAAAAGTAACAAATGTGCTTTTCATCGATATTTTTTTGTAACCGTCGTTAAGCATACCTATATCATATTTTATATATATTTATATCTATGCAAAATATATGAATTATGTATATAACAACAATTAAATTATTTCAATAACATATCCAAACATAGTAATCGCTTTAATATCGCGTTTCGGTACATTTACCACATATATTTTTTTGTCAACTCTACTCGTATGACGTCTTCTTGTAACGACATTCAAGGAAGAGATGAGTTTAGTTGTTTTACGAAGTAAAGTTTTTTGAAGTGAAAATTTCTTTAGCATTATGTGATTTGAAGGTCGATAAAACGAAAAAGTGCCAAAAAATGAGACAAACACATAATAAATTCATTAGATTTAAGCTGATACAAAATGTGATGGGAAGCATTATACAGTGTTTATTCCTGGTTCTCTTTGTGCTCTGCTTCGTACCCCCTCCACTCGTGTCCACCAAGACATAGTGGGAGATAAAATTAAATAATTACTAAAACCTACAATTATCCTCTTAACTAAATTTTACATTCGTTATCATTATCTTCTTTCTCAGTATCTTAAAGCCAAAATTTTTTAAGGTTTCACTTTTGCTGCATGTGAATCGCACACAAGATTGTTTTGAATATATTCTGTTTTATACCTCACAGTACGCAGAAGCTAAACAAGCTCAACTGGAAACGAATCTGTTCGAAGTGGAAACCTCTGTTAAAACAGAGGAGACTTCGGAAGGGCAGAGATTAATTTTGAAATTTTTAACCAAATGCAAACATATACAAGAAACAGTGGAATCAGATGAGGAAATGTTGCGTGAAATAAACAAGCTCAAACAAGAAATCTTACATGGAGGTAATAAATATATACAATCGTTAATATCTATATAATTTCTGTGTTTGTATGGTTTAAGAAGTATATTTGTGATATTTTTTTTATAATTTCCTTATCCTTTTTGTATGCTTTACTATAATAAATTCTCGTGAAACGATCTAGAGATGTTTTATTTTTATTGCTTCAGGTTATCTAGCGCTTCCTGACTGTTTATTTCACCTTTTAAGACGTAAATTACCTCTTAAGGTTTCTACACATCATAGTACCGGAACGCAATCTGCCTGACGGCACATTTTTACCGGTAGGGTGGTAACTAGTAACGGCCGACACCTCCTACCCGTCCAGATACAAATTAGAACCGAATCTTTGCACTGTTACGTTAGCGAGGGCCTCAACTTTGACGTGACGGAATAATACGCCATCCGTATTGTAAAGCATTTCAAAACCAAATAATACGCGAAAATGTTACCTGAACGTAATCTGGCAAAAGTTATCAATGTTACCTACAAATGACTTTTGACTTTCATACGAAAAAACGGAATAACTTATAAAGTTAGTTACGTTCAAATAAACATGCACTCAATCATTCCAAAGTCCCTTTCAGCCAGGGGCGTAACTATACCATCTGGGGCCCGTAACAAATTCTTTTAATGGGGCCCTACCGCAAAAATCGTCTCGTACATATTTTATTTTAATAGTACCACTTAAGTAGTTATCCCAACACTAATAATAGTTTTATTTTCAAGAGCATGGGTTTATACATTTACATTAATTCACATTCACTAATCCATATACGTCCCACTGTTTGGCATAGGCCTCCCTTCTACGGATCGAGGGAATGAGCTATAGTCCCCACGCAAGTCTTCACTAAGAGACTTCAAAAGTTTCAAGATCGGGTCATAGAATTTTCAATAGACAGTACAACCAAGTCACATGTGCTGTTTCATCCCAAGTGCTTCGAGTACCTCTTGCGCCAGGGACTCGATGCCAGCTTTGCCACCCTATAGTTATTGCCTTCAGCACATATATATACGCACCCAAAAGACACACCTACTCCCAAGTATAAATATATATGTACCTTTATATTTGCCAAATTATTTTTTTAAATTTGTTTGTCTTAGGAACAACGTGGGTTTTATATAAGGGAGGATGTTCATCACTGCAACAATTTATACTTCTGCAGAATCACCGTTTTCACCTTTTTAAGATAAATAAAAACTTCACACTAATAGGCTGTTTCATACCTTAATGTTCAAAAATCAACCAACCACATTTGGTAAACATTTAGAGCCAAATTATATGAGTCACTGTGTAATTCTACGTTTTCCTTCCTGTTCTCTGGGAATTCCGAGCTTTATCAGGGAATTATACATAGTAATGTCACATATGTACGCAGTTGGCTATTATTAAAGTGTTTTTATAGCCATTGTTATATGGTTTTCGATAAGCACTATTGATAAGCCTGTGTGAACAATCGACGTGATTAAAATTAATCGATATTTTATAGCATCAATATTCTACGCTATACGATTAAGTAAAAAATACTTTTCAATCCATCGTTCTGCTTTTCGTTGAAGACCTGCACATATCTCGGGAGTAATTCAGGGTTATGTGTAGCCTGCCAACCCGTAGATGATCAGTGTGGTGGATTATGCTTTAAAACCCTTCCTCAGCAGTGAGATGTTAAAAGGCAACTACTTTCCTACATTTTATAGTACAGGAACACGAATTTTGCGAGGTCAAAATATCAGGGAAATGTATGTATACCTGTTTGTGTAAACCCTTAGTAAACAGATTTTGATGTCTTTTTGTGTGAAACACGGGACACGTAGAATCCACGGTGATTCAAGAATGGTTTAGATTATGGGATGGCAAAATTATAGAAACAAATTTTAGGAGGATATTGATGTAGGCGACATTTCATCTAATAAAAACCATTTTTTTTTTCATAAAAGTTATATTGTTCCTACCCGTGGTACAAATAGAAAATTCGATCCTTTCCCTATAGTCCTACGTGATCGGCAACTACGCGGGGGACATTGCAGGCTATCTAATCATATAATCCAGGATAATAAAACAATTATTAATTTAACATTTTTTATCTTTATTAATAACATCAACAAGATGAAATAATAATTAACTATGACAAAAACATTAATGAATGCGACCTCTATAAATTCTCTCAGTAATTTAATTTCAGTAATATAAAGGCTAAAATTTTAAAAAAACATCAGTTCTGTGTTACTATTATTATAATATTTAGATTGAATTATACATACATGATATGAAATATTTATTGATAAATTAATATTTTCTCTTGTAATGTCCAATTATTATGAATGTCTCAAATTATAAATATTAAATGCATTATTGTAAACACAATAATATAATTTTCATTATTGTATTTACTATAATTGTTATAATTCCTTTTGGCAAATAATTATGAGCGTGTTTTTATAGTGTTTTCTATTATAATGCCTACCTAATACTTTAAAATATTCCCGTTATTGTCAAATTAATATATTTACAGGAACAATTATTTAAACATCAAGTCATTTTCATCATTTAACACTGCACTAACACAAATATCAAACATACATGTGCGGACACTAATACTTTTACTTGAAACTAAACATTTTCAATTATTTTTTTCAATTATCAATGAAAAGTTACGATTGCTGATGTTTGAACTTTATTGAGCAGATTTATTTCACACAATACCACACAGATTGTATAAAGAGACATAAATTGTATGAAAATATAGTATAACCATATGATATGAAACTAATAATTTTTTAAGCAAGAAGTTATTTAAATTTTAAAGCGAACAGCTTTATAATGTGATCCATTAGACATACAGATATTCCTAATGGTTCTTTTAATAATACAAACGTTAAAAGTTAAATTTAAAAATCCAACTTCACTTCACATAACTTGCTTATTTTAGTTAATTCACTTTATTGATTAATTTCATTTTCAATAATTTTATTTAAAAAAAAATGTATATTAAAAGTAAGCGACATAAGTGTGACACGTAAACAAGACGTACGTGATAATTTAAAAGAAATATAGTTACAATTATATCTATTAAAAAATTATTAAAACTGGCATATTTATCTCTGAATATATCTTAGAGATGTCATACAATGGTGTCAATTGTGAATGGTTTCTCTAAACTAAAATTTCCTAGAGATGTCTTAAAACATTATTATGTGCTGCTGACTCTGTTTCTGTTTTCCATACAAATGAACTGGGGTCTTTTGCTACCCCGGTTCGGATCATGCGTTATTTTTTGATACTTATGTCCGGAAAGGTGATCAATAAGAGATGGAAAACAGAATATCGCTTTCCATTTCCAAATTTAAACTATATATAGATTTAATTTAGAGAACCGCACCAGGTATATCGAAAGTAGTGTGAATTAATCCGACACAAAAAGTCATCCAACAGCGATAGTACTAAATAAATATTATACTTTTTAATGCATCAACAAAGTCAATGTATTTTCAAGTGCAATAAATTGATGGGTAAGTTGTCTAGTTAATAAATGCGCGACTTTGTCGTTGCATTAGAAAATTAAATTTAAACGACTCTCATTTTTGTCGGTGGGACAAAATATGCTAATATTTACAATGGATTATTTAAAAAAATGACATACTTTTAAACAATAAATAATTTAAAATCCTTTCATCTACAATTAACTCCTTCGTCTTCTCGGTCGCCCGAAATACTAGAGTTGCCCCACCGCTTTCTTGTTTTAATATTTAATTACAAAACGTCTTTAAAATCACAGTTTGAAGCGGTTATTGCCGTGTTTTCAGCACGCATCAGGGCCGCATGGGGACTGACTAGGAAAGTGATCCAGTTAGGGACGCTTTTCACGAGAAATATAGGCGCACTGCATTTGTGAACGTCCTTCGGCACATTGGGCATTTATCCGTTGACAGGGCGCACTTCGCACAGGCGACCACGTGACCGCACGGCACAAAGCACACGTTCCTTTCCTCGTTGTAACATATCTTGCACAATTTCGCATCATCGACAGGGCTTTCTCTCTTCGCATTATTCGTCTCCACAGCGGGTGAGGGTTGGGTCTTAGGCTCCTTCTCTTCTTTAGGAGCAGGAATGACACAAGCCTCCGAGATAACCCTTTGAACGTACTCTTTACCCTTAACTAACTGGACGTACGCGCAACGATCGAACCAACGTGCGTGTTGCTCCCAAGGAACGTCGTCGTTTTCCCAGTCTTTTAAACCCCCATCGCAATAGAAGCATTTCGTCTTATCACCTTGACCGGTATAAAAGAAACCGGCTTCGGCGAGCTCCTCGGGTTTTTGTTTCATACTGCGGGGCCAATCGCTAAAACTTCTTAACCGGGCCGCTTCGGATGCGTAACGAGAATGAACAGGTCCGGGCATGCGAATGTTATTAACCGTAGGTGGTGCTCTGACTCCGCACTCATCGCGTCCTGCGGTAGTGGGTGAAGGCTCCATTGGTATATTCCCGGAGCCGGCTTGACGTCTCAAGAACGGACACTGCGGAGCCCAGCGCTGATGATCTTTTGCCGGATCATCACCCTCCATCCATCTCATGATTTCCACTTTACAAAAGGCGCAACGAACTTCGTCCCCGCGACCGAGATAGTAAAATCCGTTTCTTGCGAGATGCTCAGGCGATAAAAACGGAACAGGCCATTTGTCAAACGTCTTCAGCCGTTCGTCTTCACGCCGCATGTCAGGCGCATCCGGATAGTAGACGAAAGGATCGCGGTTGTCAATTTTATCAGCGGACGAAGTGGGAGAGGTGGAGGTTGGCGAGGTTGATGGCGTTCCTGGATTTGAATCGCATCCCGGCGGTGATAGCACCAGCTGGCCAAGAGGTTGTCGAGTTTTCAGCCATTGCGTTAACATCTCGGCTGCTATCGGCGATGCTGTATTCGCGGACACTGCAAAGAAAAAAACGACTTATATAAAATTCTGAATAACTCAGAAAGTAAGTGCAAAATATTGGCTAGATATCTACTCTATGCCGATTTGCCACTCGAGTGTCACAAGTTATATCAAAACAATCATTTATATGTTGTTTAGATATCTACGATTTCATAATAACGTAAAATATGAATAGAAGTGCTACGTAAGCGTGTTTCTTATAAATAAATAATTAAGTGCTGATAAGAATAACGTGGACATTTCCATGAAAAAGGACTTATAGTAATAATTTCGAAATACAGTATTTGAGCTGAAAATCTGTAGCAGGAAAATGCTTGGCATTTTAAGGTATACGGTGAAATTATTGCTTAGTGTCTACATTTAAAAATTAAGACATTTTCTCCCATGAAAGTAAAAACCCATGGACGTAAATGTGTGGATCTACTAATAAATTTTCAATGTTTTCGACGTCTTGAAAAATGTTCACAGAAGACATTCCGTAGTGTCATGGATAGTGTAAGTTAGAAAGGTTGCGATTGTAAGGCAGGCACTTAACAAGTGCTCAAACAGTTTCACATAACAACAAGTTCGCGGCCATTGCGGCCCGGCTGCGTCATCGACATTCCATTCCCGCAGCCTCCCGTCCCTCGCCCAGCCCTACCGCCCTCCCTACGTGCACTCAGTGCGCATGCACCCAACGACCGTAATCAATTTTTTTACTCTCTAAAAAAATACTTAGTACTACACAAGCATACAAGATGTTACAAATATAAGAACGTTAAATAAACAATGAATTCGTATCAGTAACAATTTAATTACAAACTCAAAATGATACGTTGTTGATGATTATCTCGTAAAAAAAATGTACTACAATTTTACGGGCTTCTGTACCTACAAGATAATTAATTGAACCCACTTTTCAAATCTAAATTGGGGATATATTTCTCAGGTCAATTTTTGTGCAAGTAAATACATTTAAAATAATATTATATGAGAGACGGAACAATGTTAAAGGTACACTTTATATGTAAAAAATATTTTTTCAGTGTTGCTTTCGTTAAGATATTCTAAATAGATTTATTAAATTTAGAGAACTACTTTACCGCTTGCTTTTTCTGGTCCTATTTCCATTTTTATTATATTTCGTGTCGTTATATAAAGACCTAACAAGTATATTATTTATATTTCTCCACATCAGTAATGTCAGATATAATTATTTTTAAAACCCTCATTATTTATGCCTTATTATACAAAGTTATTGCCAGTACGTAATATTACTTAAAGAGTTTGTATATCAACTCCATTTTAACTAATAAAATAAAACAAAAATACAAACAGACCCGTGAAATGGCCGCGTATAAACCGATCGATATTTACCATTTCTGAGTTTGCAATCGACTAGCAGCGGCATTTTAGAGGATTAAAAACACGATATTTTCACATAACACAAGAAAAGCACATCACAAAATCAATCATAATTTTTATAGAATATAGATAATAGAAATAGACTTAATTTTTGTTAAACTAACTGATAAAGTTCGAGTAGACTCGCGCATCGTCAGCTTCCCAATTGTTATGTCGCCAGGGATTGGGGCAACATTGACTGTGTGGTTCGCGCATGCGTGCAACGCTTTTAGGAGGGTTCATATTCGCCTACATGGGGCGCCATGCACAGCTGTGTTGTGTACAGTAGGTTGGGGTCCCCCCATACTGCTACACTTAGGGGGAATTATTATATAACTATATTTGACGGTCTCATGGGCGCAATGGATAGCAGTGGCCTTGGGTTCGATAACTGGTAGGACAAATTTAAAAACTCGTAGTTGGTGAGTTTCTACTTAAGTCCAGACCAGAAGAAACCAGAAGAGCTAAATTCCTATACAAAACGTCTAATTATAATAATAATCACATAGTAAAAGTACATGTTACTTATTTCATTTATGTAATATAATATAATATATAATTATAATTCCATCGAATTGGTTTTTAGTTAATACAACACAGACATACAGAATAGTCTATATAAAATGCGAAAAAATGGCGTTGGGGTAACACGAAATGTCATTATGTCATTGGATGATACCAAGGTTTATTTTGATGATCAAAGTACTCTCTTGTAAAATAGTTTTTTTGATTGATATTTTGTCAATATTCTTCCAAAGGAACGAGCTGTGTGAGAAAGACAATGTAAGTCCGTGGATTTATCTGTAGATTTCAACAGAATATTTATACTTATATTAAACACTGATTTATATTATATGCCAACATGGTTATATTCTACTGGCGAAGTACAATGTAGTTTGAACCATGATGGCCAATGAACTTATTTCTATAACAGGACCAACGTGAATTTTTTTATAAAGTAAACCATGGCGTTAATCACGTGTTTGTCGCAGATGTTAAATATGTATGACCGCCGCGATTCAAGACTGTATGGACTCATACTTAGATCTGCTACAATTTACGATAAACTAGGCCTGGTCGGCAATATCCTACACATAACTGCAATTAAATTTAAACCTTACCAACTTAAAGCATATATTTGATGTAATCAATGGCTTCCGTGATTGTTCTTTATCACAAATGTTTGTGCTATTTTGTAATATATTTTATATTGATATTGGTAAGGTTTAAAGTTAACACAATAAAGGCGGGGGATCTTGGCGAGAGTAAGCTAGGTAAAGCGGTAACCAATAAAAGATGGATTTATTTAATATTTCATTCTTTGGTTACCAATATCATATATTACATACATATGTCGAGATAAATCGTGTTACTACGACTCCCGCCTTTAAGCAACAGTCAGGATAAATAGTATTACGACTCCCGCTATCGAGCTACAGTCGAAATAAATCGTATTACTACAACTCCTCCGTTAAGCTTCAGTCGAAATAAATTGTATTACTACGACTCCCGCCTTTAAGCTACAGTCGAGACAAATCGAATTACTACGACTCCCGCCTACAAGCGACAGTCAGGATAAATCTTATTACGACTCCCACCTTTCATGGCACCAATCAGGATAAATCGTATTACGACTCCCGCCTTGAAGAAAGAGTCGAGACAAATCGTATTGCTACGGCTCCCACATTTAAGCAACAGTCGAGAAAAATCGTATTACTACGACTCCCGCCTTTAAGCAACAGTCATGATAAATTGTATTACGACTCCCGCCTTGAAGAAACAGTAAGGATAAATCGTATTACGAGTCCCGCCTTTAAGCTACAATCGAGATAAATCATATTACCACGACTACAGCCTTGAAGCTACAGTCAGGATAAATCATATTACTACGACTCCAGCCTTTAATGTGTTAATTGGAATTATTTGTAACATGCAATGCCTACGATAAACAACGTGGAAGTGTGCAGGGACAACGCGGGAGAGATGTAGTTCGTAGTTCTCAATCAGGCGGTCGTCTGGGGGCGACGTTGCCGCTCCGTTCACCGGCGACCGGATTTCATTCATATTTGAGACGCGACGTTGCCGTCTTCAGCGGAAACCGCGACCACACAGCGTAAAAAAGGGCCTTTGGAATGTGGCGGTACTGCTGGGCGGTTCTAAGCTGTACCGACTAAAAAAAGTGACGGTGCGGAATGCGGACGGTACTTAGTGATGGGCCGTACATGCGTATATTAGACGTCAAAATTAATGATTTTGATAGATAATGATTCTAATGACAAAACAACGGTCTTATGTTTTAGAATTCTAGATATTGGCTAGTTTAATGCCTTAAGGTAAATTAATCAACACCAGTAGAACTTAGGTATTGTCAGTCAGTAACTGCATCTTTTATTTGGAGAAACGTTACAGAATACCAGAGTAAAGAAGCATTATCGAAGCTAAATAAACTCTTGAATAGTCATTACTGTTTGTTGGCACCAATATGGAAATTCTACAGAAAAGAAACTGACAAGAACCTTAAATATTTTAAACCTTTTAAACTTAAACAGACCTTTATAACTTTTTGTAACATTGAATAATTCAACATCACAATATTCGTTCTCTATAATGATTTTATTGCCCTTATTCTGAAAATTATAAAGTGGCAAAGCTAAAGTAGATAATGTTCAAAAATGTATATATGTCTGTATTTAATTTACAACTGTTCTTAAGATCTATATATTTTAACTGGTTTTTTTAAATTGAGATCGTATATTATGTAATTACTGTATCTTGTTCTTGATGTTTGTTATGTAACATTCTGTTTCATGTCCTTTATCTTCGTTTCTGTATCTATAGCTAAACATTTTACAACAACTAATTAATATAATTTCATGAGCTATGAAAATGTTTAATAACCGTATTAATTAAGACGTAGAGCATATTTCGCCAATGGGACGTTACATGAAAAAAAATTGTAAGTAAAGACTTCCAACCTGGAGCACAATGTTTCAATACTATGACATGTGTTTCTTTGAGAAAAAAAGAACAGACAAGGAAAATAAAACAAAGCCTCGCATCCAAGGTCCACAGCACGTTAAGAGCAAATGAAATTCAGCATTGTGTCTTTAAGAGAGCGGCGAGAGGCGGCGCCGAGCCGTGGGGAAGGGGACGGGGCCGTGTTCTCATGCCTATGGGTGGTCGGCGCTCGGCTTTCGAATTCCAATGCCTCGCCTGTAGCACCTACGCAGAACTATGTATACACCGATTTATACCTACGTAATCGCCAGAGTTTACTTTTCCCTTAAAAACGATATTAAACACTCCAAACTGTACTAAAATACTTTCACGTCATTAATAGATAGTACAGAATATTTCAAACAGTGACCCTCGGTTTTGAATGAATGTTATAATTTATTGTTTTATTCTGGTATGAAGCCATTCATAATACACGTCAAGAAAATTAGGAATACCTTTCTCTCTATTGGCATGACAAGTTTAATCGTCTAATTCAGCTTACTGGTTAATTAATTGTCTTTGATTTATATTTTTTTGTTACTTTTTTATATTCTAGTCTAAATTACAAGAAATTGGTCATTATCACGAGATTTATGTGCAATCTATTACAATAATTATTGTTAATGAAATTGTTATACCGCATAATTTTCCAACATTCAAAACCCGCAAGCTACTTTATCAAAATAATATGCGGTTATCGTCCGATTTAGTTTATTTGTCTCATACTCATTTATATAACCACCCCGGTTGAAATCCCAATTGTTTTAGGTTTTTTAGGCAGATTATATTATTAGATTTCTATTTTTCTACACAGCACGTTGTTTTGCAAAAAAAAATATTGTACTAGGGAAATACCCAACATAATAAGCCATAAAGCAATTTCCGTAACTTACAAGTCCATTGGCTTACGAACCTACATAAACAAGCGCTTGTCGTCATAAAAAAAAAGAAAAACAAACCAAAGGATATAGCCCGGAAACGATATCAGAGGAAATGAACATCCGCCAGATGGGGAGATTATTTACAAAGGCGGCGTCCTGAATATAAAACTGAATGAATGAGAGCGACCATCAGCTATTTTTGAATATGAATGGAGCGAAATGACGCCGTACAGTGAAATAAAAAGGGTTATTGATCAAATTATTCCGAAGATGTAGCAAATAGGGATACGTCGTTAATGTAAAGCCGCTAGCCGCCAGCGCCGACAAGACGCTTCGTATAATGATACTCCCACGATTGTAGTTGCGGGGCTGCATTCCACCGCCTAAGTGTTTCTAACGTATAGTTCCCGCAGCCGCTACAAAGTTGTTTGGGCAAGTAATTCAAAGGAAACACCGAGGCGATACCACACTAAAATAAAATTATAATGATAAATGCGTCATCAGTTTGTTAGTACAAAAGACACCTATCTGTCTGTCATAAAACTCTGGCTATTTCTTTGGTATTCGTGAATGAACTACGTTATAAGTGTAACGCGAAAGAGTGAAATTATTTGAGGTGAAAAGGTAATTAGAAAAATTGGTACCACGTTGAAAGCTTCTGTTACTTGTGAGTTGATTCAACTCTTTCTGGATGTTCAATTAATACCATTCAATATAAGACAAAAGCAGGGAATGTATACATAAATTCATGCAGATTAATCAACTGAGGGTAGACAAAATGCTGCAATACTTGTCAAAAATGCCAATGATTGAACTTCTAGATTATTACTTCAACACATGTATTTTATGGTAGTGATACCTGCTGATGGACTTCAACCTTTTAGTATCTTTTTTTACACGAGATAAATGTAAGAAGCAGATTCATGAACCCCTTCATGATTCTATCTATTCAATACAAAATAGGTTATGTAATGTGTAATTTTTTTGCCTGTTGTATAATTAACATAAGCTCTATGTATTTAATGAGTCATGGGGCTAAAGTGCAACTTCTAAACTCAGGGAAGGGTTGAGAGTAATAATAAGAGAGTTCAAATATAATTATTGACAGGCAATACAAGTCTTTATTAAAGCAAAAGGACTTTCAGTTCATAGAATTTCAGTCAAGCAACAAGATAATTAAAATATTTTTAAGCAATATTAATTATTCCCAGAGGAAAGAGAAAATTATCAGTTATTGTTTCTTAATGTAATTAAAAATAACTATTGTTTGGTTATCCTAATATCCTGTAAAAGTGTATAAGATGAACAAAATGATAGAAATAGTGGGTTGTTAAAAGTATTAAATGTTTTGGATGTTTCTGTTTATGGCCAATTAAAATGACAGCCATATAACATTTACAAGCACTTTTGTTTGCAAGACCATGTACTCGCACAAGGTGGCGCTAGTAGTATCATCAAAACAAGATTTTCTTCGTTTTCAAGACTTCATTTTAAAAAAGCAGGTATAAAAAGCTATGATGGCATAGTTATAAGACACATGAACTTTTGTTTAGGTTATCACAAAATTCAAATCCTAGGTACCAGTAAGTTTCTCTTTATAAGAATAAATTTATGTACCTAATGTATACAAAAAAATTTATTATTGTGCCTTTCGCTGTAGGAAAACTACATAACCCGGAAGTGATCAAGGGAAATGTGGAGCGCTCTAATGCACACACAGTGGGTCTAAAACCCAAACACCACCTCTCCTATGATTAAGAGGAATGTGCCCAGAAGTGAGATGATTTCTGAGATGAGATGATTTGAAGTGAGATGAGATCAGAGTGATGATGATTGAAGTGACCTTGTTTCTGTTCTATGTTTCCTGTGTGGTGTACAATAAAGTATTTTCTATCTATCTATCTATGATTATAGGTTGTTACTTAGTTTTTTAAATTACATGTAAGCTATGAATTTTAGGCCCCATTAAGTACTTTTTAAAATGTGTGTTTCACAAAGCTAGTTTAACCTTGGCTTGAATGATGGCTAAAAAACGTAAAGCTATAAAACTCACACATACATAATTTGTGAGGTCATACCACCAGTTGGGGCTCAGTTGGGTAGACAAGGTCAAATTATACTATAAATGGTTACTGTCTAAAAGAAGTGTTACTAAATTTATTACACATTCTATAAATGGAGAAAATGGAATTCTTGAAAATATAAAACAATAGAAATTTATTTCTCAAACATGATTTAATTCTTTCCCACTAGATGGTGCTAAACAATCTCATTTGACAATAAGTACTGAAGATATGTTGTATTGGGGTTTAATTCTCTTTAAAACCTAAAAATAAAAGTATGGGTTTTAATTTTGAATATGTTTGAACGACTTCAACTGTTCTAAGTATATTATTACTATGTTAAAATATAGCAAAAACTGCTTGATGCTGGTTCAAATTAAACTTAAAATAGGATTTATTTATATATTCCTTATATTAAAACAAAATCTTTCTACTTAAGAAATGTATATTGATCTAAATATAATAGTATAAATTTAATGGAGAGTGTAAGGTTGTTTTAAACAGGGATTTTCTTTTCTTAAAAAAAAAACTATTCAAACAGCAACAAGTACCTAAATATTAGCAATCAATTTATCACTATTTATAATGTATTGACACATTCCATTAAGTTACTTTTCAAGCTTGTTATTGTCGTTTCTGAGAATTTATATTAACATAGTGAATGTACTTCCCTTACAATTATGATATCATTTATGATTACAAAGAAGCCTTTGTGATCACAAGAGTTGCTAGACTTAATAAAATATTAATTTTGATATGAACATTGAATGTTTAAAAAATTTAGTCTGTTGTAAGAGATATTTTTGAAGTTTTTTATTTAAGACATATAGTTATTTATGGGATGAAGGCCATGACACAATTGTTGCATCTTGTATAAAGCAAATATCAGGAGCCAATCTTCATCATTGAAGAGGCACTTTTAAAAGATGAAGACAGCTTAAAAACTTAATCTGATAAGTATACCTAATAACCACAATTAATAATATAAAAATACTATCTGACAAATATATAAAATCGATCTAAATTTAAATGTTAAGTTTATCAAAAGATGTCGCTACCATATACACTACCATATTAAATATGGGGCCCTGTATAATAAATATAGATATAGTTCCCAGAATACTATAAAGTAAACTTATTATTACAATGTAAAAAACATACTGGTTATTTTTTTTATTTTTCATATATATTAATATAAAAACATTAAAAGCAATGTCTACTTCAACTAGCACAGCACTATTTTTATAACATTATATAGAAAAAAATGATTACAATTCCTCAATGATGAGTTTTAAAAACATATTTCAACATGAGCAGATCAATAATAAGGTATTTGATATTAGATTTTAACAAGTTCTATAAATGGGGAGAACATGAAATTAAAACTTGGTAATAAAAGAATAACATGACCACATTTAGCTAAGTAACAGCTGTTTGTCTATACATCTCTATACAAAAGAACTTTATACATCTTTATAGGAAAAAAGATATAGATTGGCTATATCTTATAAAGTTTTCTTGCAAAATTTATTACCAGTACCCAAATAATATATTAATTTAATAAGAGTAAGGTTATTTTTGCAAGAAGAAAAAATACCACGACTAGTAAATATCTAGAAAAACAACTAAAACTTGGTCATTGTAAAAACATATTGTATACATTAAGTGTACATAATCAACAGGAAAATCAATTTAATGACGTCGTCCTCGTTCCGAATCGCATAATGAATTACCCCAAAATAGGTAGGTAAAGTATAAATGTACCTCTTTCGATCTCCATTTGCGATATATTACAATCCAGTCAAATAGGTTATGCACATCAAATCCTTACTGCAACAGTTATTGTTCTCACTCTCACTTTATAATTAAACCGATAATAAAACTAACAACAACTCTTCTTCCATGAGCGCGAAACTCGCAACTGTCGGTGGAATCGATGGAAAACGGAATTATACGGGTGGCGCTCCGAGCACGCTGATAAACGTGTGCCACGTTCAGAAACGGTAGATAGGCGCGGACGGACTGCGAGTTTCAAATAGACATGGCGGGATTCATAAAATGTTATAAATAAGTACAATCAACTTCAATCCTTAATATCTAAAATTTAAAGTATATTTTAAGACAACAAGAGCATCTGTGATTGTTATTGTTAATTTGATGCCCTTGTTATTATAAAATATACTTTACTAACCACCCAGCCCGGTGTCTCTCGGGCAATAAAGCACATTATACCTTTATGTTTTGCCCGATGTTTTAAATATGGGGATTAGCTTTAAATAATTGTCATATTTTATTATACTCAAATATTTAATTATAGACAACATTGTTAAGTTCTGCCTGATTACGATCGGCTAATATAAAAAAAAACACACGGAGAGGGGGGTGTATCAAGGGAGTTAAATTATTTTTAAAGTATATGACATGATCTTATACAGATAGTATAAATAAAAAAACACATTCAAATATTTATCCGTAACTTAACAGTAATAACTTCTGCCTGACTACTCTCGGCTAATATAGCGGGCTACAGCGGCGGACACGAGTGTGGTCGTTCAAGCAAATCTTTGCATCGGTATGACATATACGAAATCAGTGCTGCAAATTAAAAAACTCGCGTTTCTTTGCTTGTCCTTAACAAAATTGGTTGATTTTAGCCGCCCAATTTATCTATGACAATCACCAAATCACATATAAAGTCAAACAATATAAAATCGTTGATAATAATTATTGTAATCAGATAATATTTGTTTTTACCTAAATTTGTTTGGTATTTTATGTGTATAATCATTTTATATAGCTACGAAACTACCATATGTATTAAATGTTTCCATGAGAACGGTATTGTAATAATGCCGTTGATATTGTAAGTTTTGGACTTTTAAACATATGGATATAATATTTAATATTGTAATAAATACAAAATTAAAAGTTACCTTTATTAATACCAGATGGTCCAGCTGTTTCATCTGCATGCTCTTTAGAAGATGACCCATTTTGCATTCCTGAAATAGTGAGTGTATTATAAGTTAGTTAATGTTTATAACTAATAGTTTAATCTATAAAATATGTATTCCATAAGACATCAATCAGATAACAATAATGAACATAAATATCAATAAAAGCGTCTTGTTGACGTTACCGTCATACATTAAATTAATGTCCATTTCTGAACGAATACGAGAAACATTGGCCTCCCTAAATTTAGTGATTTAACAATTATTTATTCGTGTTCTTTTAAAGTCCGACAATTTCTTGCCGTCGATAAAATAACTTTCATATTAAGAGTAGATCTTTTAAAATATGGGGTAATATATATACTTATAATTATTGTGATAAAATGGAATAGTTTTTTAATACTCTATGGTTATATTTATGTCTGAAAAGATGAAAATTTTGTATCGTAAAAATGAGATAATATCTATGGTTTGTGATCACAGAGGTTATGATGTTTTGAAATTATTATCAAATGGTATTTACCTTCTATACCCTTTACGTATATAATTGCAGTTGAAAAAAGCGATAACAATATATGCGCTACTTGGAAGCAGCTACACGCTTGACTTTATAAGTATGAATGGATAAAATAGGATTTGATAAATACGTCTTATGCAATAAATTGTGACGTACAAATACTTGCTACAGTATCGATTCTCTACAACACAGCTAACGTAACTCCGCCTGATGACAATACACATGTTTAAGTAAACAAACTTATGCAATTCCGTTTGCATAAAATTGTTTACAACATGGCACGGTGATGATATTTTGTGGTGTATATACGCAATTTCATTTTGAATATTATTCGTAATGCTTGTTTTTACTAGGTACATTATATTCATTTCATCCTGTAGATCTTCAATAAACTCAATACTAGTCCATTTAATTTAGTCCACATTTCGCTATTTCCTATTTGTACATTTCGAAAGTTAATTTATTTTTTATTCATTCCTATAATGGGCGTTATTAATCAACAAAAATTGTATCGACAATAGGCTGAACAAACTATCTGGTAAATATACTCTGTGCCAAGTGCACTTAAGTCCTCCCGGTATATTATCGACAGATAATGATAAAGGCGAATTATAGATTCGATAATATGATGTCCTTTGTATCGCTGTAGATCAAAAGTGATATTAATTATGATAGAAGAAAATAGAAGTAATCTGGTGGTGGAGCGATCTTTCTAAAATTTCGAAAATATGTTGTAGAAATGGAACGTCTTACACAGCATCTGATATAATAAAATGTGTATAATATTTTCCAAAGTTGTAAAACATTCCATGTATTTTTTTCTGTTTCTTTAAAAATTAAAACTAAATATGACAAAATTATAATAAAATGCCCTATATTCACAATTTCTTAATGGTAATTAACCAATAATTTTGGACGAGATTGAAGTAAGCAAAACTAATATATACTTGTGTTCTTAATGTTACTCAATGTTACAAAACGCCGACAGAAATTATATTATCAAAAACGGATTTAATATAAAAAAGAGAGCAGATGCTAATGTTGATTTGATAGGCGAATAAAAAATGGAGGTAAAATTTGGCAGGTGTGCAAGCAGCTTGCTCGTGCGCGGGCGTTACGCAGCTGCTGTTCCACGTGCTTCACAGCTGTCGCTTCATCCCCAAAGCCTTGCGTGAATATCTAGTTAGATTAAAGCAAGCACACAAAGAAATCATATTCAGACAAAAATTTTAAGTTATATATATCAATTTCTTGATGGCCCAATAGATTCTAGTTAAAAGTAACATATCGGAATCCTGGACAGGCACAAATAACTTCAGTTAATGTACAGCTTATGTGCTTAATAACTGTTTGAAAATCCTAGGAGCCATTGTAGTCTCTATACCCTGCCAATCTGCATTGCAGCAGTAGGGTGGATCTATTTTCTAATTTTCTTCTATGTAGGTCTATATCCAGCCGTGGGACGTTAATAGTCTGTTATTCATGCATATATGTATCATATATGTATATAGATCTAGACATGTCTGGCAGTGGCTCACCAAATATTATTAATTTTATAATAGTTATTAATCAAAAAAAAACTTCTTATCCTGTATCCTAAATTGGCACGAATACAGCAAATTTATTCAGTAAAAATTAATTAAAGGGCGTTCAAATAAAAATATCTAAATAATGCAAATGTAGAAGATCTACTATAAAACTAGACTAGATAAATTAAATTAAAAAAACATTTTAATTATATATATTATTATTATATTATATATTTTATTATTTTGTACATTTACGATTACGTTCGCGCGGCCGTAGAACACAGCATTTGGGTTAAACTGTACAGACATTGTTTGCGTAATATATCTAGTGATAAAATTATCCACAAAACAGAAAGAAAATCATGAGAAACGTTTGTTTCCTCTACTAAAAATCTGAATTGTAAAACANGGTCAAGAGTACTCTAAACCGACGAACTTGTATGAAAGATTTAATGAGATTGAAAGAAGCGAAGGAGATATGCAAGGATCGTGGCAAGTGGAAGGATGTTGTCTCTGCCTACCCCTATGGGAATAAGGCGTGATGCTATGTATGTATGTATGTATTACGTCCGCGCGGCCGTAGAACAGAGCATTTGGGCTAAACTGTACAGACATTGTTTGCGTAATATATCTAGAGATAAAATTATCCACAAAACAGAAAGAAAATCATGAAAAACGTTTGTTTCCTCTACTAAAAATCTGAATTGGAAACATATAATGGATCGACGAAGACGTTGATCCTTTCAACTATATCTACTCTCGCTCAGTTCCCTAATTATTTTTTCTTTTAATACTTTGTTCTGATTACCAGTTTGTGATATCAGATATATTTACCTTCTGAATTGGATGCTACGCTGGACGTAGACGATTCAGATTCACCATCACAATGTAGAAGAGTTAGAAGCAGTTGACATGAAATATTCATTGTTTACGCCCCACTAATTTCTTGTACCGGTTTAAACCGGTTTTTGGGAGATTAAAACGTGTGTTCTATCCGACATTTCCTGATTCACTATGGTAGTATGAGAGCAATATAGGGCAGCCGCGGCACTGGCAAAATCGATTCACGTGACACAAATGATGCAATGGAGTTTCCATACCAATGTTTATAATATAAAATGGGGAAAAAACATCTTTTAAGGCTATATATTGTATTCATTGAATGAATAATTTACTACGTTACACATCGGTGCTTTGGAAAAATATTTACACAATCCAAAATTATAATTAATATACCATTGCCCCGATAAAAAAATATTTAGGATTCTGTCGTGTCGTTAAAACTTTTAAATTAAAAGGTTTTTTTTAAAATAAAACAAACAAGTGAAGGACACAGCCGAATCTATACAAGTTAATAATTTCTATGTACAAAATTCATAACATAAATGACGTCGTAGAACCGTAATATTGAATGTCGTTATTTATTAATTTGAGGTTAAATTTCAAATGGCTTTAATGTAAAACAAGTATTTTTTAAATTATGTTACTATTCTCCCAAAGCAGCGATATGTAGGTCCAATATTACATGTATAGACACCTACAATGGCATTATATAATTTTAAATTTATGTCACATTGTTTCTTAGGATTCATTTTAGTAAAGACTATAATTTGAGTAACAGAAGAGTACTATAGAATATTTATATAAAATAACTGTAGAATATTTGAAGAATATATTATATTCATTTTAGCAAATTGTAGTCACTAGTAGCATTACAACATGTTTATATATTGGAGCTATCGCCATGGTTTGGGACAAAGAGTTTTTCGGTTCATATTTTCTAAATGTTAACAGTCTATTACTGTCCAAGTGTTAGTTGTTATTGGGCTGACTCAATCGGAGAAGTATCACATTCTTACAGATATCCAACGTAAAGTAGCATGTGTTTTGTTGCGTAAGGGAACCGGCTGTTCAGGTGAGAATAAACTGGTAAAAAATCTTAAGGCATTTTAATGGGCAATGTATTGGGAATTCCAGCAGTCTTTGAAGTGTTCGTAAGGGACAGTATTTGCTTCATGTCAAATGATTTATATGCTCATTTGGATTTTCCTTGTAAGTTATGCCAAAATAAGTTCTTCGATGGTCCCAGTATGTGGATAATCTAATATGGTGCTTCATGCTCGTAAGACTTATCTACTTTATTGTGCAGTCACGATTGAACACAAACGCAGCCGTGTTGCACCTATTAACCTGTTCCATTCATTCAAAGTATACATTTAAGACTGTTGTAAGCCCTATACATCTATATTACTAAGCGCATCATCTATTTCTTAGTGTATTCTGTACACCGTATTTTTCGGTCTATAAGATTTTTAAGCTTGGTTAAAGATAACATTTTTATTCGATTAGTTGTAGTTACTCTTGACACAATTCCTCATCTCGTTAATATCGCTATCATACCGTATTTTACGGACTACATACTCAAACTTAAGACGAAAAAAAAGTTTAATGTTACCTTCAAACTGTAACTCGCACGTAAAATATTTATGGTTTCTCCCGTGTCGTACCGGAATGCAATTTTTTTTATTTGGGGGCATGAATTGTTAGAAAAATGATAAATAGCCACGATCGAAGCTTCCCACTATTCCGAATATAGACAAATTATAAAATAGCATTTACTAAATTTGTCCGACCTTGCATCGTATCTGAGATCTCTGATAATGAAGTGAGTAACTTACCATTGAAAAATTAAAAGTGCGTGCGTACAAAGTACACATGTCAGTAGTGAAACTTGTTTGGCAAACGAATTTTTAAGTGTTATTTATATTTATACAAATAAAAAACTTTAGATTTCCGAGACTTAGAGGGAGGGAAGAGGGAAGATATGTTATGAATTTAATTGTCAATAAAATATTAAGCGTCGAAAATTAATACAAATAATTTATTGAAATCTCAAATGACGAATTGTAAATAAAAATGCCACGTGGTTTTTGTCAATATTAGAAATTAATTAAATTTTGTTTTTGACAAATTCAAATTTAGAAAAGAGAATTCATGAAATTTAGTTTATTTTGTAAAAAATAGTATATTAAATTATTATATGACGACTGGCAAATTCAAATGCCACATGTTGTTTGTAAATGTTAAACTAGCTAACCTTAAAATGAATTGGCATAATCAACGCTGCACATCTTCGTGACGCTAATCACGCGTTTCATCTGTAAAAACTCATACGCCGTTCAACTCTTTACTCTCATGCGCCGAAAAAAGATTCACTTCAAACAATGTAGTGTGATTGATATTGATGAGTATTTGTAATGTTTTGTATTCTTAACAAACAACATCTCCTGAAGATGTTTTGTCGATGTTTGCAACAAAACAGATCGGTAAAAGGTTTTAAACTTATATTATAGCCTTACAGAAAACTTGGCTATTGCCTCATGATGTTAATTGCATAAGTACTACAGATCAAACGTATAAGAGTACCAGTAAGTCCACTATTGATAATTCACAAGGAATTCTGTGGGGCCGCCATTATGGTGGTGTAATTTTACCGGAACTTCATTCTCTTGGGTTTCAGGGACGTCATATATATATTGTAAAACAATTTAATAAACATCTTTAGGCGCATGAGGGTTAAATTTTTACGGATGAAACGCGTGATTAGCGTCTCGAACATGTGCAGCTATTAGGCAAATTCGTTTGAAGGTTCGGTAGTTTTAATATTTACAAATACCGTGTGGCATCTTAATTTGCCACTCGTCATTTAATAATTGAATATACTATTTTTCATAAAATATAAAGTGAAAATATCATAAATTCTTTTTTCTAAATTATAAATTCAAAAATATAATTTATTTAGTAATTTCAAATATTTACAAAAATCACTTAGTATTATTATTAACTTAGTATTATTCTATAATTTGAAAGAATACTTAGAAGACAAAAAAGCGTGGGAGTGAATGAATTGCTCTATATATATATATAGATATAGAATATTTTTAAATTAAATATTGTAATGATGATAACAAAAAAAAACCGTACACTCGACTGAGTTTGTTGCGGGCTCTTCTCAGATCAGGACGCGAAGGAACCCTCGTAACTTTAGATTGTAAGTCGTTCTTTTATGTTATCATCAGTCATTCATTTAAATAATAAATATTCAAAAGTGCTGTAATAGGCCTACTTGAATAAAGATATTTTGACTTTGACTTTGACTTTAACAATTCGTCATTTCAAAGTTCAATAAATAATTTGTGTTAATTTTCGGCATATTTAATTTTTAAATGACAATTAAATCCATTAAATTCCTATCATATCTTCCCTTTTCCCTTTTTCTAAGTCTCGGAAATTTTTAGATTTGTATAAACATAAACAAGAGTTAAAAGTTAGTTTGCCAAAGAAATTTCGCTTCCGACGTATGTACTTTGTACACACGCACTTTTAACTTTTCTTTTTTAATATAAATAAATTATATACAGGTGCTTTTAGTTAGTTTAACAAAAGATATCGAAATAACGACAATTTAAAAATCATGAAAGTTACTGCTATTGAAGAACAAAACTGGTCTGAAGAAATAAAAGCGCCGCTTCTGAGACAAGCTTGTCTTTAGGCGTACTTTGAACGGCCCAATGGCAGCTCTCTGCGAGGTATGCGGCCTTCTTTTCCCAGAATCAACTGAATGGTCGACGGTTTAAGGCTATGACACACATATACATATAAAAACAGCACTTATTGTTGGTGGGAGTGGAGAGTCTTCCAAATATTCCTGGTGATGACGGCAGGATATGTAGGATTTTACCCACTCAAGCTTAGTTGGTAACTTTCTTTCGTAGTTATTAAATGGATCCGAGATCTGCACGGGAAGAAATTAGTCCGTTATTTTTGTACTATTGCTTTATAACAATCGCACGAAATTAATATCACACAATCGATGTTGTTACATTTGTCCAATTGTACATAGAAAGAATGCCTATGATTAATTTCATAATTGTACACACAATTTATCCTTTACGTGGTCTGTCAATAATTCATTTCATTTTAAATTTTCGTCCTTGTCGTCGCATCAACCGATGGACGTCCACTGCTGGACATATTTCTCACGTAATGACTTGGCATTCCACAAGGCTCGAGGTGGCCACAAGGCTCGATCTTGCGCCGCCTGGCTCCAGCGGCTACCGGCGACCCTCATAATATCATCGGTCCACCTTGTGGGGGTCTGCCTACACTGCGCCGTCCGTTGCGTGGTCGCCACCCAGCACCTTTGGCCCCCTACGTTCATCGGTCCTTCGGACTATGTGCCCCGCCCATTGCCACTTCAGGTTCGCGATTCGTTGGACTCTGTCGGTGACTCTGGTTCTACTACGGATCTCTTTATTTCTGATTCGATCACGTAAAGAAACTCCGAGCATAGCCCTCTCCATCGCACGCTGAGTGACTCTGACCTTCCGCATGAGGTCCATATTCAGCGACCACGTCTCAGAACCGTAGGTCATCACTGGCAATGCGTGTTGCCAGTTTAAATTGTGCAAAGTATGAATGGCAGTTTACATACCTTTCCAGGACATGAAATTTAATTTAGATTAGGATTCATTTATAAATATATTTTAGCTACCTATATAGATAACTTAACCTCGACTGATGGATCTAAAGGGTTACGAAGGGATTTAAGACGTGGTTCCAATTGTTTAGGTCTCAAATGGCAGCGATGCCTTTACACTTATGATGTAAATTTTAGAATTCAATCTGGAAACTAGATATGGAAATATATGCCATGGTATGTCTTAAATTATGTAAAGCATGCATGAAGCAAGTGTATTGTCACCTTAATGTACGTTCATACAAAAATACTTGAAGGTAGAAAGCATCCTCCTTGCTCACGCATAAAATGAAACATGAAACTTATTTTTAAACATTAAGCTTTTAAATGCTTGCTTTATTGTGTACATCATTGAAGCAAGGACCCACCAGCTCGTTAACTTTATCACACAAATACTTCGAATTCTTCTAAAATTAGAAATTATACAATTTTTGTTATGACACTCAATTCCAGAAACGTATAATTTAATTTAAATAAATTAACTAACATTAATTTATCTCCTTAGTTATCCGAAACAAGAAATCTGAACAACTTTTTTTTATTATTGGTTGCAATAGTGTATTTAACATTATTCATTCACAGTAATAACATATTCAGTAATAACATTATTCACAGTAATGTTTTCAAAAAATATAACAGAAATACATGAGATGAGATTATTAAAAAACTTTTATCGATTCTATTTTTTTCAAATTGGAATGTTGTATTAATGTTCTTTACAATACAATGCACACTTTTTTCTACCCAAATCCGTTACATTCCATCCGCTGAAGCTGCGAGTTGGGTACGAAGCTATCTCAACGAGATTTCGAAATTCTAAGAAAGGCAGAGCCTTATAAATTATCTCAAAAGCGCCGACGCGGCCTAACAACCAGAATAGTTTTTTTCTCCACAGGTAGGCTGGCGCTAAGAAGGCGAAGGAATTTATAGTCCGCATCTTTCGTCTCGAAACTATAATAACGACCATTTAGTGCAAATATTCATGATGTACACTAAAATTATAATTTAGTTTGCGAAAAGTACATAAATAAGCATCTATTCCACTAGCAATACTCTGCAGTCAGGGGAAAAGGTATGAATATTTACTGCGAGATATGTCCCCTGCGTAGTTTCCGATTCCATAGAAATGTGGAGAAACCCGTACTTAGTAACCGAGTGAATAAGCAAATTTACTACGAGCTGCTCACCCCGGTGTCACCCACGAAATCAAGAAGTCATAACAACTTTATTACTGAGCCAATAAGGAAAGTCACTATGTTAAATTTTGAGTCAATAGCTAATAGGTTTAAAGACTCGTGTCGAGTCAGTGAGTGAGTTTAGTGGTCTAAAACCATCGTCGCCTTTATAGTGAAAAGATTATTTTTTTATTAGGAAGTATTTCTAAATGAAATAGGCTAAACTCTCGTCATTCTTTTGTAAAAGTTAGTATTGGTAGAGTGCAAAACTTATGGTTATAGACCACTGGTGTGAAGTTTTAGGCAACTGCCTACAATAAGCTTATCTTAAAATCGGGGGTTGATTTAATATAAAGATTGCTCGCTATCTCTCTGTATTCTGAGCTGTCACTAACACAAGTGCCATTTTACATCATTTCTTTTTTTTCGTGTATCATTGAAAATCAACTTCATCCTTATTTTGTAGTCCTACATGTTATTTCATATCCTTTAAATAAATCGACCCACGCTCTCTGAATAATACATGTTTTTAATTATAACAATTGGATATACTATTATTATTCTTACCAGTGTCTAATTCAGTCACATATATTACTAATCAGTGATGCTTAGTAATATTACGAATTATTTATTAGTGAATAACTATTGTTGCAATAATTTAAATAACAGAAGTGTAGTGTTTATTAGGAATGTAAATAAATTGAATCCTCGCTTGCTTATACCGATCGAATATGTATCGACGACCCCTATGTATAAAGAGTCAAGTATAGAATCCTAATTCTTATGATAGCGTTTCAAAGATAATTCTTTATTACTGTACTTTTTTTTGTCGCTGGGAAATGCATTTACGCACCCCGGCCGGAAATGCATTTATGGGGTCGGGAGTGTGGGACTCCGCGAGGGGGAAGAACTCCCAATACCCACGGAAAACGGAAAACTCAGCGGGACCATCGTCAACCATGAGTGGGGAGCCAGGTTTATTAAGGCATTCCTCTGTAGCCCCTCGGTTGTAGCAGGCTTACAGATTTTCTACAGGGGGAGAAGTTGTATGAATTTCCTCCTCCTGGTACCTAATGCCTCAGCTTCATTCACTCTCTCCCTTTGTCGTGCCTGCTTAAGCGAGATGATGAGGCAACCGCTCTCCCGGCCTGCTCACTGATGAGTATTGCACCTTTAATACTTGCCAGTGAAATGTCTATTCCGATCAGCGACGTCATAATGAATCGCTGAGATTTATTACTGTACTACCTTTTGGACTAATAATATATTTTTGAAGAGTCATGCTTTAATAGCTGCATGAATTAAAAAATGATGACCTAGGTTGATAAAAGACGTAATATGATCATCGAAATTTAAAAAAAACCGTCAAAAATGTAGGTTAAATAGGTATAATCTGGGGCCATCGATATAATTGGTTAGGTTATGATTTTGGAAGTGAAAATTCTATAGACGCACGAGGGTAAATATAATAATTCGTTTGAAGGTTGGGTAGTTTTAATATTTACAAATAATACGTGGCGTTTTAATTTGCCACTCGTCATTTTATATACGATTAAATTAAAAAACACAATTTAATTAATATATTGTAATCAAAAAAACACGTGGCATTTTTATTTACAATTCGTCATTTGAAATTTCAATAAATTATTTGTATTCATTTTCGACAATTATTTTAATGACAATTAAATTCGTAAGATCACTCCCTCTAAGTCTCGGAAATCTAAAGTTTTAGATTTGTTTAAATTTGAACAAGACTTAAAAATTAGTTCGCCAAAGAAGTTTCACTTCTGACATGTGTACGTTTTTTTACCAATTGTTGAAGAACACTAACCTTAATGATAATATATTTCATTTATTAATAAGTACCCTAATGAAATAGGTAATTTTGGTAAATTTATAAATATCAAGCCTATCCCATCCGCCTATCTCTTCTGTACCAACTATAAAAAATGCGCGCTGTGCTCGCGTGGATCACGATTCTTGGAAAATAGGGCTCTTGAATCCATTGGAGACATTCCCGGACGCAGCCCTGAAGGTCGCTTCACTAATAATAGCAACCATTGTACCATGCACGTTATGGCGCCCAAATGGTGCGACCTTCTCACTATTTAACTTAATGGAATCCTGTGATTTTTTTCAGACCCTAAAAGATGCTATTAACATTCACACTTTTTCTATATTGAGACTGAAATAGAAACGATAATTGGACGCGAGAGAAATCGTATATATCATTAGCCGCAGAGCAAATCAAGTTAAACCGATTTTCCACGACCATAAAGCATCTGCTAGACATTTAAAGCTACAGACAGCTATACCATGAAACAACGGCTCTCTACCCTTTGATACAAACCATTCTGATACTTGTGCGTAACGGGTCTTAGATGGTATTTCATTGAAGGCGATTGTAGCGGATGGTGTACTGTGGAATTTGGGACACGGCGGTGACTCAACGCCGATCTAATCCCTTCCCTCAGAGAGGTATTCTCGATAGACTACGCGGATATTAGCGGTTAGAGGCTAGAACAGATGTTAGACTCTGTGAAAATTTCTGCTATGTTCGTGGAATTCTCTGCGTAACGATTAAAATCCAGTCCTGAACATCTGCTCGAATCAATTTTATTTTTTCTTATCCGTTCATAGATATCTCGTAGTTCGAAGCTGTATATGTAACAATTTTATATAATTGCATATTTTTATATAAGAAGTAACATAAAAACAAAAAATTTTGTTAAAAACTGTATTTAAATCGATTGAAATCAGAAATTTACCTTGAGTGGATGAAGGAAGAGAATTTTATTAAGGATTGAAAATTTGAACAAGTTGTACAAAAATATAAGGAGAAGTAATTAAAAAAAAAAGTGCGTACGTGCAAAGTACACACGTCAGAAGTGAAACTTCTTTGGCAAACTAATTTTGAAGTCTTGTTAAAATTTAAACAAATCTAAAACTTTAGATTTCCGAGACATAGAGTGAGAAAAAAAGGAATATGTGTTAGGAATTTAACGAATTTAAATGTCATTAAAATATTAAAAGTGTCGAAAATTAACACAAATAGGTTATTGAAATCTCAAATGACGAATTGTAAATAAAAATGCCACGTGTTTTTTGTTAATATGAGAAACTATAAAATTTTTGTTTTTTTAATTTAAAATTTAAAAAAGAGAATTTATAAAAGATTTTTATTTTATATTTTATTAGTATATTAAATTATTGAATGACAAGTGGCAAATAAAATGCTACATGTCATTTGTAAATATTAAGAGTACCTAACCTTCAAACGAATTAGCATAAAAAACGCTGCACATCTTCGTGACGCTAATCACGCGGTTCATCCCTCAATTTTATCCTTATGCGCCTAAAGAAGTTTCACTTTAAAAGAAGCTTAAAAATTTCAAGTATATTTTTAGGAAACGAGATATTCTCTTGATACATTTGGAAGTTTAAAATAACAACTTTATTGAACTTCTTACGACATACTAAAAGCAATGCAGAAGCATCTAAAAGGATTTACAATATTTATCGCTTTGTAGATGTTGTGACTAAAACAACACTTCTGTTCACATATCTAGGTCGTATGTAACAAAATAATTACACAGTTATAACATACATACATATGGTTCAGGGGTATTTGTCTTATGTAGCAATAAGCTTTAATAATGACAACAAAAAGAAATTCTTTTCGTCTTCAATAACAGATAGTGGAGTTGTTTCTTACGTTTGTATGGACACTATCGAAATTTTAACAGTACCTGCTCTATTTACAAGTACAATAGTTACAGAAATATTTTTTCCAAATTTTTGATGAGGGTATTTAAACATAGAAAGAGATTAAATTATTAAATAGCCAAGATTTGAGCATTTCGAACTTTTCACAATAAAGGCTGAAATTAGCGAAATAGAAAATTGATGGTGTAATCTGTATAACAAATCATAATTGCATCCCACGAAGACCCGGATGACAAAAAGATATATAGCCTTTTCAAGAATATTATAATATAAAGGATTACCAGAGACCATCTAACCATAACAGACTTGAAATGTCGGTTGTCCATTGTCTGAGTTTCATAAATGAAAACAAATGCGTGCGCAATCCATTCAATTTTATTTCAAAATTTAAAATAAATGAACAGTATTGGTGTGGTCGTGGTCGCTGACTATGGGCCTCATACGAAAGCTCAGAGTCGCTCAGCGTGCGATGGAGAGGGCTATGCTCGGAGTTTCTCTACGCGATCAAATCAGAAATGAGGAGATCCGTAGCAGAACCAAAGTCACCGACATAGCCCTACGAATCGCGAACCTGAAGTGGCAATGGGCGGGGCACATAGTCCGACGGACCGATGGACGTTGGGGCCCGAAGGTGCTGGAGTGGCGACCCCGCACCGGGCGGCGCAGTGTAGGGAGACCTCCCACAAGGTGGACCGACGACATAAAGAGGGTCGCCGGTAGCCGCTGGAGCCAGGCGGCGCAAGATCGGGCCTTGTGGACATCATTACGTGAGACTTATGTCCAGCAGTGGACGTCCATCGGTTGAAGCGACGACGACGACGACGACGACGACGAACAGTATCTAAATCGTTAAGTTGATTTATACGTTTTGAATCATTCCAGCGTTTGAAAGATTAATATAATTATAATATTTATTGTATGTTTCGATGACCTGTCTTTTTTCTCTCGCTGGGAAATTCTTTTACGCACCCCTACCACGAGGGCAGGGAGTGTGGGACTCGCTAGCTTAGCTAGAATACCCACTAAAACCCAGCGACACCCTCATCAACCTGAATTGAAAGTGTCAGAGGCTCCCTTAGGCATTCGCTCTGACATTTCCGGTTGCAACCGGCAAAGAGTTGTTTAAGGAGGTGGCAAAAAGCGTTTAAATAGACGCCTTCTACCATTCGGCTTCCGCCTTCGCAGGGGTGGAGCATCAGCAGCACTTTCTCTTTCTCTCTCAAATGCCTCCTACAACGATATGACACCCTCGCAAAAGGAGGTCACTTCATTCCATCCTACCTCACTGCCAAGCATTGAGTTGATGACCTATCTACCGAAATATACAATGAATATTAAAGATAAAGCAACTTGCTGAGCTCGAATCGCGGCAGGGCAAATATAGGAAATTATATTTTCTATTTTCTCTAGGGCTATAACTTTGGAGGAGGGGGGAGGGAGGTTATCGTCCTAATAGCGAAAACTTGCCGCATACCAAAAACAATACTTTCTGGTATGCTTTGTAAAATCTATTACGAGGTAAATTACATTTTTCCAGGTTCTCGTTCTTCCTACCATCTTAGACTATATCATCTAGTGAGATCACATTCAACCGTTCAGATATCAGCAATAAAAATAAATGATTTTACTTTTAACACAAAATTTCCAAATAATGGATGTTATACCGAGCATAAGAAAGGTCTAATCATATTTGGTGAAAAATAATTATGAAAATCACCATTTCTAGACACTATTACTACTTTTCACTGTGGCTCAATCTTATATTATTTACACACCAGGAATTGCCCTTTTGGTACAATCAGCTTGCTTGTTTAATCAAACCAGGTAAAATTTTAAAATATTTTCGTATATATTTGGTGTAAACATATCACTGCTTTACATGAATTATCACACAATCCAAGGTTTTTTTAACGTGCGTTAAGGACACAACAGCATAGTCTACATTTTGTTGTGTTAAAAACTTATATTCAGATCGGAAATAATTTCTGTCGTTTCACATACGATTATGTTCTCTTCTCCCAAAGCTGCGATGCATGTTTTACGTTTCGACATTGTTATTTTCACATTACAAACAAATACCACGATTTCATTTATATGTATAGATAGGGGTTTCAAAGGTTATCCGGTTGCCCACGTACTTACACCTACAGGGAAATCGTTGCATTTTAATCTAGATAAGTATAGATGTTCCATCATCAGCGTAGGCTGAAGGTCGTAATGTTGCAACATGTACTGGACACTGCGCAGATACGAGTCAATAACAATCAAAAAACGTTTTGCCGTGGGAAAAATCATTGTCATGGTGATTAAACGCCAAGGCTGTTAACTACTTCAGATGCACTTAGAATCCAATGTTTAAAAAAGTATGTTTATACTTATGTACACTCGTTAGAAGTTATATTTCTTTAGCTTAACAAGATAAAAATCTTTTTAAAAATTTATCATTTGCCTAATTCTACGTTTGTATAAAAACCTTTATTGCATAAAAAGTAGTATATAGTATAGTATCTTAGAAATTTTAATCATAAATCCGTAGTTTTTGTCGTTCGTGAAATCAAATACATCCCTCATTCGTTCACTCAATGCAAGGCCAAAGATTCGAAAATACTAAACGTTAACTAACTTTCGTTGGATATAAATAGTTTACAATCTGTTTTCTATAGTTGAATATGAACTTTATAATTTTGATATAATGTCACGTTGTCACGTCATTGTCACAATATATCTAACAAGAAATATAATAAAAGTATTATATAATTATAAAATATTAAAAAAACAAAAATGTTGACTAGGTATAGCTAACTTCAAGGTTTTTTGTGACGGTGTTCGCGCACATCGTAAAAAGTTACTCTCGGCGTTTTTCCCTGACGAGCCAAAAGAAGTATAACTTCAAAAAAATATTTCGACTTGCCTTTTCTTACAGAAGACGATGGTTGAAAGCTTTTACAATATTAAAAAATCTCTTAAGGATTTGCGTATAAACGATGATACGTGTCAATAAAGTAAAGAATAGTTTGTAAAAATAAATATATTAACTGTTTTTTTTACTAGAAAAACAATTTAATAAAGTATTTCGCTGTCAGTTTTTTCAACGCTTATATTCTAAATATCTGCATCAATTTGGAGGGAATTTTCTCTGGAATACCATCCGTTTTTATTCCACAATCTCTATAGGAACGGCAAATTGCAAGGGTATACACAACCAGTGGATACCCGCGACTTTGTTTACATAGCGCATCCGTGGAACGTTCTAGCATAATACTGTCAATGTTCCGCGAAATTCTGACTGCGGTTAGTATCTATAGACTATAGAAGTGTACCGTGGTACAAAATAACGATAGAAAGATAGGGTTGGGAATTTAATAAATATAGGAATTCACCTCTTATGATATCTACTCTCTTTGATGGTACAATAAGTACGTTTCTTGTTTCTCTCCGAAAGATAAAGATATGACAAATGTTTATATTCATGTTCTAATAGAAACTTTCATCGCTTATTTTAAATTATTTACAAAGTTTTTTATAATAGTACGGTTATATGAGAAAGACGAGTGATTATTCAGTGTTACTGAGAATACGAATGTATACAATAGTTATTCGTGCCTAATACTAGGAATAGTTTCGTATTTTATAAACTGCTATTTCGGTACAGAAACTATAAAGTTTGTTAAACAGCTTTATACAAATGATTGAGTTTCAAATAACAATTAACGATGTTTATAATTATTAATAATACAAACTAAGAACGTAATTTGTTTATCCTGCCTAATTATTGATAGGACTGTTTCCTAACCCAGTGTTATTCATAGATTTCTACAAAAACACATTCATTACGTGTTTATTTGTAATACAGATTTCTTGTGAAATTTCAGTTACATCATAGACGCTTTGAAGTAATAACTTTAAGTCGAAATTTACTTAATGATTGACATAACAAGACCTTGACCGCGAAACAATTATAAATAAAACATACATTATCTACACTAATATTATAAAGAGGAAAGATTTGTATTTTTGTATGTAACGAATAAACTCAAAAAGTACTGGACCGATTTTAATAATTCTTTTTTCATTAAAAAGCTACATTATCACTGAGTAACATAGGCTATATTTAGTACTAGATTACTATAGAAATTCCTATTAAAACCAACCGAAGGTGTGAAAAAATTTGCCATAAAATGTCTTTCATCGCATACGCTGTGAAGAGTATTAATGATAGGACAAAAAAATGTTCGACAATATTATAGAATATATCAATATTTCCAAAAAACTTCGCGAGACCATATGTCTAACTATTGTAGTTACGTCACTATAACTACTTTTTTACATTTAACAAATTGATAGAAATGCCGATCAAAATCAGACCGTGTTATTCATACCATTTAAAAAAATTTATCCAAATAAATAATTAAATATTCAAGACTGTCTCAATACCTGATGATTACTTTTTGAATTATTGAAATTGGATATTCCATTCAAAAGTATCATGAAATTAAAATAAAAATACATGCCGATAAAGGAGCAATGCGGGAAAAGGGGGTGCACCATTATGAACTAGGTAGCCGGTCGGCTTCTTACACAGTGGACGCAAGCGACATTGAATATTTCGAGATTCTTTATGCTTCACTTAAAAAGTTCTTTTCAGAGCTACTTAGTTTTAGTATTAGGAATCACTCTTTTTCATGATATTTGTCAATTCATGGTCGTTTTTATTATCATGCGTATAAGTTAAATATCTGTACCGATTTATGTCTACCCGTGCGAAGCCGGGACGGGCCGCTAGTGTTTTATATTTGTTGTGATAATTTTAACAGATATATGAACTTGCATTTGGCCTTGATTTGAAAGTGTATTAAATTAACTGGTATTAATCTATCTAATGTCTTTTCATGTAGAAGTCTGAAAAAAGACGTCGTCTGTTTTGTACTTCCATTATAAAAACATAAGGGCTCTGAATATTGACAAGAAAATGGGGCGTTTGTTAACACCAACTATCTAATAAGAAAAAAATAATTCAAACATTTATATTTATTTCATATTTTATTACACACATATATATTCCAAATACTTAAAAGAATTAAAAGTGCGTGCGTATAAAGCACACATGTCGTAGGTGCAACTTCTTTGGCAAACTAATTTTTAAGTCTTATTTATATCTATACAAATCTAAATCTCATTCAAGATTTCAAGAGAAAAAGAAACATATGTTAGGAATTTAATTGCCATTAAAATATTGAAAGTTTTGAAAAGTAATACATAATTTATCTCTAATGACGAATTGTAAATAAAAATTCCACGTAGTTTTTTCAATATTACAAATTATTAATGAAATTTTATTTTTGAATTTAAAAATTAGAAAAGAGAATTAATGAAATATTTTTGTATCATTGAAATGAATAAATGACGAGTGGCAAATTTAAATGCCACATGTTATTTCTATATATTAAAAATACCTAACCCTCAAAGGAATTAGCATAAAAAACGCTGCTCGTCTTCGTGACGTTAATCACGCGTTTCATACGTAAAAATTTTACCCTAATACGTTTAAAGAAGTTTCACTTCAATATTGTTTAAGATAGCGAAGTGGGAAAAGACGGTCTTGTCGCTATAGCTATCTCTTACAGACAACCTTTGATGAGAGAACTAAAGGGTGAGGGAGTTGGAGAGAAGTACTTTTAAAAATGTTTTTATTTTATATTTTTTTTCTTACTACATATATGTAAAAATTAGTAGTGATTCAGACTGACGAATGTGTAAAGGGAGTGAAAATCATAACCCACTAAATGTTACACTCATAGAATTCTTATATGTTTCTGTGTGACTAAATAGTGTTTAAAAGTATTAAAATCTGAAGCCAAATAAGTTGCTCCAAGTTAATGTTGCGCAGTTTTATCAAGAAGTCACGACGCGACGCTACGCCGCTACAATTGGAGGTCGAACGCCTGGCATTGCCAAATTTGAAGGGGTGACGTCACCAGGCCTTCCACGTGAATACAATACTGCGTAAATACTAAATACACACGAAAACATTTAGCATTTTATTATACATTGCTGAATTACTAAAACAAAATTCAGCACGAACTACATTATAGCGGAGAATCTTCGCGACAATATACACCAATACATTCGATTAGAGATACACTAGATTATAATTATTTTTGAGCTAACAACACGATCGCGTTGTTAACTCCACTCCGGTCGATGTCTCCTTGTGAGACAAAGAAAAGCTCAGATTGCCATCTGTTGTGTTTATAGTTTATGTATAAATTGTTTGGGAACATGTTTTGGTAAGTTCTGAATATAATAATTTACTGTTATACTGTGAATACTCTTTTTTAATATATATTTTCCATAGACGCAATAAAAAAATTGACGTGGTAACGTCTTATAAATTTATATAGGTTCGCTGCAGGCACGAAAAAATTTGATGTTTTGTAACGTTCCGCCTGAGTCGAACGTGTAAGCGAAAGCGCGGAAGAAGAGATAGAGAGGCGCGAGCGGCATAAACGTTTAGCCTGTGACGTATCTATCTTGCGTAGCTATTTTATTTGACATTATTACGTAAATCATCCGTGACTTTACGGGCAACCAATTTACTTTATAATTAACTAGTTCGTAAATTTGGGCAACATACCTTATAATCTGCATTTGTTAAGTAGGTTTTAATAAATATAATTAGTTTGTGGCCACTTTCTGTTACAATAAAACGTCGAAATGAAATTTAATTCAAGTTTGTTTTGTGCTTTATTTTATTCTCTTCTATCTTCGCAGTTTCTGACTCACAATGCTAATGCGTGTTTGTTGTGTTGAGTTTTGCATATGCAACTTCTGCATTCGTACTAAAGTATACAAATACAGGGATTCATTTGTCGGTTGAAATCGTACAATGGTCATTGTATTATCCACCTTCAGTCTTCAGATGAGCAAAGAATGACCACTCTGTAAATGATACAGACCTATTGTGCTGGTTAATGATATTCAAGCTATTTCGCTTCTCTTAAACAAGTGGATTGATCCTAGACTTAGAGAGTCGGTGGTTTCAACATATTCTGCATATTTTCACGAGAATTATTTTGAAATAGATGAAAATGGTTCATTGGATTTTCACTGCATACGCCATCTGCATAAAACGTCACATAAATTGATGGAACCAAAGACGCCATTGATAAAAAAGTAAACAATATAATATAAAATATATTGCCACGTTTATTAACTTTGAATGTTGTTTTAAACGAGAAATTCATTTTATATTAGATTACCATGACATAATGAGGATACCGTGTCGTCGTTGCTCAATAGATTACCAAGATGTCATTTATGATTTAGTATGGGTTTTGTATTTAGTACAATAGGTACTTCGTCTTGACTGTTTATTGATACTAATAATGCTAAAACTAATGTACTTGAATAATGAATAAACTACCAATTCCCCGCGGTTGCACCCGTGTAGACAACGATCTCGTAGCAGTGGAAACTCTACTAAGATCGGATTTATTTTCGTTAACATAAAAGATGTATTTCACTTAATTTTTAATTACTTCTTCTCAAATTATTAGATACACAATTGCATTCATCTTATCAATATACATATTTTACTTTATAAGGAATAACTAATAGGTTTTTAAATTCGTACGTAATTCGACTGCCCGACATCAGCAAATTTGATAATACTCTATACGTATTGAAAAATTTTTGATTCCAAGGTAATGAAAGAATTTTTTAAATCGCTGCAGTAAATTTTAGCTTAAATAAAAACACTGTAGGTATATCGGTGGGAATCATTGGTATCCATGGGGTATGAGCTAACTCACCAGTGGCAGGCCCAGTTATAAGGGTCACTACAATTTTCTTTAGATTGACATTTTTCATTTCGTTATATCTTTTGAAAAGAATTTTACAGGTATTAAAACGGTCATTTAATAGGATAAGGATTGATACAGAGGTATGAATAATACGGTTTGATTATTGTCGGCACTTTTATTAACTTTTAAAATGTAAAAAAGTAGTTTTAGTGGCATAACTACAGTAGTTGGACATATGTTATTTTGGACTTTTTTGTAGATATTAATACCTGCTATAATATTGTAGAACATCTTTTTGTTTTATTATCAATAGTTTCCCCGATTAGGGATCACAATTTTTTTGAGAAAGTAACATAACCTTTGTTGCTCAGTGAAAGAGCAGCTTTCTAATGGTGAAAAAAAAATTGTAATGTGTCCAGTAGTATTTCTGTGAAAACGTTACAAACATAAATACCTTTCGATTAAGGTTTTCGTGTTACTTGTCAAAATACCAGTTTCTTTTTAAATAACTGTAAATTATCCGTTCCTATTTTGACAGGCTATTTTGCTGCCTGGTAGCTGATATTATAATGCATTAATTATGGAATGTGCTGTTAAATATATACTTCTAAAATTTAAAATGGACTNGATTTTCTCAATATTTGCCCGAAGTTGGGAAGTTGGCGGTGTGATCCACCCCCGTGCCTCGGGGAGCACGTTAAGCCGTCGGTCCTGCGCCTGATCTCTCTCCGGTCGTGTCGGATTCCCGTCACATCGGACTATGAGAGTGTATTTGTGTACTATGCCTGCCAATCCGCGGTGGAGCAGCGTGGTGGGTCTATGCTCTAAAAACCCTCTCTCATGCGAGTGAGGAGGTCTGTGCCCCGCAGTGGGACGTTAATGGACTGCTACTTACATTTTACCTTAATATAACCTTTGTTGCTCAGTGAAAAAGCAACTTTCTAATGGTGAAAGAATTTTTGAAATCTGTCAAATTGTATTTGTGAGAAATCGTTACAAACATAAATACTTTTAGATTAAGGTTTTTGTGTTACTTGTCAAAATACCAGTTTCTTATTAAATAACTGTAAATTATAGGCAAAGTAGGGCCGTTCCTATTTTTACAGGCTATTTTACTACCTGGTAGCTGATATTATAATGAATTAATTATGGAATGTGCTCTTAAATATATTCTTCTAACATTAAAAATGGACTACAGTATGCATTACTGTAGCGTCGTTATTGTCTCACAAGTAGGGTACCACGCACATCCTTTTCGCATTCAAACACGTGTTCAGACGGTTTATGACTTCATCCAGACGTCTGGGGAAAGTCTGGATCGATTTCAATTCACAAAATGTTTATTATTAAAATTTTCGAAGTTCGTCATGGAGTACTAGTCGCGTTTTGAGCTAGAATAAGCTTTGTGCATAATGCCACGTCAAAAGAATCTGGTGTCAACATTATATAAACATGTTGTACGTACCAACTTTCCAATCGTGAATCGACTAGTTGCAATAGAAGGTGGCTTGTGGCTTTCGCAAGGTTGGCCGAGCTGTTCAGTTGCGATAGCGGTGGCGGATAGAAAGCGCTTGCGACCTCACTTTCACTCTACTAGTTAAGTACCTCCTGATACCATGACTGAGTTTTATAGAAGCTTTATAACACATGTAGAATGAGCACACGTACAAAACGCTTTTGAGAAATGAATGAAAAATCACGATTTAATTTTAAACAAATAATTTTCCAATCATGTTTATATAAACATATGCCTTTACTTAAAAGTGTATTTAATGTTATATCAGAGTCGATTCCACGAATGTCGGGCCTCGAAATTATTCCTCGTAAGTAACCCCTATCTATATATACATTTATATTTGGATCAGCTTATCAACAGAGTTCAATATGCAAACAAAAGGTTAACAAACGACGCATCATTTACAGAGTATCGAAGTCCACCAATAATATTGAATGACGAAATTAACAGGAAACTGCTAAAACAAAGTGATAAAAGGCTATTTGGCGATAAAATTTCTGCTGTTTTAAAAAGTTGTAGCATACCAAATAATAGTGATGCATTAGTAATGAAGTAATAAAACTTAGTTAAACTTTAGCATGATAGAGCACACTCTCTGTATTTCCGCATCGTTGACGCATTATTCAGAAAACGTAAGGTAGTAGAGGTAATGGATAGTTCAACATATATTACAACTGACGCCTTCCCTTTCTGTCAAAGGAGGGAAGACAGGAGGTGCCGCCGATTTGTATACACGCTCTCACTGTCTTCAGCCCTTGAATCAGATTCCTTGAGCCTTTGTCGTAATAGGCATTTAGATGAAGAAACAAAGATATATTCATTAGGTTTTTTTGAATCATCTAATAATCAACCAGTTCATCAGTTCTGAGTGGTGAAACGCATCAATTTGGAGCCCGTTCCGAAAACGTAAGTACGTTTTATATAACCTTAGTGAATCCATAAGGCATTACAAAGCACGAAAATGGCGGTTACTGCAATTTCTGACCCTATATTTACCTTGGTAAGCTTACCAGCTGTGACTGTAAACAAGATGACATTCTAAGTACGCTAACGTCAGTAGAACAGTTAAAAAATGTACGGCATTGACGTGTCATATCGATATGTCACGTGATCACTTGAACTATCTGTTGCCGTTGGACGTAGCGTTATCGTACTTGGAATCGTCATCTTGACTGTCCTCCCCCCCAGCAGCATTTGTAGTTATATAAGATTGTATATGTCCCAATTGCTTAAAAAGATCGCCGTGATTGATAATACATAAATAGCATTCCCCTTTTGTTAAGGCAATTTATCAGATAACATTAAATATCCCTAAAAGAGATTTTTGGGTCCGTAATCAGTTGATATGGATAATTATCACCGTCAACGAGGCGAATGTCATTCATCCAATCTATTGAAGCAATTCAAGTCAGTGTCAATTGATTTCCAATAAGTGTTTACAATTGAGACTGACGAGGCATGCGGGACCCGTTTGATTGTTTAATCAACAATCGACTGGGACAAATTTCAATGCTTAAAGCGTATTTCAAAACAAAAATGGTAAACACATGTACTTTCTCTGCGGGAGGTCGGTTATCTTGAAACTGGTAAATTTTAAAACAAACATTACCTTACCGAGAAGTACAGTTTTGAGGAAGTTTATGAAAAAAAGGGTGTAATTTTTTTTAAATCGATGATGATGAAAAAAAAGATAAACCGTTGTTCACAATATGAATTTGAGAGAAATTTATGTCAAATATATGTATATAATATAATTTACGTAATAACAGTAATACTACTTAGTAGAATAATTAATAATCGAGGTATTTTAATAGTAACATATGGTAATTCTAGTATACATTAAATTTCCTTTATAATGACGATTTAAAAATTGTATAAAAAAATAATTCTACGGATTAGATTTTATCGTAACTGATTTGAATATATTATCTGTGTAAAAGGTACCCGCTTTGTAAGTAATGCCACTGGATGCTTCTCTGAGTAGAATGTAATTTGTAATGATGTCTATCAATTTTTAAGTTAAGTATATAAAAACCTAGTAAATTACCTTCATGTTAATAATAAAAAAAATAAAAGTGCGTACGTACATAGTACACATGTCAGAAGTGAAACTTCTTTAAGAAACTAATTTTTAAGTCATATTGTTATTTATACAAATCTAAAACTTTAGATTTCCGAGGCATAGAGGGAAGGAAAAAGGAAGATATGGAAGGAATTTAATGAATTTAATTGCCATTGAAATATTCAAAATGTCAAAAAGTAATACAAATAATTTATTGAAATCTCAAATGACGAATTGTAATTAAAAATGCCACGTGTTTTAATCAATATTAGAAATTAATGGATAAATTTTGTGTTTGTATATAAAATTTCGAAAAGAGTTTGTTTTATATTTTATGAAAAATAGTATATTAAATTATTAAATGACGACTGACAAATTAAAATGCCATTGTTATTACTAATATGTAACTAACCTTCAAACGAATTAGCATAAAAAACGCTGCACATCCTCGTGACGCTAATTACACGTTTTATCAGTCAAAATTTTACCTAAAAAAGTTTCACTTCAAAAATATAGGTTTTCGATTATTGAAGTAAAATAGAAAACCACTACTGCAACTTTGTATTGAAATGTCTGTTTAATAAAGATATTGATAAAAGTTTCTTTGCCTATAATTACTAGTTGTTATCTGGCAAGTGTTAGGGATACTGATAAATTAAAACATTCAGAAAATTGCACTTTGTATAAGGCAGGATGCACGGTACACTGGAGCGAGACGGTTGCGCGTCGTGGCATCGAATGTTCACGAACGTTCCAGTTACAACATTTCTTAATTCCAAAAATAATTACAACTTTAAATATAACCGTAGAAGATCTAATATTGCGTGGAATACTATCGACGCTTATGTCTTTAAGTCGCCCAACGCGTATAACGTTTCAAAATTGTAAACAAAAGACAAGCGTACACGATTATCTCTTTGACTTTGAACTGTAGCATAAAAAGATAAGGTTTACATTTGATAATAGCTATTAGGTAGTTGGAACGTTCCAGAATCGGAAGATAGTTCCATGAACCGCTTCCGTCGCTGCTCCTTCCGTCTCGGGTTGCTGGCTGCAGACATTCCTCGGCCTGATACTGGACCCAGCCCAAGAATGCCGACCAGACGAGTACACTGATGGCATGATAGCTTAATGTACCCTTAAGGCAAATGCTCTTACTAACATTCCACTCAAGATATCCATTGCTGATATTTCCTTTAAAACTGCATTATATTGTTGTATCAAAATACTGTGGTATTTCTTTATGACTTCATTTATCTTATTTATTGCTTTCATAGTTTACTAGTAATATCCAAACTGTCGGGTGGTTGTTTTTATCTATGTTCAGTATCGTGAGAATGTTTATGGTATACGATTACGTATCTTTGTAAGTTAAGCGTCCCATTCAGGGAATGTCGCAGTTGGTGCCCACTGTCTGTCGGTCCCACGCACATTTGCGACCCATGTGTTATATAGCTGACGTCTATACTAATATAAAACTGTAAAAAGGGACTGTCTGTATATAATTTATTTGAAATATGGTTTGGTAACGGCAAAATTATAAGGGGCTTCAAGTACCAAAACATATTCTATTTTTTGGCTGTTTGTCTGAATTTAAGAATGCAACAAACGAATTATATTTTGAAAAACGTTTAAATCGAGGAAAATATAATAAAAATATAGTTTGCAGTAACAAATGTATTATAACGTGTAAAATACATAAATTAATGAAAGACTTAAACTTCATTTGTATACATTACCTACATGATACAACTTTTCCAAATACCTTCATTACCTACATAGAAGTGTTTTCTTTAAAATGAGTTTGTTGTGGGCTCTTCTCAGATCAGGGGATCACGGCGCGAAGGAACCCTCGTAACTTTAGATTGTAAGTCGTTCTTTAATGTTATCATCAGTCATTTATTTAAATAATATATAGAAAAAACAATATTTGACGATTCAAAACTGCTGTAATAGGCCTACTTGAGTAAAGATATTTTGATTTTGACTTTGAAAAAAAATGTTCACAGTTTTCCCTTCTCTGAACGCTATATTTTTTGCTATCCAGTTTAATATTTAGCACAAGCTTATTATAATTCAATAGGAATTTTTAGATAATTTAACTATTTGATACTAGCTAAGCAACTTCATAGCGGGATTAAAAAATGACCCGTGAGGGTAGTATACTAAAAATACTTTACGACCTATTCTCACATCTATCAGATATTCGGAGGAGTTCGATAACACACAACATTTTATATATTAGGTAAACGTTAATGTAGAGAGATTTTTAATTAAGACGAATAACTTTTTAAATACCGGTATAACGACTAAAGGAGAAAGAGGACAAGCATAACATAATACAGACTTGTCAATGAGACATTCATGATTCAAGAGTGATGGGAAACTTTTTCGGGAGCGTAACGGTTTTTGTATTATTTTTTGTCCTCTTTGACCGTGTGAAGGTGCCTCAATGGATTCAGTATGTGAAGAACGACCAAACTAATTTGAACCCCTATAAAACCTATTCATTCCCATTGCTAGTAAAAATATTGCCATATCAGAGGGGCGAGGTAGATCATCTTTTATTGGTGCGATACTAGGCGTATTGAATGAAACGTTTCTTTGAGCTGGGTTGTTCTTTAAACTCATTGTTCGTTGTTTTCACACGTAGCAGTTTCTTGGAATAATCGTGGGAGGAAATAATATTTTCCCATGGTTTCATTAGGCTATAAATTATGTATATATTAGATAAATTTAATACCTAGGTATTGTTTATTACAATGTGTTGTGAAATGCTACTAATTGCTTTACCCATTAATATGAACTTTATGATGACTGAAGAAACTGTTATCGGATCGTTATATGACTGTTAATATCATTTTTATGAATTCTTAATATCGTATTGTCGTTAACCACTGGTTATATCTAAGTTACACAAAGTCGTTTTATACAAAATCAATATTTTTCAAGTGTATTTGGATAGTATATAAAATATATGTACATATGCTAGCATACCTGGCCACTTATTGCTGTGATGCTAAGGTTTTTGTCTAAGGTTTATAAGGCAAATAATTTGTAATATAAATAAAAATGTTAACAAAAAAAGAACCGCCTTCAAAACAAACTTATACATATATTAATATGCCCTAAAAAGTAAAAAATAATTGCGTATTCTTTTATACTGTTCTTCGTATTCATATATTTGGAGTCGGCGTCAGCCTTAATGCAAATTTAAGACTTATCCGGTTTTCTCATGGATAGATAGATAGTTTATTGTATTGTACTCTTTATTGTACACCAAAATTTTACAACAACTCATATACATACATAATACAAGGGAGTACAATAGGTGGCCTTATCGCTACCTAGCGATTTCTTCCAGGCAACCTTTGGGCGAACAAAAATTACAAATGCTAGATATGGTAGGTGGTATACAATAAATACTATACAAATAATTATAATACATACAAGCGTTACTTAAGAAAATACACAAATACATACCTATATACGTAAATATATACAATACTATATGGATGCCATCATCAGGCCTAGATTAAAAAAAAATGGGACCCTATGACGAGCACCACCTTTCATTTAAAAAAAAGTCATCAAGATCGGTCCACCCAGACGGAAGATATGAGATAACAAACATAAAAAAAATACAGACGAATTGATAACCTCCTCCTTTTTTGGAAGTCGGTTAAAAATCATATTGCGACTATAAATTAAGATATAAACTCCTATTCTATCTTTCAAGTTGGATCAAACTGCACACGGTGTGCAAATTTGATTAAAATCGGTTAAGTAGTTTAGGAGCGGACAAACAACGTGATACGTAATTTATATATATTAAGATCTGTACTATTAACGCAATTGCGAAAGTAATTTTGGCTGTCAATTTTTATCCAAAGAAGATAATATAAGGAATGATTTCAATGTTGTTAAAGTACCAACTGGTATATCTTTTCTTTATTATCTACACGCCTTTTGTTTGAGCTCTTAAAACCAATTTTAGTAGAAAAAACTTGCATTGAGTATATTTATGCATTTGAGTCCACAAGAGACAATCTCAAAGATATCCGTAGTAAATAAAGATGATCGCTTTATTCACGCCGTGAAATAATGTCACGTAATGAGATAAATTCTTTGATTATATAATGTAAAGATTAAGTATAGATATTTACTATTACAGCAGTGACGCAGTGGATATGAAATATACGTAGTGATGACGAAATAGTGAAATGACGATATGATTGCAAGGTAACGATGATTCGGATATATCTACCGCGTATGCCTAAGGATAAATTGTTTGTTAACAGTATTATGAGATTAACATACGTCTAACAATATATTCTTTGATCATTCAAAGTTTGATAAAATAAGATACTAAAAATTTGTCAATTATAAGCTTGATAAAATACAATTAGAAAATTTCTAGTACCTTAAAATGCAATAATGAAATATTTTTCATTTTACTGATCTCGAAATTATTAAATTTACCCTTTATTGGACTATTATTACTATAAGGGAAAACGGGTAATGTGGGTGACTGAAGCGAAAACTCAAACTTTTAATCATAAACGAAAAAATTATCGCAATTGCCTGTAAAATAATTAGTTTGTAATTAATTAGTTGACTATTATTAGAAGTGATTTTCAGCCCATTTGGCAATCAACTTTGGCTAATATAAAAGTAAAAAAAAAACAGCTTTGACTCTCATTGCACCAACGTATTGCAGATATAACCTGGCCACAGCCTACATGAGATGTATCTGAACCAAATTTTGTTGTTACTTGTATTAGACATCTGTTTCCAGCATCTTCTGCGGAGTCATCCGCATCGTCCTGGCATAAGCCGTCAGAAAAAAAAATTGCCTATTTCTTCATCAAGTTCGGCTTCTGTCTCAAGACTAAAGTTAATGAAGCGTCCTAGATGAGATCTTTTCTGAGGTAGAACCTTTTTTATCCTATTTTGAAGACTTGAAAATGGGATCCCCATAAGCTTATCAGCATTTCGTATAGAAGAACCAGCATCAGTAAGCTTTATAGCTTTTTCCAAGCTATCACAAGACAGCTGTCCTGACTAGTACTTTATCTAAATCCGGCTCCTATAAACAAATAAAAATGACGTATTTCAACTTGCAAATATGGCTCTCATTTCCCGCAATCACCTTTATAAGAAAAAATTTAAATTAAATAACCTTTAAAAAATTCATATAATCTGAAATGCAAATCACATTTTAGAAACTCTAACCAAGTCCGTATAAAAGTCTTGATCGCGTACTACAAAATACTCGGCACTTATCTTCTAATTTGCGTTGACGTAAAATTACATCAGCGGAGAACAAAACCAAAAAATCGACGTAACTTAGTGACGCGGACGCTGACTGGGGCGAGGTGTTCTAGGTGGTGCTGAAGGGCCACCGTGGTGATGGGGATGTCATTATCGCATCGCTCGCTAGTGCCGTTTCTTGGATATGAGGGAGACTCTCTACTATTATTTGCAGTTGCATTTTAGATACTGCAAAAATAACATAGCTGTGACCGTTTAATGGAATGCAGTTCCGTCCTTCAAGCTATTAAGGGACAACGACTCGGCCCATATTAACATAACGCGCCAGGTTCATTAAAGATAAATTAGTTAATTGGTTTAAAAACCCGACCGATTGGTCAAATGTTAAGTGCAATTTGGTAACATTAAGAACTGGGCCTGAAATTACAAAACAGACAACAACTTATCCGATTTGTATACCCGTTCTTAATGCCGATTTTCAACCTCAAAACTATATTGTATTATTCTAGTCTCTCTCTTTAGGATTAGTACCTCAAATCTGGCACTCGTGGTTAGTTCTGTCCAGAACATGTTCTTCTTAATACCATGTCGTATTTGGTCAAGAAGTCTTTTACTTCATTCACATCTTCGATACTACCGCCTTTTGTTAACCGCCAATCATTATATAAATTTTGTTCTATTTTATATTCTGGAATGCTGTTTAATAAATCTTCTTGGTGTGCACTATATCTTCTTAATCTGTATCTCCACTTCGGATGAGATACTACAGAGGAGCGCTATGTAAAATAGATCTTAATTATGGTATTTTATTGGTATCGATTCTCACGTTATCTAAACTAAAAGTACTTCTAAATTTGCTTTTAAAAAATGATAAAATAGTGACCACTGTGTTTCCGGTTTTTTCACGGTTAATACTATAATAATGATAAATTTCTTTATTTTAGCAACATCGGCAACATCGGCGGAAAAATTAAAGACTAATTATAATACATTAATAATAATAATCTAAAAATATGATAGTGCCACTTAAAGACCTATAACCTCCCCGCTTTCTCTTTCGGCCCAAATTGCACCTTGAGGAACTGGTGGTAAAGTGGTGAGTCCATACTTCTAGCTAACATTCTCAAGATGCTGTTTGTGTTGTTGTAAGGACTTCCAGACACTTTAATAAGCGTAATTTTAACCTCCTAGCTACACCAGGAAAACCTTCTAGTCAGCACGTTACACCGTACTGTCAATGCTCTACACTCCTTCTCCATGTCAGTCTGATGCTTGAGGGCCTCCAAACATAGGGAAATATATATAGCAGCAATTAAGTCAACCTACCGAACCGATAGATTCATTAGAGACGTATTGACTTGAGGATATAAAAGAACTATTTAACCTACTTATATAAAGAGTATTTAGAGTTGAATTTTTATTTTGTTAATGGTAGATTTCGCGAAAGTATCTCGGCGTTTGACCTTTTTCACATGGCATGTGGCGGTGTGCGGGGAGGCCGCAGTGTCGGTCGCGTTCTCACGGGAACGCGCGGAGATTGCACCGCATTACGCCTTGCATTGGGCGGTGGGCCGCTACAGCACTACCGACAACCACGAATAAAGTATGGACACGATAAAATTGATTCGATAAAATCATGTTTTAAATTTGTAACACGCACTGATAATGACGTATAAAGGACACATGAGACTTTACCTGTTTGTATAGGTTTGCATTACAGAATAAGGTAAGGTAGGCAGCAGCCCATTAACGTTCCACCGCTGGGCACAGATCTCCTCACTCGTAGGAGAGAAGGTTTTTCGAACATAGACCCTTTTTTTTTTGCGCTGGGAAATGCTTTTACGCACTTACCCTGACCAGAATGGGTCAGGAGTGTGGGACTCAGCGAGGAAAGAGACTTCGCAATACCCACTAAAACCCAGCGGAACCCTCTTCATCCGTAAGTGAGACACCAGAGGTTCAGCTTGCGCATTCTTCCCTGGTGCCCTAGATGAGTCCGACTGAGGATTCATGGAGGTGGGAGCAGGTGCGCAAACAAGCGCCGCCTAGTATCCCGCCTCCTTCGGCGGTGAGAGGGAGCATCTACTGCATTCTCTCTATCTCGCTCGTGGGCCTCCTTTAGCGAGATTACAGTCTCGCAGAAGAGGGCCACTTCCGCCCAACATCTCTCACTTGACAGCATCGCGCCTACAATGCTCTCAAGCGAGAGTTCTCCGCCGATCAACGCCACCAAGCGGTGCCGCTGAGGTCCCCATTCTGCGCATTCTGCCACAGTGTGATGTGCTGAGTCGATAGCTGCACCACACTCGTGGCAAGCAGGCGACTCCTCTCGGCCAATTCGGTGCAGGAACTTTCCAAAGCAGCCATGCCCGGTCAAAACCTGCACCAGTCTGTAGGAAAGCGTCCCGTGCCTCCTGGAAAGCCATTGCTCCAGGTGAGGACGGATCGCCTCCACAGTGGCCACACCCGCTATTGGGGACCTGAGGTCCTCCTTCCACTTGTGAATCAGAGCCTGATCGGCTTGGACCCTGATCCTCCGAACCTCAACGACGTCAATTGGGAGGCCTTGAGCCCTCGCAGCTGCCCTGTGCTGATACGCAGCCGCAAGAACTTGCGCGCGCAGTTCCCAAGGGGGATCGCCCGCCAGAAGAGTCGCAGCAGTCCATGATACTGTACGGTACCCTCGTATTGCTCTGACCGCAATCACCCTCTGCGCCTTATGCAACAAGGGGATATTTGATGCAGTCAAGGCATCGACCCACACGGGTGCACCGTACAAAGCCATACTGGCAATGATCCCAGCGTACAGTCTCCTACAAAGCGATCCAGGCCCTCCCACATTTGGCAGCAATCTTCCAAGCGCAGCGGCTGCATTGACGAGCCGCGGGGCTAACCAAGTGAAATGCGCTTGAAAGCCCCAGCGACCGTCTAGTAATAAGCCCAGATATTTCATCTGGGCCCCCACTTTTACCAATGTGCCACACACCGTTAAAGCCGCCCCTCGAGGGGGGCCCTTTCGAGGCCCATGGAATAGCAGTGCCTCCGTCTTAGTGGTGGAGACTTCCAGGCCAAGAAGCTGAATCCTTTCCACCACCAAGTTCGCTCCGACTTCCGCGAGCAATGCCGCTTCGGCGTACGTCTTACCTCGGGCCAGGACAAGGGTGTCATCTGCGTAGCATAGCACCCCCATCCCGGGAAGGAGTGGACATCGCAAGAGCCAATCAAATCCGATGTTCCAAAGAATTGGCCCTAATACGGAACCCTGCGGCACGCCCCGGCACATTTGACATCGAAACAGGCGCCCACCGCTCTCCCACAGAACCTCTCTGTCCTGGAGATATGCCCGCAATAACCTCCCTAGATAAGGAGGCACTCCATGATAGCGGAGCGCCTCCAAAACCGTTTCATGAGGGAGGCTATTGAAGGCATTCGCTATATCAAGCGAAACCCCCAGGACTACCTCGCCCCTCTGTACCGCGTCTCTAGTCTGGCCTCGCAGGGACTCCAGAGCGTCTACTGTTGATCGACCTTTCCGAAATCCAAACTGCGAGGCGGACAATCCAGGCCCCACCTCCTCAAGATGGCGAACGAGGCGGTTCGCAAGAATCTTTTCAAAGGCCTTCCCCACCTCGTTCAGAAGAACAATAGGCCTATATGCCGACGGAGAATCCGGTGGACGGTTTTCTTTCCGCAGTAGGCACATCTTCCCTACTTTCCAAGCTTTCGGGAACTGCCCAGCAAGTAGACACTCGTCAAACAGTTCCCGAAGCCACCCACCCAAGTATTCCAGGGCAAGAAATAAAACTCTGCCCGGAATACCATCGGGGCCCGGCGCGGTTTTTCTGGTCTTCAGGCGTTCGAGGACCAGCTTCATTTCCTCACTCGTAATTGGCGGGGGTGGATGGAGTAGAGCAATCTCCACTTCCCTGCGTCTGGTAGGCGATGCCATAGCTGGGGGTGCAAAGTGTCCTGACGGCGCCGGAAATAATTCGGCCACTAGACCCTCCACAAAGCTCGGCTGCAAAGTATCTGTAACAGGGGCGCCCCGCGCGCGAAGCTTTTCGCGTGCTCTGTGATATGGGCGCCCCCAAGGGTCCCGATCAAGGTCCCTCAGCATCTCTTCACGAGCACCCACCTTCGCCTGTCTAATAACATCTTGAAGACGCTTTTTAGCCAGGCGATATTCAACGTGTAGCCGAACTTCTATCTCGTAGTCCCACCCACTCGGCCGCCTTCGCCTCCTACGATACCGCAGGTAGGATCTACGAGCCCGAAGAGACACAACTCGCAGGTCCGCTATGGTCTGGGACCACCAATATACTTGGCGGCGTGAAGGTCGACGTCTGGATCTCGGCATCGCCGCATCACAGATTCGTGTCAGTGCATCTCTGATATGTTGGGATTTGCCCTCGATATCAGTCGCTGGGAGACCGCAAGACACCCATCTCTGTACAATGGCTGCCTCAATAAGCATTTCCCGGTCCAGCTTAGCTAGAGACCAGCGTGGCAGGACACCCTGGGATCCCGTTGATGGTACGGGGGCCAAAGGAGCAGATACTACCTCAAACCGAATATAGCGGTGATCCGAAAGAGTTTCCACTTCCTCCTCCACTCTCCAGCCCATCACCCTGTGCGCGACATTGAAGGAAGCAAACGACAGGTCTACGATAGACCCCCCATTATGACGTACGCAGGTGTGCACGTTCCCTCTGTTTAAAAGTGAAAGGCCGGAGAGCAGGGACCACACCTGAACCGCCCTTCCTCTTCCATTCGTGTTGGGATTTCCCCACGCCACTGATTTAGCATTAAAGTCACCGAGGACGAGAAAATGTCCCGGTGACCTCGCAAGGACTGCATCTTTGACTGTGTCGAGAAACAGTTCGAACTCAGCCAGAGGGCGGTTGGGGGAGAAGTATACGCCTATAATCGTGTACAAACCCCATCCCACTACGACGAAGCCAGATCCACGTTGCAGAATCCTCATAGATGTTCCACCAGCTCGAGTAACGATGGCTACGGAGCCATCGAGGTCCCCCACCCAGTGCTGATGAGGGGTGAAGTAGGGCTCACAGGCCACCGCGATATCTATACCCCACTCCGCCATGGACTGCAAGAACAAGTCTTGGGCCCCAGCGCAGTGGTTAAGGTTGCTCTGGAGGATACTGAAATGCGAACTATCCATTAAAGCATATCAGCATCCTCATCACAGCTACCTGCGGCTTTCCCATTTGATCTGGCCTCAGTATCCACTCTTCCGGCTTTTTGGGGAGGCCGGCATTCCTTCCCCATCATCGAATGTGCCGATGAACATCCCGAGTCCGCGCAGACCGCACATTTAAAAGCATTGGTGCATGTATTGGATTTATGGCCCACTTGTCCACATCTGAAACAAAGCTCACTTCTGTCTACAGGCGAGGTACAAACCGGACGCGTATGGCCGAGGTGCATGCATCGAAAGCACCTGAGGGGCCTGTCTTCAAGGGGTTCTATTCTGGCTGAGCTCCAACCAACTAGAAGTTTACCCTCCTTCAACAGGATTTGTGCAACCTCCACATAGACCCACCACGCTGCTACACTGCGGGTTGGCAGGCATAGTACACAAGTGCACTCTCTATTCCTACACTCTCATAGTCTGATGTGTCAGGAATCGGCTTAACATGCTCTCCGAGGCACAGGGGTGGATCACACCGCCAACTTCCCAAATTCGGGCAAATACTGAGAAAATCTTAATAGAAAACTCAATATTGATTTTTTAATTGGTCCGACCTGGGACTCAAACCCAGGACCTCATGCCTGCAGTCGAATAGGCTAAGCACTAGACCAATGAGGCAGTGAGTATTACAGAATATTTTACAGGAATTATTCCCTCAGTCTTTTTTACAACTTAATATTCACATCGCTGGTCCCTATTAAGAAAGTCGGTACTACAAAAGCCCAACCAGTTTAACGAGAGCGGTTTGAAGTTAGCTTCTCTATTTCATGTCTAAATCACACCAACCTAAAGGTTGCCTGGAAGAAATCGCTACATAGCAATGGAACCGCCTTATTACACTGTCTTGTCTTTCATTTTAATTGTTTGTATATTTCTTATGGCGTACAATAAAACTGTTATATCTCTTTCTCTTTATCAACCATGTATACTGCAAGGTTAGGCTTAACACTTTGTCGTGTAGTACACATGGCCCAAATTTTAGACAACAGATTTTGATTTCATCATTCAGTTAGATGGTTTAGCGACACAAGTAGAATTTTATTCCGTAGTATTTTCATTTTTGCCATCTCCAAAACTATTTTTTCTTTGTTCATTTCCCTGATAGTTCCGCGCCTTCATTGCAAGGCGGCTGGCTCTCGTTTCCAATCAACAAAGGAATGCGTCTACTTTTTGATTGCTAAGCTCAGTCCTATCGGATCGGATCCAGTTTTTATCCCGTTTCTCTATTTACTGTCTGTTAGTGCGTTCGAAAACCAGGACCTGGCATTGCGTTGACAGTTAGATAAGAAAATATAGATGGAGTATATTTAATTTTAAGTCCGACTATTATATATATCTATCTCACTATATATATTTATATATTTTGTTCATATTTTCAGTCGAACATCTAAATACTAATTTATCCGTCCAAGTTCAAAACATTTTTTTTTACATTTGGGGTTAATTACAGTTTTCAATTGCTACCTACTATTGCCTTTTATTTTTTTATATTAGTTGTAATTTATTTATAAAGTGGAAGAATATTACTTATTTTTATTCTATAACAAAGTAAATACCTAGTTTCTGATTGGTTTTGCTTTACTTGCTCCTTAGTGGATTTTCGTCCTTACAAATCTTACCCTCATAATTAGCAACAAAGAAATAGCAATTTACTAGTCATTGGTTGTTCATCTTTACAGAAGCTTATTATTAATTCTATAGAATGTGATATAATATAAAACAGAATACATCGGACTTGTAGTTATTGAATGTAAGAATTCGCCTGCAAATGCACTTCTCATTTTTCTTGGAATTAACAGGAACAAACTGTCACGAACTAGTTCTGGTTATATATTTTAATTTAAATTATTCTCTGTAGAATATACAATATCATCTTTTTATAAAAAATGCTTCTATATGCCCATTTGTTATATCCCTATGTTTTTAGGTTGAAAATTTTACACGGACGGAAAATTTAAACCTTTATAGTTTATGGATGCAGTCCAAATAATAAATAAGATTTAGTCAACGCTTGTATAAATCTTTTTTATGCCATTTTTTGATACATAACAAAAGATACCCATCTATTTTTGTGGTAGCCAAAACTATAAAATTCGATTATTTAAAGTGTGAACTAGGTATTTATCCAAGTAGAATTTTGTACACTGATCTCATTTTAGCTATAGTTTTATTGACACAGAATGAGAGACGAAAAGTTTATATAGGTGTCTAGTTTTTGTTATCAAACATTAGGGAAATTAATTTATGCCACGTCAGACTATACGTACTTTTACAGGTAATGTGTATGTGAAATACGTAAGATATTTAGTGTATTTATAGTGTTGACGCAATAAACTCGTTATAATCGTATAAATGTCGTTTGATATCCAAGTTAATTTCCGTGAAAATGTTATTATGATTAGATAAGTATTCAACGGCATTTATATATTAACAGTGTTTGTAATGTATATACATTCAATATGTTTATGTATCCAAGAAAAAACTGAATTTATGAAATTTATATTATAGTTTTGTTATTTAATAATGGTGATATGAATCTAATTCAGCGCATAGACATAATAATAAGCGTTAAATACATTATTACAAGATTTCATTTTCATAAAGCCATGATTGGATAAGTAAACACTAAACAAAACGAAAAAATATTAGGAAAAAGTAAAGCTGCGGGTAAAGTTTCGAGGTATTATTTTAAAAGTTGTCAATTGTGTACAAACAATTGAATAATCTTAAGTGAAACCATCTATGACCTAAGTACTCAAAGCACTCAAGATTAAGAAACGCAAAAAACCCTTAAGGTTGATTATTTCCTATAAATGAATTGCTATTATTCAAGAACCATTACCGATAATTAATTATTATTGTTTTAAAATTTATAACATATTTATATACTTTTCTTATCTTAGATATAGAATGCCCTAATGTGTTATTCAATGTTACCGACCTATATAATCTGTTAATTCTATCTTATTTGTACTAAAACATTGAATAGTACACGGATAGAGTTTATAGACAAACTCTGAAAACTTATTTGAGACAGTTCTCTTATTTAGTAAATTATATATGTGCTCTAAACACATTTATAATAGTTTTTTTTAACTTACAATACAATACGGAAAATGTTTATTGCACAAAATGAGATATAACGTATTATACAATAAACTGCCTCATTGGTCTAGTGGTTAGAATGTTTGACTACAGACATGAGGTCCTGGGTTCGAGTCCCAGGTCGGGCCAATTCAAAATCGATATTGAGTTTTCAATTAAGATTTTCTTAATATTTGCCCGAAGTTGGGAAAAATTTGGCGGTGTGCCTCCCCCGTGCCTTGGAGAGCACGTTAAGCCGTCGGTCCTTCGCCCGATCTCTCTCCGGTCGTGTCTCATCGGACTATGAGAGTGAAGGAATAGAGAGTACACTTGTGTACTATGCCTGCCAATCCGCAGTGGAGCAGCGTGGTGGGACTATGCGCTTAATGCGCTGGTACTTACCTTTACCTTTATACAATAAATACATCTTAACATTAATGTACAATGGCGGCCTTATCACTTCAAGTGATCTCTTACAGGCAACCTTACAGACTATGACTTAACTTATTTATAAATGTACAAAAAATTACGTACTTTCACATCACTGCTAAAGATATTAATTTCAATATGAAATTAACGTAAAAATAAAATTTATAAGGATCTTCGATGCCTGTATAACTTTGTCTGAAATAGTTATATTTCGTATCAATACTTTCACTGTGAAATGATATATATAAAGGAGTTACGATAAAGAGGCAACTTAATGCAAACGAATAATATAAAAAAGTAAATTCCTATTAATTCTGTTTTAAAAAAAATACAGACGAATTGATAACCTACTCCTTTTTTTTGAAGGCTATAAAGTAATGATGACACTTATTAATATAGATTAAAAAATGTAACTGAACTTGAATGGATGCATCGAAAAGTATTTTATTAACGATCGATAATTCGTACAAGATATATATAGCGAAAGCGTTAACTAATTGTAGTAATCAAAATTTATAAACAACATTTTCAAGGTGACACTAATTACGGATATTTTTTAAAAATTATTTTGGGACAAATCGACGCGTATATGTCGCGTAGGCATCTGCTAATTTAGTTTAAACTGATTGTTAAAAACATCGTCTGACTCACTGTTAGACGCCTACGTCCGATTGAAACCTACTGCATATCACAATTAGGTTCTGCTTTAAAGCTACGATAACAGAGTCTACTCCACCGTAAGCGCAAGTCACACTGTAACATTTAATTCGCTGTGGTCTAGCTCGGGCGCCAGGAATCTGTGTCTCGCAAATTTGAAGACCTCGTAGGTACAATAATGTAAGTGGTAGCTTCGATAGCAGGGGCCCTGGGCTTTCTCATGAGAATCACGAAGGAATACGCTGACCCTCTGGTGTCTCATTTGCGGATGAAGAGAGTAGTGTTGAGTTAGTAGATATTGCGAGGCATCCTCCCCCGCCAAGACCCAAACTCCTGACCCATAGGCATGTGCGTAAAAGCATTTCCCAGCGAAAAAGAAGGGGACTTTGGCTCGATTACTGGCAAAGCAAATTTAGAAAATATTAAAAAGATGCTATCATGTTTAGAGAACACTTGGTTTAGTATTGCTAATTACCCTATTAATATCAATAACTTTTTAGGAGATATAATTTTAAACTATCGTCTATTTTATTGATATGATTATGTGCCGCAATAAACAGTCTAATTATCAGCGGTGGAAAGAGGATCTCGAATCTCCAGTAGCGGGAACGGGAACTCCATAGTGGAGGCGATTCGTCCCCACTTAGAAAAATAGTTATCCAAAGGGTATGGATCGCTCTCCTATAGACTGGGGCAGGTGTTGACCGAAAATGGCTGCTTTGATAAATACCTGCACCAGATTGTCGATTGCAATGAATCGACCGCCTGCCACGAGTGTGGCGCCCCCATGAATTGCACACCACGCGTTGGCGGAGTGTTCCGGCTGGGGATCTCAGCGACAGGTCATAGTGTCGCTAATCGGAGGGAACCTGTCATTAGCTAGGATAGCTGACGCAATGGTTGCTAACGAAACGGGCTGGAGAGCAGTTGCCTCTTTTTGCGAATCTGTTATAGAGCTGAAGGAGACATCGGAAAGGGCAAGGCAGAATGCCGACAACGTTTACCCACTCAGACGGAGGAAGCCAGGAAATAGGTTGCGTAGGTTTGCGCATCTTCTGCTCCCTCCCTAAATCACCGAAATGAGCCGGCTGCGTCCAGGGTGCTAGAGTAGATTGTGTAAACAAACTTCTGGCCCTCCACCCATGGGTGTTTTAGTGGGTATTCTAAATTGTCAGTGAGTCCCACAGTCCCGTCCAGGGCTGCGTAAAGGCATTTCCCAGCAGCGAAAAAGAAAACAGTCTAATAATGTGAATTCATAATTATTTCATGCAAAAAATTTGAGCTTTATCAGAAAACTCAAAAATTATTAATTTGACTATTACTTGTGATTTGCAATATATTTAGGCTTTTAAACATTTAACGTAACTTTTTATAGAGAGTAAACATAAATTATGGTATTTAACGTTTTATATTGTATGTGGTTCAATTAAACACTATAAATGCTGTGTTGTTTTAAATTGTTAACATTTGGCAATAGGTCGTTGGTCTACAAAAACTGTTATTGCAAATTATCGTTCTCTTTTTGTCTATTATAGAAAGTTGGTAACTGATTCATAACCCACTTTTGAGTCAGTGACCAGCACTAAAATAGTTTTTTCCCGTTAAAAGTTTAAGGCACATTATTGCTTCAATATGTACATTGGTATATTTTTAGATATGATAGATATAGTCCGTAAACTTTAATTAATTAACATTTTACTGGAATTAAAGTTATCGTTTTTAGTTCTTGTAATCTTTACTGCTCTTACATTCTATATCGTAGCGGTTGGTAAAATTTAAATGGTTAATTCCAAATCTTCAATTATACGCCTCCGCAATTCTCTCATTTCAATAGCGAGTTCAATGTACGGGGCCATAAATTGATTCGTCGAATTCGTTACTTTGCTAAAGTGCTCCAACATTATTGGTAGCAAATATACTCTGATCCACAAGTTATGTGGCCTTGTTGGCGTATTTGCGCAAAGTTCGTCTAGGATATTTTACTGGCTTTTAAATGGAGTTTCAGGTAAGAAAGAACCTGTAATGCCCTTTCATGGATTTAGGAACTTTATTTTTAACATCACACCATAGCAGATAGAGCAACTTGCTAGGGCTGTGAGATTTTAAGCAGAACTGGACCTCTTGTTCAAGACAATATTCTCGAAAACGAAATCAGACGAAAATGCCGTTGACGCTCCCTCTACCTACTGAAGCTTTAGAGGGTTTAACGAGGACTTATCGCACATTCCTTACTCATTAGTATAATGTTAACCTTAGTTTACAGAATCTACTTAACCCTAAGATGCTAACCAATCTAAAGCCTAAATTCAAATAGTTGCCTCCGATAAGTTCTTGTATTGTTTGCAATAAGTTAATTTTCTTTTGATTTTAATTATACTTTTTGTGCACAAATATGGATAGGAAATATTAGACAGAAAAATTATGCTGTGTCAGTCGTCTAAAATAAAAATAATTTGAGTTACTACGATAGGCGGGTCAAGTCTGCTGTGTGTTTAGATTTTGCTTATCGGAAGAGTTAAAACTGAAAGGATTCCATATTAACCTATATTTCCACCCACACAGTTCCGATTCGGGAGTTGCATCAGGGCCCGGCTGGCGGTTATTTTGGTCGCGTGACTGCGTAAAGACATGACGAGGCGCCATGAGATCACCGATTCTCATTATTGGCCAAATGGGGATACGTTCGGTCATGACAAAAAAGCAAACGTCGCGCGCATGTGCAATTGTCCCGCCGTCTTGGACGCCGTATTTATTGCTTTTATGGTTCTTAACGATCTGTTTTCAGTAGGGTCTTTAATAGTTAGGCGCAGCGGATTCTTTCTTCTTATAAAATATATTTTGTTGACAAAACATCGACAATTCCGAGTTTGTGTTCCAGACTACACAAGCTACGACTACACCTCAGGGCCCGTAGACAAGTTATTTTCGAAGATTGCTAACGCTTACAAAATATGAGGGAATGACGTTTCATTTTTCGATAACTTTCGATACGAAACGTCTTCCCCTTAATTTTTTTAAGCCTTGGCATTATTTGAAAGTGACTTGTCTACGTGCACTGTAACATTGAGAGTTGTCATGAAACTATTTCAGCTTTTTAAAATCTATAACTGGAAACAACACGTTTCCAGTTATAGATTTTAAAAAGCTGTTTTCACAAGAACTTTTCTTCTTTCAACAGAATCTTTTGTTGATAAAATAATCAATAACTCCGAATGCTAAATCAAAAAAATTATGGATTATTTTCAGCATTCTTCTATAAGGTCAATCTTTTAAGACTTTTTATAAATTGTTTTGTTTATCTAATTGTAATCGACTTGGTATTAGTAAAGGATTTATTATTCTGTCACAACTTTATTCGATATCAAGTGAAATTGCTATGTATATATAATAACTTTCTTTTCATCTACTTAGGTCGGTTTCATTTACAAAATGGCGCGAACTCATCGTCGTAACAGTTATAAATAATGAATTGTTTAAATTAAAACAATTTTCTTTAAATATGATCTCTTTTTTAATTCCAACTATTAGTTCGCACTCTGAGTATATACATAATATTGTTAAAATTTTCCATCAGTAATAAAATATGTTATATTTATCCACTAAATTTGAAATATAGATTTTAGAAATAAAAACTCATGAATTACATTTTATTTTACTATAACTGCCTCATTAGTCTAGTGGTTAGTATATTCGGCCACAGTCATGAGGTCCTAGTTTCATATCTCGGGTCGAGCCTATTATAACGACTTTCGCAATATTTGCCCGAAGTTGGGAAGATGGCGGAGTGGTCTACCCCCGTGCCTCGGAGAGCACGTTAAGCTATTATTAGTCCTTCACTCTCATAAGCTGTGTCCGATTTCTATCACATCGGCCTATGAGAGTGAAGGAATAGACAGTGCAATTGTGTACTATGCCTGCCAACCCGCAGTGGAGCAGCGTGAAATGTCTATACTCTTACAACCCTCTCTCCTATGAGTGAGGAGGCCTGTGCCCATCAGATGGACATTAATGGGCTGCTACTTACCTTACATTAATTTTATGAAAAATTGTATATCGCCAACTATTAAAAGCCTAAAATATTTAAATGTTTATTTATACGTAATACGGTAGGAAAGTTCTTGTCAAATGGCATCAGAATTGACTTTTTACTGCTTAAAGAAGCTTAAATTATCGTGTATTTGTTAATGAAAAAAATCACATTGTTATTGAATTAAACAAAAATATGAAACCTTCTTTATTTTTTTTTTGTATTATCAATATCCTTGACCATTTTTGCGTCCAGTCGGGCGAATCGACCGCGAGTCACTGCCGCAGCCGACGAAACTGACGCTACATTAAAATCAATTTAACAGTTCTACATTGAACATTCACTTCACCATTACGTATCTAACTAGTCTGACGTCAATTTATTATAGTTTATGATCTTAAGTAACAACCAATTTAATGTTCTTAAATTGTTAAAAACCATTCCTTCCAGAATTATATTAATATAATTATTGTACACAATGGCAGCAGGGAGTACCGGTGATCTGCGGTACACCTTAAGTAATGGGGCCAAAATGCCAGCTGTAGGATGTAAGTATTCTTTTTCATTGTACAAATGAATACTTTGTTCAATATAGTTTAATTCGCTACGTTATACAAAATTCAGTACGTTTCATTTACGACAAGCATGTATTTTCCTTATTATCGTATATAATTGCATTATATATAATTACCTATTGTTGCTTTTTGCTTCAGACATAAACAAGAAACGATGTTTCATTTTCTTGTCAAATTGGTTTGCAGGTTTTTTTTAATATTATTTTTTCCAGTAGGAACATATCGTATACGCAACAATGAGGTTCTTTACAAGACTGTAGATTATGCTTTAGAGGCTGGATATCGATTATTTGGTAAGTAAAATAAGTGAAATTTTGAATTCGAAGTGTTCTTAAACCTATAAATAAATTATATGTTTGCAGATACAGCTGCAGTTTATCAAAATGAAAGATACTTAGGAAAAGCTTTGCGCGAATTATTACCGAAATATGGACTAACTCGCGAAGACGTATTTGTAACAACTAAATTAGGTGAATATTTCTCATTTATTTCTCAACCATTTTTGAAGTGAAACTTCTTTAGGCGCATGAGGGTAAATTTTATACGGATGAAACGCAGGATTAGAGTCTCGAAGATGTGCAGCGTTTTTTATGCTAAATCGTTTGAAGATTAGGATGTCTTAATATTTACAAATAACATGTGGCATTTAAATTTGCCACTCTAAATTTAATATACTATTTTTCCTAAAAAATAAAATATTTCAATAATTTTATTTTCTAAATTTTAAAATCAAAAACAAAATTTAATTAACAATTTCTAATATTGACAAAAACACGATTAATTTTCAACACAACATTTTAATTACAATTAAATTTCTAACATTTCTTCCTTTCCCTCTAAGTCTCGGAAATCTTAAGTTTTAGATTTATATAAATATAAACAAAACTTAAAAATTAGTTTGCCAAAGAAGTTTCACTACATGTGTACTTTGTACGCACGCACTTTTAATTTATTATCTTTACTTACATTTATTTGTAATGATTTGTTTTGTAGCTCCTTCTGATCTTGGAGGTAGTCTCGTTCCTAAGGCATTTAGTACATCTCTAGAAAACTTAGGTCTGGATTATATAGACTTGTATTTAATCCACTTTCCGGGTGCTGCAAAAATTCCCGCACAAAGTTCCAAGAATTCTGAATTACGTGCCGAAACATGGAACGCAATCGCCAAGCTTTATGACCAAGGTAAGGTCAGAGCAATCGGCGTGTCGAACTTCACAGTGAGACATTTATCACAATTGGCTAATGTTACGTCTGTACAACCTATGGTAAATCAGGTTAGTATTTAAGAAGTCTTTTATTGCAAAAGTCTAAATATTAAAAAATGTGTATTTGGAAAACTGATTACGCTTCTTCTGAGATGTATGTATATTTACTTGATGTTCCACCGGTGTCACTAGCGTCACAATCGTTTCATCCGGCACCAGTTTATGAGGAATTTAATCTTATACTAATCTTGCCTTTCTTTTTAAATCCGTTTGGAGCTTATCAGTTTCACGGTTTCATTTCTTTTTCGGTTCGATAATTCCACTGAGAAGAAAACAGCAAGATATTCAGTAGTTACTCTTTTAAACTTTTGTATCTTTAAACTTTTTTTTTAAACCTTGAGTAATATGTGCTTTAATTAATCTTCATCATCTTCTTTATATGTTTCAAAATCTATAACGGACGTAGGTAGAAACATATTTGTCTTTTTTAATACGAATTATTAATATCGGTGATGTTTTTTTGTGCAGGTTGAATGGCATCCCCACTATTACCAACCGGATTTGCTACAGTATTGCAACGAGAACAACATACGTCTCCAAGCATATTGTTCGTTTGGTGGATTGGCAATAAATAATAACTCTTTAATGGATGATCGTGTGATTGTTGATATATCTCAGAAACACAACGCAACTCCAGCCCAGGTTTTACTTGCATGGGCTCTATATAGTGGAGTAGCTGTGATTCCAAAGTCTACCACACCACACCGAATCAAGGAAAACATTCAGTTTAATTTCAGACTATCAGAAAACGATATTTCACAAATTGACAAACTCGGTGCTAAGAACTTTAAATACGCATGGGATCCTAATCCAATTGCTTAAAAATTTAAATAAATAGTATTCATAAGGTTATGTAATATAGCGCATAAAATAATATTACAAAACATTTTGTTTTATTTCAATATATCTAAATAATCAATCACTAATTTCACAATTTATATTGGTAATTGTTTCTTTTAAATATGTCGTTCTTAAGAATTTCACCTCTGCTAGAACAATTCACTCGTTGAGATAGGTTTGTGTATGTAATTTGTAAAGGTTTTGAGTAAATTGGCCTGCCTTACGACGTAGTGACGGACCCTCCATCCTCCATCCTAGCCTGCCGCAGTGGAGCAGCGTGGTGGGTCTACGCTCTAAAAACCCTCGCTCCTCGGAGTGAGGAGGCCTCTACCCAGCAGTGAGACGTTAATGGACTGCTACTTACTTACTGTAAATCCTAAATTACAATGTCCTAAAAAATGCTCACGTACTTTGTGGTAAATAGAAATTTATACAGACGGGTACAGTGTTATATTTTTATTGTATGTTAATCAACTTAAATAGCTTAGTTATCGTAACTACTTCATATACATGGGTATGATTTCTTAAATCATAAAATTTGAATAAATATTTTAAGTGTTATAAGAAATGGTAGATAATTACTACATGTTATTACTCTTAAAATATTGAGCGCGAAAAATAAGATACTACGTAAGTTTACAATGTTTTATATAAAGAAATGTTGTCTGTTTGTTAAGCCTACTTAATAAGACCCATTAAAATATTTGAAGTGGTGTGGAAATTATATTATATTTAAATGTAATCCGGATATTCGACGCTCATCAAACTGATCTATTCCAATGACACAAAATATGTCGGCATAAAATGCCTTTATTACTCGTGCGAAGCCGGTGCAATTGGCTTATAATATATCAATATATTATTACAAATGTTTCTATGTATATATCTTCTTCTTTATATTTATACGACTGAAGTCCTAAAACTTAAGACAGCTATGCAGGTGACACCACCGGAGCATAAAATAATATATAAAACGAGTTTAGTATGTGTCGTCCCTCATTTACAGATAAAGTGGAACAATTTTAGAACTGGGCTATAACTTCCTTTAAGGATGTGGGCTTCATAAATTGTGGTCAGTGGTTGATGCTACATGTTATGGAAGTTGTTGATAAAAGTGTTGCTAGGGCAGGTTATCAACGTTTGGTATTTGTAACTGAACTATGCTTCAAACATTATACTTTTTGACAAGCAATACTTACTAAAAGCTCGTAAAGAGTGTGCTTGATTTATCTGTATATGGGTCGGTAGAAAGAATATGGAATTAATTTGCGAAAGTACGATTTTTTTCAATATCTTATATAGAATAATTTGATAAATTAATCATTAGTTGCTTATACAGTAAATACAACATTTTATATTTTGATTTGTTTATAGTAATATACAACATTAGGTAGTATGTAGTTTAAAGAAGGTATATATCGTTTAAAATAAGCTATTTTCACAATAGTCACATACACACTCAACTAAACCTGGTGGTGGTGACAGCAAGAGCTCACGAATTAGTGGATTAAGAGCTAGTACAGTGATTTCATATCTGGCTGGTGATGGTGGCGTGGTATGTGTGTCGGATGCAAGTTCGAGTGCCAGAACATGCCCCTCGCGAACTGCTCGACGAACTCCTTCACGGTAGGCGTCCTGATGTCACGACATGTGACGTCATTTCTCACGTACCACGTAGCTCCAACTGTTAGGCATAGGCACTTATTCTGCTGGGTCTGCAGTCTTCTCCACTCGTACCCTGAGCAGTAGGATCACGTACTTTCACTAATATATATGTACTTTATTAAAATTTTCAATTCTTGTAGTAGAGTGAGCGTGGATTAATAGCAAAAATTGAATAATGTCTACGTTTAGACAAAAGTTTGCTCATAAACAGGAAATAGTAATATCAGAGAAAAAAGGCTAATCAACCGGTTAGATACGAGATCACACAAAGATGTTATAATAACGTATCTGTCCAGTACGATTTGGAACTAGTTTGTTCGTAGCCAATTTAATAGGGGGCCACAAAAGAGCCAGTGTTATTATTCACAGATTTCGCTACCTTTTATTCGCCCCCCTAATGCAGGGCCCGTACCAAATTACGTATTAATACATTCAATCCAGTTTTCATTCATATGTAATTCGATGTTTTTGTAAGAAACTCTTATTGGAGCGTCAACGGGGTCACAGATGCGTGTTGGTTCGAGAAATTAGAATAATATATTCGTGTGAACTGGAAAAATAATATTTAGTGAATACGAACACCGTTGGGGAAGCATTACAATTGGCCGTTCTCTGAGATTCGATCTGTATGAGAAATGAACTTTATGTAAAATACTAGCTGTTCCCCACGGCGTCACACGCGTAGATTATTTGGAGATATCTTAAAATCTGTACTTCGTAACCGTCTACATTACGAAACGACACTGTTAAATTTCATTGATCCCGAATAGCTCTAAAGAATTCGTGATGAGTAAATTAAGGGCTGAAAATATTTATCCAAAGAAATCATTTCTATATGTGTTAGCAATCATTATTATTTTATTTATGGATTGCAATTAAATTAGTATATTATGCTGAGGTATTTGTAGTTATATGAGTGAAACGTTTACATGCACTACATCCGGCTTAATGCTATTCCGGAAATTCTCAAATTTAATCAACACTTCTGTTTAGTCGTCGTTTTCACGACGATTGTGATTGGTGGACTTATTTTTTTTGAGTGGGGCGTTTGGTATAAAAAATATAGCAGAGGAGAATGAAGGCATTCATGACATTCAAGGCATGCATGACATTCGCCTACTGATAGTTCATAGTTTGTTTCAACATGAGTATTGTGTTTAAGTCATTGAAAGTACGTCATATTAGTATAACTTGTTTTGCGTTTTATATATAAAAATGTATACCGACATTTTTAAGTTAAAGAAAAGTAGACTGGCCAGTTGGAAGAAGTTGAAATCAGCAACTGTATAACGTAACCGAAGAAACCTTTGGGTAATTAAAGATATTATAAGGGTTATTTCGTGTATTCTATAAATGATTTTAATATGAATGAATTTCTCTATATGTATATAGATATAGAATATTTTGTAATGATGATAACAAAAAAGACGTACTCCCTACTGAGTTTGTTGTGAGCTCTTCTTAGATCAGGGCGCGAAGGAACCCTCGTAACTTTAGATTGTAAGTCGTTCTTTAATGTTATCATCAGTCATTCATTGAAATAATATATAGGAAAAAACGACATGTGGCGATTCAAAAGTGTTGTAATAGGCCTAGTTGAATAAAGATATTTTGACTTTGACTATGTCAACTGAGTTTTTATTCCAGCCATTGAAACGGTATTGTAAGTAAAATATGAAGGTAGTAATGAGCTACATCAGTCGTTGGTACTCGTGCGCACGATCTGTCTATTGTCATACATTAGTTAACTATTGTTTTACGAAACGTGACAGAAGCAGGCGTTTTATAAAATATTAATTAGATGTAGTTTTTCATGCTACACATACGCAATGTAAAGATGGATAGGTGACATGTTCGTCACTGATATATTTTAAATCATTAATACAATATTATTGACAACACATTATTAACGTTAATGTATACACAATACTAAACACTAAGTATTTATTCATATTTAGAAACTAAAAACCTCATACATATAATAACCCTGTTTACAACCCGGTTAAGTTAATCTTGTAGGCTTTGTATAATCAGAAATTTTAGTAGCACATGTTAGATTATTAATATCTCTTACAGAGACAGAAGATATTGTGTTATAAATTCGGAAAAAAGGTCGCTGACTTCCAAATCTTTATTTTTGTTTGTGTAAACACACTAAAAGGTTTCGCGTACGACAAAGAAAACTGACTAAGGTTTATTTATATTTGTCATTTCTCAGAAAATAAGATATACACTTTCTTGATTATACCCATTTATAATTGCAAAATTAAGAATAACATATTGACTTTATTTTACATTGATAGTATAGATAGATTTAAAACGTTATTTACCGTTATAAACATGATAAAACCGAAATACGGTATAACACAAAACTCCATTTTAATGGTAAGTAATACTTACTAAAATTAGAGATTTTTTTATTAATTCTATGCAATAAGAAATGAAAATTAGATATTGATTATTCGAATAAAACAAATTTGTAAAAATAACATTATTATAAAATTTAGTTTTAAGACATAATATAGACTGACTATAGTTAAGTTATATGTCACAGATAATCAGTAGATTAAATGCGATTTTATATTAAATATCTATCGATACCTTTAAATCCCCTAAGATGCGTGATAAAATACTACAGTATAGATCTCAGTTAGACAAAATAACTGGAACAGATGGTCTCATTCCAGTCTCGTAACGGTACAGATTCCGCTTGGCATTATAATGGCACGTTGCTATTTTGCGAACCAGTGACAATTTTATGCAGATTTATATATTGTTTACAGTAACCGGATATATAACAAGCTTATATTACCGGCTGAATAGCGACCCTAGGTGAATTTACGCGCAAGTCGGAAAAATATGGAGATCGTTGATCCTTCTAAGGAAAGAATTAATGCAACTTTTTATGAATTTTATGACATAAACATATTTGTAGCTAAGTCCCATAATAATAAGATTTGGTAATCATATGTTAGTAAAAAAAATCGATATTTCATTGTTTGAAAAATCCTTGTTTTTAAAGAGTATCCTTAGCATACATAAATACAATAGAAAATAATTCATTATATATTATACTAATAGTAAGAAATATCAATTCTCACAGTACCGTCGCAATATATATTAAATAATATCTTATATATCCGTGATAATATTCACTTATACAAAAAAGTGAAATACGATTTTAATACTAGAAATAAAAACAAACTTGTTATCCCATATTTTAGAATGAAGAAGATTCAGAAATCATTTGTCGGGTTGAGCATACGCATTTTTAATAAGATACCGTAATCAGTTTTTATTTAACATACAAAACTATTATTAAAAGAATAATCGTTGAGTTTCTTGCCGGTTTCTTCTCAGCAGATTCAACTTTCCGAACCGGTGGTAGATTTGTTACCAACGAACAGACTGCTGACGATTCCAAAGTACTTTTTGAGCCTACTTTAATAAAGAATATTTTGATTTGATTTGACTATTTTATATTTATTGCTTATTGCGTAAAGGAGATCTTATCACTAAAAACTCAATCACAGGAAATTTGGTTGGTGCACAAAGTATTAGTAAATATATGAAATTCAAATAAATACTTTCATAAATGTACATTTTCAGTCTTAATACTAAAACTGAAAACTTATGATAGATAGTATACTTTATTGAACACCACAAAAAAAAGAATAATAGAATGACTTAACATAAAATAATTCTAGTGTACAGTGGGCAGTCTTATGGCTATTTAGCGATCTCTTCCAGACAAAATAACGTATAGGGAGATCGTCAAAGAAAGGAGAGAGAAGGTAGGCGGTGTTTATAAATTAAAAGACAAACATACATTACTTAAAATATATTCATACATATAAATACTTAAACATACAGTTATTTTCGGATTTATTATATTAGTATCGTTTCTTGTACCTTAATGGAAGGGAGTTAAGGATAGGAAGTGTATTGTAGGGAACGGGAATGTATATAAGCCTCTTAAAAAAGTTGGTATATCCATGCTAGGTGTGTGTGAATCGCTCCAACGCAATATTCCCAGCGCGGTTGGCGACATCCACCCGATTAAGGCGAGGACGATCGCAATGGAATGTGACCGCACTTCGAACCCTTAGTTTAAATTACAAGAGAAAAGCTTAAATGAAATTATGGTATGTATGTATAAAAATATTTAACTATTGACGTGATAACGTATTCTGAATCGGTAAACGGCGGCTGCACGCACGGAAAAGAATTACTCATTGTCACGTTCCGCCCGAAACGTCCGTGCAAGCGAGAGAGCGGAACAAGCGATTGAGAGGCGCGATCAGCGTTCTATTGTTTATTACAACAACTTTTATTAATCATAATACATCATTAAGTAATTTGAATACGATTTTATACATTTAATAGTCTTTGAATTTGTTAAGTATTTGTATAATGTCTCATGACAATAATAGACTTGAGATGAATGATTAACTTCATGTAGCCCACTAAAATTCAAAAATAATATCCGTATTTGTGTAATAATACACTTAAAAAAAAAATTACCAAAACTAATTAATTGTATGCAAAATACATTCAGTAGAGGTTTATGTTCTATTTTTAGGACATATAAATTGTTCTAATCACATGATTCAAGTACGTATATTTTAGCTGGAACAAAACCTAATGTCATATTCTGATCTTTCATAAGATTTCCTGGAGCAGTTTTTGGACGAAGTTGTTTTTCTTGATTTATCGGCAATTTAAAAAAAAAACCTTCTATTCCAAGTTCCAAACTGTTGCCTGCAAAAAATATGTTAACATTCATGATTGACAATAAATCGGACAGTCTACGTGCTTGATTAAAATCGTTGAACCATTACGTAATTCGCTTATTTTACACTTTTAACACGATTAAAGATGACGGTCTAAACATACATATAACCACGATAAAATGTTAATTAATATTGCTCATTGCAGAACACATTATATTTAATAGTTTTAAATTATCATCATTTAACGGCATATTTGAACTTTGTTAACGGGTGGTATGTCCCCACGATGAGTATTATATCTAGCACAAAGTTCAAACTTACTAGTAGCCGTAATTCACGCCAAGAAAAGCACATTTTGAGAGCTTATTGAAACACTTCATCTTACCTTTTTTTATTTAATTTTGTGTTTTTTGAGAGATATTTATTTAGTTAAATTGTAATTAATTATATCTTTATGTTTTCTTTTTAATTACTGCATACAATACCGCGTTTTTACTTTTTAAAGTTTAATCTGAACCTTATGAATATATATTATATGTCAACAAAGGCACATTTCTGCCCCAGAGTGGTTTCATGCTTGTATAGTGAAAAATACCAGGTGACCTAACCATATTAGTCTAATATAATTAATGTACAATTATTATTTTTAAACATATATTTAGACACCTATGAACTAGCGGGGTTTTAAGTATTCATAAAAGAAGTACCTATGTTTATTTCCTGTTGTTGCTTTCGACCATTTTCTTTACTAGCTAGAGATTGGATACAATCAAAGTAAGTACTCGATACTTTTGTTTCGATGCCGAATATTAAATGTAATTTCCTCTGCACATATTTTATCAGGTAATATGAAATCGTAATTTTTGGTTCTTATGATAATTATTTTCTTTAATGATAATTGCGGCTACAAAATCTGTTTATTCGATTTGTTTGGCTGCGAAAGTACATATAACCGCATATCTGAATACCGCAGTCAACTTAAATGGCTTCCAATCAACGTCGGCAACGTCTTCATCTACACGTTCTTCTGCTCCTTCACTCTATCCTTTTAAATCCTCTTGCTCCTTATATCAAATCAAATCAAAAATATCTTTATTCAAGTAGGCATATTACAGCACTTTTGAATCGTCAAATTATATTTTTTTTCCACACTCTGATTCTAATATACATCTGATGACGGTACTCAAGATCGGCTTAAAATCTAAAGTTACGAGGGTTCCTTCGCGCCCTGATCCGAGAAGAACCCACAACAAACTCAGTCGGGTATTTTTTTTTTTACCATCATCATTACAATAACAAATTAGTTTACTATATAATTTTAAAGAACGGTTTTCATTTTTTGGCGATGAGGCTAAACGTCATTTTGAGTTGTGGGCTGGTAGAAATAGTCTACTTAAGTTCCCCGTCTGTCACACAAAGTACTACAGTAAGACTATGGAACTCCATACCACTTGACTATACCAGTCTGAGTCTTTTCATACTTTTATAAGACGTCTGCACTCCCCCTATTTATCAAATCATTCGTAATAAATCATAATAATTTTTTATAAGCATTGTATGTAATATATATTATACAGTCATATTAAATATTGTATTTGGGTTCCTTGTTTTTGTCAAACAGTACAGTTTCCTTTACCCAAACGTTATATGTTAAGAGATTGTTCCTAAACTAATATTTAAGCTTTCCTGTAATTTTTCATAATGTGTGTATATCTTTTATATCCGCTAGAAATAAATGTTTTTCTAAAAGATTAAAGAAATTTAATATAATATAGAAATTCTTATTATGATCTATTTAATGCAATAAATTTTTATTTGAATTGTGGTTATTACTAGCCATCCAAACTAAAGCATGTCTTATATTAACGTGTCACTTATCGGTGCCCGCTTTAAACGAATTAGCTTTTAAATAAACAATTACATGGGCTTCATTTGTATCTTTACACTAAACAGTTATTGAGTGTTGTAAAATATTTAAAGTAGATATGGATTAGTGCATTACCCTTGCTGTTTCAAGTTCGAACTTATATAACTAACTTTTAACATATTACGCTTTCAAAGATTTTATAAAAACTAATACTATTCTGTCCGTAAACAGTGATTCCTATTTATATCTACATGCTTAAGGATATTCATTAATATATTATATTATAATATAGTTTTAATTCTACCCGCGTATTCTAAGAGTAAACGCTGCTTTATTTGCCAGTTCAATGTGTCTACATATATTTTTACTGTCATCTACCGAAGGTGAATCTTTTGATCCTTCAGATTGTCACACCTAATAATTCTTGAGGTTTCTACCGCCCATTTCCTTGTATTTCTTTAAGACAGTAACGAAAATATAGTTTAAATATAACATTTTATTAACATACTCATCCACTTAAGGCTTTGAGTATATCAATAGATATGCCGAGGAATATGTACAAATCTTTGGAATATTACAAATGTATCAACACAAATACAGTGCCTATGTGGACGATGATAAATTAGCAAATAAATTAACAGTCTTTAACTCCTATGACTTGCACCGAATTTAGAATGAATCGACTCATCCTTGCCAACTACCTACAAAAATGACACTTATGCCCCTTTAAGATATATATAAATAGGTGCTATTTGGCTTTACAACCACTTAGTGTTTAGAGTTTATTAAAAGGGCAAGTATATACATGTATTGCAAACAGTCGCAAATGTAACGGGTAGTATACAGATGGCTACAAGTGGTCATTATTAGTTTCTAGAAGGCTTGTTAAAGGCTATTTTATGTTACATTAGCTAAATCCGGTTCCGCTTACTTTTCTAAGACTAGTGTATTACTACATATGCCCTAACAATTTTCTTGAATCCGACAAGATTTATTTTACGACATTAGGCAGCATGTGTAATTCTCTAAGGTATTTTCTGTAAGGTATATATATCATAATTTATAAATAAAGATATTTTCTTCTTCTTTCTATTGCAAATTTGGTCGAATAAACGATATAACAGTCAATTACGTATTTGAGGTTTACCAGTAGGGTTCAGGACTTGATCTCCGGTTCAGCAAGAGAGGTTTTCTGATCTCTTGTAAGTTAAGCTCCTTTCTGGATTAGACCAGGTAAGACAAACTGTCACTGTCAAATTAAATATGAGGATGGATAATGAAAGAACGGCGGCTAAAAAAAAAAATCACGGTGGAAGTATGTTGTGTTTCGCGGATATTCGGATATGTTTTGTCGTGTTCTTGAAAACTTAGTTGAAATATCAGCAAAATATAACATATTTATATGTATTCGTAAATATATTTAAAATCTGTTATTAAATCACGACCAATTCAGTTAAAAATGAAATCAAATGCACTTCAATAAGATTGTAGACATTTATATCAAAAGCTTGTACCTAAAATTATCTTTATAGGTATTTTTTTGGATACAAGTTTTTCTACAATGGAAAAAAATGCTAATATCCTGTTTTGAAGATAATACATGCTTTAATTGTAGTGACTCATGCGTTATAGCAATATGACGTCAGCCAGTAGGAAGTTGGAACCAACGTTAAGTTTATTGGTGTTCCGAGCCATGTACGGGTCAATGCACAAAAGTGCCGCGAACCACTATCAAAAGACTAGAAGTCGAACAAAAGCCTAACGGTATTTCAATCTAATATTTTATTATTGCGGTATTAGATCAAATCGATTCCTACTAATGGTAGATACCACTCATATATGATATAACTTTACAACAACCTACTTAATGTTTAAACATTTCGGTGAAGGATAACATCGCGAGAAAACTTAAATTCAGGTGTATTTGTAGAATACAAAAATGTAATAAATCAGTGAAGTGGCAATAAGTTCCCAAAATTATTTTCCCTATGAGCAAGAAAGTCAATGTCCTATTTTAAACTGGATTGTCCTCAATGCAACACTATGACACGTCTAAACTGTTAGAGCAATTTAATTTTGACTAAGACCTTGCCTTTAGCAACCAGATAGTAAAACGGCGGGTTTTAGACTTTACTTGGCTTGGTTGAGGCTTGGCGTCGCTTTTATTGGTTTGCTTTGCAATGGAGCAGCTTCCTTCACTGTTCGCTTTACCGATGGCAAATTATGGCTGTTAATTTACAAGTAATTACAATACGTAAAAGCAAACAGTATAAATCGTGACCCAACCGTTTATTTTGTCCACTCAGATCTCGCCGATCGTCAATTGAAGATGATTTCTCATATGTGGTACCATACATAACGGTTTGAGATAAAACACGTAACTCAGTTACTGTAATTCTCATACAGTCTCATATACTTATACCATATACGGAATGTTTGCACAGTTATCCCAAATAGATATACCATTTAAGATAAAATAGTACGTGCCGAAATGCGGTTAATTGTTTTAGAACAAATATAGCTCAAATAAAATATTGTACCAAAATAGAATAAAATATTGTACCAAATAAAATATTACTCAAATAATTGAATGTTTGAATAATTAATTACTTACTACGCTCAAATTCATGTGAATTTGACAAGAAATTGTTGAATCATCAAATAAATTAAAACGAGCTTTCATCAAGTCGTCTCTACCAACGATAGTGATCCCTTTTTGAATAGCCGCAGTGATCTTCCACTTAACTTGTACAGTACAAATGTTAAACAATATATCCATTTGCAGTTAGTTGAAGTATCATCATTTGCCTTGACTTATGACAAATATTCGACGTTTGGGGGGCGATGCTGTGGTGCTCTATTTACGATTTTTCCCTTTTTTGATACAGATTGTGTTATGACGCTCGGTCGTAGATAAAAATGGCTTACTTCCATTACAAGGTTTTTTTTCACAACAAGAAGCGATATTGAGAAACATAATTGGATGAAAATCAAGTAAATGTACATCAAGTAAATATACAGCAAACAAATTATCGATTTCGAATAACGTCAATTCCTGAAAATACAGGAAAAGTTTATAGTAGAAATAAAGTTTTCTCTCTTTCTTTAGTTTAGTTAATTATAAGAGAAGACTTGAAGTAATGAGAAGTCTCTCTCGAAAAGCCCATAGCCAGAATCACAATCAACAAAAACCTGTATTTTTTCTGATAGCATTCCATGGATCTACAGATTGTACTAAGAACAACCGTTGAAATCAAAATAATATATTTTCAGATACATGTTATATTTTAAATAGTATGCAACCTAAGAATCTAGATGCTGAAAAAACATTAGTAATTAGTATTATACGGACAGTTTGAATGTTACAAAATAAGACATTGGTCGTTGAAACAGTTAATCAGCTTGCAAGGAAAAACTTTGTATCTCAGTGATTGGATAACAACGAAGACGACTGTAGTCCAATTTTGTGCATTGTACCAAAGGGTCAATCTTTTTATTGAACGAATTATCCAATTAGGCATAAGTGTAAGTGACGGCAATTTGATACCTCGCCGATGTTGACGTGTGGTCTGTCTACTTAGTGATAGAAGGGCGTTCTATCTATAGCATAAGAAGTTGAAACGATATTTTACAAAGATTAGAGTATTTCGTTTGCTAAATCATGCATAGTTAGATGCATTTTGTAAAAGATTTATACTGGGATAAGGACTGCGCTCAGATGGATGTTAACTTCTTTGTGAATTCAGTGATTATTTTGATTAAAAGATAAGCTACAAAGTCAATTCAAGCTACTGCATTGCACTGCACAGTAGCTCTAACCGATGAGATTACATACTTAAAACTAGTTAATAAATAAAGTATTTTACAATAATATCCATGCCCATTTGATAATTTATAATACTACTCGTATGTAATATATCAATGTTACACCATAGTATATTGGGAAAGTCAAACTTTTACTATATGTATACTTTTTTATAAAATATCTCAAAATCTCTATTGAGTGAACGAATAGTTTCGTAGTTCAAAACCATTTTCGCATTATGGCCTTTCTAATGATTTTAGGTATGGTCTCCATGTTTCTAATAAAATTTTTATGTTAAATATATATGGATTTCTCACTTCATTTCACAAATAAAAGTATGTCTAGTTGAATATGGTAATTAAACTTAAATTGAAACCAATTAATTTCCTCTTTGATTGTTATTAACGTGTATCGTAGATCGATCTCAATTGACCGTATACAATTTATTGAACTGCATATTCACTACATTCGTGTGAGCATGGTTAACGTTAACGCATTTTGAAAGTTTAAAGCAATTTATTCACTATAATATATGCTATTACATATATTTAATTTCGGGAATAAATGCTACTACATTACAATTAACGGTTTTAATCTTACATTATATGGTATCTACGTCTATCTAATTTTTTTTTAAATTTTTATTGACGGACAAGTATTAAAATAAAAAAAATCCGGCCAGATCAAAATTTTTAAATTGAATTTTATCGATTAAACAATGTAATTTTCCAAATTTCACCTCTAGGATTTTAGAGTACTAGTTACTGAAGGTAATAGTAATAGCGCGACTGAATCTTTCAAAGGTTTGGTTGCTGTTGAGAATTGTATTGTCCTACTGTTTCCCCACTGCGATACCCGCGTAGTCCTAATCCCGTGGAAATATGATGAAATTCGTTTTAGTGAATTGTGAAAGGGATCAATTTATTAAATTTCAAGTCTCACGAAAAATTTTGAAAAATTCACGATGACTGAGTGAATGAGTTTAGTGATTTAAAACCATATTCATAATACCTACCCGATGTAATTGGTTTGATGTATTTTAGTTGGATGGTTTCAAAGTATAACGGACTTAGCTACTAACACAATTTTTATGTTATATGTAACTCAAATTTTATTTAATTCAATAACGTAATAAGTCCAATGAAACATATTTAATTAATAAATAATTTAATTAAAAATAATTTAGTTAAATCACACCACCATGTGTAATTTAACGTTATACAAAAAAGAAGAGGAAAGTGCATTTGACCGGACCGAGCTAAGGGTACGCATTTTGACCCGCTGAATCCGAATTTAAGGTCAATTTAACCAGAAATAACCTTGACATTTCAAAAAATCGAAAAATGAAACCTCTTGTAATCTAATAGATTAAAACTGTAAAAAAAAACAAAATATATAGAAACATGGCAGGATATGATGATCCACGAATTCTAAACTTTTCTTCGTTTGTATCGAAATCTTTTATCCTCAAATGTACGTAGCGGATTCCGCTTTCATTTAAAATGGTTTTTTTTTTAATTTAACACAGCTTATAGTTCGAATAATGTTCGTATGAGAATTTCACGGATCGAAAATCGTGATTAATTTGAATTAACAAAATTTTTCATATTACTAAAACCGCAAGTTTTCGTCATTTTTCAGTATACAGGTTAAATTGACCTTAAATTCTGATTTAGCGGGTCAAAATACCAGTACGTACCCTTCGTTCGGTCCACTGTTTTTTTGTGTGCCGGTGTAATAAACATTATTGCAATACTATTAGTGTTTGAAAGTTACCTAAAAAGTCTATATGGGGATAACATTTCATCTCTCTCTCACAAAATTCAAATTCAATATCAATCAAGTAGATAAGATAGTATGTTTTGTCTGCACTTACTTATCTCTTTTTCTTGTAATTATAAGAAATTTGTATTATCGGAACCTGTTTTGGTTGTAGGATATTATTATATATTTTATTATGTTTGTTTTTAAAATAAAGTTAAAATAAAAATAAAATAAAACATATTACCGGAGTAAAGCGTATAGATTTGACGTTTCATTTTACGTATCAAAAGCGTCTGACATTTTTAACAGTCATAATTTGGCACGCAGACATGTCTATTGTTATTTGTATTACATATTAGAAACCATAGAAACGTTATCAACGCGCTTTCCAAACAGCTGAGTTGTCATCTAGAGCAATGACCGCTGAGTAATATACTGCTACGATAACCCTGCCCTCCTCCGCCTTATGCTTTATTTCTGCTCTCTCTGGTGGTAAACACTTGTGCGTCATCCCAGTGTGGTCGCTCATCCACAAATACTTTATACACATGGCAAAAAACAATTTCTTAGTATAGTTATTAAATAAATATAAGTGGGAGATACAATGCCTTGATTAACCTAATTGATTTTTGTAAGAAAAACATTATCTATCTTTACGTAATTCCCTGTAACAATACGATTGCGATAAATTCCAAATGTAACCAACCGATTTTTTGATGTTAAATCTTTAGGCATGCTTGACTTGCGGAGTAATCTGGTAAACGTGTGACGAATGCGTTACGAAAACGTTAAGTAAATGAATAGAGAAAGAGAGAGATTTGAACTTGCAAAATTATTGTTTTTTATTAATTTCGTGTCTGTATAGAATTATTCATTAATTATTAATTACTAACATATGTTCCATTTTCCCTCCCTCTAACCTCCGAAATCTAAAATTTTATATTTGTATAAATATAAACAAGACTTAAAGGTTGGTTTACCAAAGAAGTTTCACTTCTGACATGTATACTTTGTACGCAGGCACTTTTAATTTTATATATTTGTATAATTTTGTTCATCGGCAATCCTATGACTGTCAATGTTTTTTTCGTTATACTGGATTTATACCTATTTAAGACAAAGAATGAATTTAAATTTAATTGAAATATGAGTTCTGCTTACCACTAAATTAAGTTAAGTCAGACGAAGTTGCGCGTTAGTATTTAATGAATACAATATAAAGCGTTTCCTTATCTGTATTATTTTTAAATCTATATCAAATGATATAACATCCACATATAATCATATAATATACATTCTGTGGTTTATACCAACTATACATATAAAGAAAATTATATTTTGTTTGGTTATAATTTTATTTATTAAATACTTATTGTATACCTACATATATTATTTTAACATGTATCTGTCAAGAGATGGATTTTGACGAGACTTTTAAAAACTTAATGAAGCCAATTTGATATCGAAGGTTATAGTGAGTTAATAACTTATTGATACCTATTAATACCCAAGACTGGTTAGAAGATTATGCGCAAAAAAGATTTATCGATGACTTCATTCTATGTAGTTGTATCTACGTTAAAACGGGATTTGTAAACATAAACGAAAAAGAACTGAAATTTTAGCTAAAACTGTAGGTGATATAGTCTTTTGAAAACCAACTAATTATGCAGGCAGCCTTACACTATTGTAATAACTTGATTAGTATGCCACAGAGGCAGTTTCCTTTAAAATCAGTCCAGACTATTCGCCAGTAAACAGCGATCCTGAAATTTATGCGGGTCGTTTTATGCGATCGCGTCATAGTCTGTCACGACCACATTGATGGGTCAATGACGTGAATTTCTTTTTTTTCACTACTCCCTGATATGAATATTTTATAATGGATAAGTAAATCTTTTTCATTCTTCCATTAGCAAACACTGCAATATATCTTAACTTTTCAAGCGTTAATAGAATGCGTTTTTTATTTATCCATTCTAGTTTAAATACATTTTTGCCAAAAGTGGATGAAACTTGAGGTTAACGCAGTACTGTCAAATATTAATTCATCACAAAAATTTAATTAATTACTAGAAATATTTGCTCGAAATTCTACAGCAACATCTCCCTGAAAGTACATGTAAAACCTTTCGTTCTATATTTGGTCTAAGAAAAAGTGCTAGAAATTTTTAACGATCTTTTTTTCTGCGGTTCATAAATATTTTTTTGCTTTAAAAGACGGATTTTACTTTTATATAATGCTTGTTATGTAATATATTAAAATTATTATCAATAATCATAACCTAATATTAAACATTTTAATTTTTCAGAAGTGCTCGAGGTAATATTTAAGGGGCCTCGTTCTACCAACGAAAGTTGACCGAGTTCTCAATTTAGGAGTGGTCTGGCGTTCGATTCACGGAAGAAAAAATATAGAAAATAGTATATTCTAACTTGCCTAAGTCAGAATTGGTGTGACAAGATTGATGGCGTGGAATTTCAATTAATCTACCAACATAGAGATGCCGCCAAGAAAAGGTTTTTACAGATTGACGCGCTTCCTACTTAGACTGTATTATCAACATATATATGTACCATCAGGTGAGATCACAAACAAACGCTAATAAAAAAATTGGTAAATCGTAGCTTTAGTGAATGCGTGCAATAGCAAATTTAAACAAAGCAATAAAATGTTGCTACATCACATAGATTCTCTATGAGCTACAAATTACACTGAATTAATAATTTGTATTTTGGATTTTAAGAGAGAGAGATGAATTATATTGCATCCAGAAAATGGCATGTTGTACTGTTTATTACTTCTTCTTGTGAATATATTCTCTGAAAATATGTTGTCAAACTGTGAAATATTAAAATTATTAGTTTGATATATAAGAGGTGAGGTTTGTAGCAGCCTATTAATGTCCCATTGCTGGGCACTGGCCTCATAGGAGTGAGGTTTGCTAGAGCATAGACTCACTACGCTGCTTCACTTCTGGTTGGTAAGCATTTTTATTTTCGTTCGGAGTGTATTTAGCTGTTAGCCCTACTGGCTTTTACAGCGTAACCGGAGGAATGGACGGCTCTTAAGGAGACTGCCACTTATGGAGTGCGAGGCCTGAAAAGGGCTCGCTCTCATGGGAAACGCCGCTTCAAGGGCGTCTCCTGCGAGACCGAGCCTCGGCTTGGAGCGACGAGATCATATAATACTTGAAACGGACTAAAAATTAGAAGCGCCCCCGGGGGCGTGGGTTGAATCCACGTCCGGGTGACGTCTGGAAACGGGGACCTCGACTCCGCCGGCGGAGTGGCTGTGTATCGTTTGTACGTGTGTCGGGCCCTACCTGATATAGGAGATTGTCTCTCATAGTCTAGTTATCTGAGTCGTAAAAAACGTGTTTGGGCCGTCTCTTCCTAGGCGTGATGTTGAGAAGGGCCTATAGAAGGACGCGTTAACCACTAGTGGGTTACTGTTTTATGGCTCTCTCGAAAAATTTTTGGAGAGCGTTTTGAAATATCGTCTAATCGTGGGGAATTCTATGTCCCTATGTAGGTCTTGGTTACGGACGTACCAGGGGCATCCCGTAGCCATCCTCATAAATTTATTTTGTAGTGTCTGCAGACGGTCCAGCCGGTATCCTGGTACGTATGCGAAATCGACACTAGCGTAAGTTATAATAGGCTGGATGCAAGTTTTGTAAAGTGTCACTTTGTGGCGAAGTGACATTTTACTTTTCTTGCAGATCAGTGGGCATAATCTATACAACACAAGCGCAGCTCTGCCACGAACTGTGCGAATATGTTTATCAAAGTTTAAGTTCCTGTCAAGGGTGACTCCCAGGTATTTTGCCGTGTCACGTCATGGAATAAGCATGTCATTGAGCCTGATCTTAGGCAAACTGGCATATGGGATAACCTTTAACCCTTTGAAGAGGACAGCAATGCTCTTCTGTTGACAAGCATAATACACAAGTATATACGCTAATACAAGTGCACTCTCTATTCCTTCATTCTCATAGTCCAATGGGATGGCATTCCGACTCTACCGGAGACAAAACGAGGAGCAGGACCGACGGTTTAACGTACCCTTGGAGACACGGGGGTGCAGCATACGGCCAACTTGTAGCCGAAATAGCTAACCACTAGACCAATGAGGCAGTTTGATGTATATGTATGGATAATATAATATTAATGTTATAAGAGCCTGATATTTATATTGTCACTGTATTTGGTTGAAGTACTATGTACTGGCGCCGCGGCCGCCAGTCATTCGCAAAACAAAGAGCGCAAAACACACCGAAATAAAAATATTTATGCAGCGCCGCTGACTCAGGCGGAGCTTTGTTTGGATGTGAGAATAACTCTTGTTAAGAAAAATAAATTAAATACATACTGCGTAAATTTCAAACAAAAGATCCAGCTTGCCCATTTTCAACTCCTACTATTACTTCACATTCTCTATATATCTTGTTCAAATTTTCAATCGTTACCAAAATATTATTTGTTCGTCAAGATAATTTTTGTAACTTATAGTGTATGCCATTCGATTATACAGTTTTAAGTAGGAATTAACTGTTATTTTTTTATACTACTTATTGAAATAGAGAACTTCGATAAGGAATTTAAGATATATGCTTACAAGTAGTACTTTTCTTTATTATTTAAACTTGTAATTCAGAACAGCGAAACTCTAAAACACGTATCGCTATAATTAAAAAGGATCACAACCACCCATGAAAGCACATATCTATAGATAGAATAAATGTATAGCAAAGAGTATGAAAATAAAAATATTTTGTATATTTTTGTATTTTACGTAGTTAATGTTTTCAAAAAATATCAATAACCAAACCTTCTCCAACTATTCCTTTGTCTCAATGCTGACTATATTTTATAGTACAATATCTATAAACGTGATGACGTAAAAACCGTTTATATTGAGATTTGAGACGATAGTTTTTCATATTTCTGTATAAAACAAATTGATCAGGTTTTTTTTTATAATAAGGAATACTTTATTTTATTTATTTAATTTTTGTTGCACATCTGATGGGTTATCTTTGAAATCTACTACAACTCCCCTCCAATTCCTACTTAAATTCATTCTGGCGACAAAACGACAAGAATTTAATTCACAATATTTTGTATCAAATTATTATCTTTGCCTTATATACTTTAGTACACTCATCATCATTGACCGCGTTATTTTGAAATTATTTGGCGCTAACTTTGTTTTAAAGAGTGCAAAATGTTAAAAATCGGGAATGGACTTCAAAAGTAAGCCAGCCGTTAGTTTATTAAAGCAGCGACTTAAGTTATAAATATATTTATTTCTGTCAACGTTTTTCGTAAGATGAAAAAAAATTACCTTCAAAAATATTAACCATCGCATAAATAAACACATACTTCAAAATTGTTAATACGTAATACTTAACTATAGGAGCCTGATAATAATTTGAAACCCAACAAGTCCGACGAAACCGACAGACACAATTAATTTTGTTAATCATTATTTTCATTTTCATTATTTTCCACTAGTTTATAGAGGAAGTAGTTACAATATAAGTTTCGTCTAACGACTTCTATTTCTGGACTATTACTGCTGTGCCCAACACATCAATTTTTCAAGTTGTATGCTTTGCTCATTGCAATTTTATGCAATTCTCTAAGCTATATTGGTTCTTCTACAGATCTCATTCCAGGTTTAATTACGCGGACAAATTGGGAACAGCTTTTATTACAGAATATTGGTAGAAGAGAAACCTTCAACAATTTTGGCTTCAAGATATAAAGACGAACGTAAAATTTCGGCAAGAAGATAATAGTAGGTTTTAGTAATGATTTCATTTGCACCCCCCACTATGTCTTGGTAAACACGAATGGATGCAGCACGAAGCAGAGCGCAAAGAGAACCTCAAAACACCGTATAATGCTTTCTATATCATATCATTCCAAATCTTATGAATGTGTGTGTGTCTCTTTTTACTTTCGCGTTTTCGTTTCATCGACTTTTAAATCACAATGGTGCTAACGAAGTTTTCAATTTGAAACAATAAATAAAGCAGGAATTAGTATATCGTTTCATTAGATTGCATTCACAGTCAAACACAACGTCACCTCCAATTTAAATTTACGATCGTGTAAATGATTATATAGTTTTAAATGTCATAACTGAAACAGTTAATCTAGTTGTGATCGATGTAAGTCTGGATTTCCATTCAAGGTTGTTAAGATACGGTCATCTAAGAAGTATTCACATTAACAGCGGTTAACATCAATTAAGTTCTATTTTCATTGAGCGTGAGTCAGTTAGCGTTCATTGAGAGGTATCTGTGGAAGGGAGTGCTAGCTATTTGATGCAAATTGTCGTTATTTCAATTAGCTAATGCTTCATGTCCGTTAGGACTCGTGTCGCCTTCGCGTGCCTGAGCCCGTGACCGCGCCAATTTGATGACGCCATCTTGATATCTTATACTTTGCAAATATTATAAACGCTGTAATAAATATAAAAATGTCAATTGTAAAATGTATTTTTTCATTATTGCAGACATTTTCTCCTTAAGGCGGACTTTTTATCCTGTTAACCCAACCTTTCCTGCGATCAAAGTCTTTGGTAGAGATAAACAAAAAACAAAACAAATTGGGATTTAAAACAAACAATCAACTAAATACTCTATGACGTAAATAACTTATCTGATCATTGTGATACGGTAAAATGAATATTCAGAGAGATAAAAAAAAAATAATGTTACAATAAAAATTGCATATATGGTAAAATCGAAATATATCAAGACCAGAGAATATGAGCAAATTAAAAATAGGTTAATGTAAACGTCTTGCTTGACTTTAAAGGAGTAATTTGACGAAGTTTTTCTTATTTGTTGTAGCCAATCATTCCAGAACCGAACTTCACTGACTATAATTGTCCCATGTTTAAAGCCTGTTCGGTAAACGAATTTACGACAACGACAACAGTCGTGTTAGAAAATAGCCGGAAATTACTATAAGACCTAATATTTAGCTTATATATACATTCACACGAACCGGCTACAGAACTGTAGCGTGTTATATACATTTTTCATTTTATTAATACAAATGAATTCATTCGAATCTTGTCCTGGTCTAGAACAATTGAGTAATTACGTCAGACCTTAAGTTTTAAGCCACGTCCTATAAATACAATTATAAAACTTTACAAGGCTCTATAGTAATAAAATGACTTAAACATAATGTAAGGAACAAGTTATGTTTGTCAGTCTCGTAATTCATTTGAAAACGGTAGTGATTGACATTTTTATATTTGTACCAGATAGCCTGTTGATCTGCAAGATTAATGTACGACCCGGGCCTCGAACCCAGGAACTCATGTCTATGTACAACGTGAACCGACCATAAGGCCGAAGAGGCTGATTAAACCAACAAGGCATTCAAATAGAAAGTATTATCCGATAACTCTGAAATAAAAGCTTATTCATTGAATGACATCTGAATTTAAAACCTCATTACTTAATCATTATGCTGATGTGAAACATATTTTTTTGTTTCGCATGGAAACAATTCTTGGAATGGATCAGATAAAAATATCAGTGTATCATTGATATGTCTAGATGTAACGCCAGTGATAAAGACGCGAGCTTGGACAGCGAACGGCACACCTTAAAGATAAACAGCAGATACTGTATTCGCTAACATCACGACTATTTTTAGGACTTGCAACAATCTACAAAAAAAATGAATTAACTTGCGAAATCTGTTGCAGAATATTTACGTATCGTGGTCGTCACGACACTATTTTCTTTTCTAATTCTATCTATAAAACCGGTCCTATGCTTTTCTCCTATGACAATTCATGAATTGCCGTTTTTCTTTGCCATTACTTCCCGACAGTGTATAATATTATTTGATTCATTTTTAATTTATAATCAATGGTCGTATTACTGTTATTATTAAGGTGTGTTGCTATAGAATTAATATAAATTAAGAGTGTTGACGATAATATTATTTTTGATTTGTATATTAATAACAACTTATGGCCTCAATAGCTGGTTTCTAAAAAAAACAAAGAATTTTACCGATGACTATGATAGACTGTTTGTAAATAGTGAAACTATTTCAGTATGAATTGCATGCTTCTGATCGACTAGTATTTAAATTAAGCAAAAATAAATACGACATACTTACTAGAAATGCATTAAATTCTAAATCAAGAACACTTGAATGCTGATACTTAAATGACGAAGAAAAGCTTAAAGATTGAGTGCCGACTTTAAATGTTGTAGAAGCAAATGTAGAAGAAGAAATACTATAATAATTTCGGTAAAAAAACTACTGATAAAATTATTCTGAAAACACTTTCCCTTGGTTCAAAACAGAAGGTAGACTCAAACTATTTAAATACCATTATAAATTTTAGTCGGTTGCAATATTCAAGCCTTTTCTTTCGTGTAGACTACATCATACAATACATCGTAATCAAAACTTGTTCTTGGGTTTTTAATAATTTTAAGTATGTTATTATTTAATATATCATCCGCATTTATTATCACGTTCATATATATTTTATATGTATTATGATTATTTTTTTAGTAGTTTTTGGCAACGTTTTAAATGTATTTTCTGTATTCGTTAGGTTTATATTTCTTCGTTTATTTAGCAAATCTTGGGCATTCCATTATTAAATGTAATGTATAAAAATGGTTCAAATAAAGACATAATCTACTAAATGCACATTCTTATTTATTTATTTTAAAACTCTATAGCACACATTCTTGTATACTATTTGATAGCAGCGATTCGTGGACCTACATTGTAAAGTTACTTGGGATCGCAATTAGTGTATAGATAAAATTTGAGAAGAGGGGGAGGGGTGTTCGTATCTAATATAAACGGTATATCAAGGTGAACAAAATTTATTTTGTGGATGGCATATAGAGCGTTTTGCTCGCTTGTATTGTACGTTGTAAGATTTATTCTGATTTGATCTGTGACAGTAAAAAAATCTTTTCTACAGCTTATCTGATGCAATTCCCTTCCTACAAAATTTTGTTAAAATTTTTAACCGTTTATAATATACCTTTTATTCATCCAGTGAAGTTTGAATACATTTTTGTAGTACAAAGTTCTAGTGTTATGTTAATAATTCATGTCAATACAGTTTTTCATAATGTTAATTCCTAAATTAAATTTATATCGCGAAAAATTATACAGTTCCATTGAAAGCTCATGTAAAGCTTTAAAGGTTTCTGTCTATGTAAAGTGTTTAAGAAGATCGTTCTAGATATCGTAGGAACTGACTTTACCTTTTTTAATATTACTTGTTATAAGATCTCATCTACAAAAAGGAAATATAAAAAATGTAAAGCTCGCACCTACGAACCTGTCTTTATATTCTATTTGGACTGGGCAACATAATTCAATAATGTGCATTGCCCCTACGAATTGACCTTTGTAAGTAGTATTTATTAAGTCTTACTATGTAGTTGAGGTAAGTAGTACAGCCTTGACTTTTGTCGAGTAGATGTATCATACGCCAATAGCCGCTGTTTCACTAACCAGTCAAAACAACTTTAATATCTCAACACGTTTATTAAAATTTAATTACGTATAAATTTCGAAACAATACAAAAAAATGGTTATCGCTAATACTTTATACAGGTGGTATTAATGATTTTATCAATGTTATTATATTTTATGACGTGCTTATCTACATTCAACGAGGCCGTAGCCAGAAATTGTATTCGTCGGAGTTCGCAACAAACAAAGATTTGCATTTATTATGTATATTTTTGTCCTTTTAGGATTTTATTTACTATTTATTATGCTGACAAAGGTTAAGGACTGAATACCTAAAATTATTTTGTATTTTATTTTATTTAACCCATTTATGTATTTCTTAAATATTACATTGGTACAGTGAGTAGTATTTAAGTTGGTAAAATGCAATATTGCAATAAAATTCTATATTTTGGAAAATGGATTACGTACAATAATTAAGTTTTTAGTTTTCAATTCTGCTAAATGTTTGACCAATTGAAAGTAGCTCATTTCACTTCTGGTCCCACATAGCACGATCTTTTTAGTATAATGTTATCTTAGCGTAAGCTTGTTAGGCTACCATCCTTCATTTACGTTCTTTATGCTTCCGATTATTGTACGCAATCATTTAAAATTATGTTTAAAAAGTTACCTTTCAAACATGCCATCAGTGGTGTCTGTCCAATTTAGTTTTTTGCAATTATTCATCGCCAACGTCACGAATAATTTATTAGCTATAAGTATATTTAACTATATGAAATAAAAAAAGAAATACTAAAGTGATTCTAAAGCATTTGTTCTATCTATTTAAATGTAAAGGGGTGGGGTGTGTAAAATGGAAAAAAATACTTTTCGGCAACATTCATGTCTATAATGTGCAAACTGTCCTGAGTAAACAGAATGCAGTCCTCAAATTTTGTAAATTTAACATCCTTTGGTGGCCGAATTATAAATGCTACAAGACAAAGTTTATGTAATATTGACCAAATAACATAATTTAACGTTTCTGAAAGACAAATGATAGTCTTTAACTTCTATAAAAGTGATTTTATGAAAACCGTTTCATTTATAAAATCCTGGTTACGGTGCTGGTGTTCACGCATCTAATAAATGCACATATGCCATTGTTATTATTATACTTTGTTATACAATTGGTATATAGAATCGTATATAATTTACAATGTTGTTGATAGGGACTAGAGGTAAAGTAGCAGATAAGATATTCGAATATAAAGAGGTACACTCACAGCACAAAATATCACGTCTAAAACGGTTTTATTAATTATATATTAAGGTCAATATATTTTGAGTGTAAATCGAAAGTACTTCGAAAATGGATGATATAAAAAATGACATTAATTTGTCTTTAGGTAATATAATGTGTACTTTAGCCATTAATACCGTCTACAGTTGTATTGAAATGTACATTTTTAGAAAGAAAATTAAACCCTTTGAAACAGTGATAACCGTATCAAAATCTATTCGATAAATTTCACGTGATGCTCGAACAGACCCATAAACAACGATTTAAAGAATTTGTTATTTTAGACCTTTTTAAGACCTAGGCACATAGACAACGTTACTTTCGCTTTTTTTGCTATTGCTTTTGGTTAAGAAATAAATGGGAATGACGTTTAATATCGAAACATATCGAAAATGAAACGTCATTACCATATGCGTTAGCTATCTTCGAAAGTTACGTTGTCTATGGGCCTTAATTCATTTTATATCACTTATTTTTGTAGCAAGTTTGATATCTCACCTTAAAAATATAAAAACTTGTACGTACACGTATGAAGCACAACCGCGGGAACTAATAAATATCAATTGTTATTTACCTTTATCTGATAGGGATAACTTAAGGACCGATAATTATTTTCTGATAAGATTTATTAAAAACTAACAGACACGTATGACTTCGTATTAATATTTCATCCATTGGGTCTACTATTCAGTCGATGCGAATGAATTATCACACAATCCAAAATAATCGGAATTTTATTTAAGGCGAGTAAAATACAGACTAATCTATATTCGCTTGAGTTAAATGCTCAAAATAAAATGATTCACGATTCTTCTTTGAAGTTAGCTTTTTTGAGTTGTGTCGCTTCCAAAGCAGCGAAACGTCTCGAAAAAAACATATCAAACGAGCTTAAAAAACGGTTTTTTACAAAATCACAGACAGACAATATCCACCTTTTATTAGCAATATTAGATAAGAATTGTTATTTATAACAATTAGTAATTCTTATCATGTTGAACCTACTCAAGATAACTGATCCCATAATTGGATGAATCAGGTAATGAAGTACAAAAGACGTGGTCTTCGAATAGCACTAGTAGATTATCATGTACTTTGCCCAAGTGTGCCGCGATAAGTGCACCTGGTTTTGTATATATACCTAAAACCTTTTGTCTTTTTTCTTAAACCTTCGTCAACAGCTTTTGTTGCTGTCTGTGTAATGCAAAAAAAAGTAAAGCTTTTTACGTATAATTTCTTGGTGATGATTACTAAGCGAAAATATATGTCAATAATCTAGATCGTAATAATAAAGACCCGACAGCCCCTGAGCTATTTTAGATCTACATTTGTTTTCTCCCTTATTTCTCAGTTACTAAATTTTGTTTAGTAGTAATGTTAGAGGATTATGTATGTCCATGAAAGGAGTATCCGTTTTACCATTTATCGTATAATTTGGTTTTCAGGTGAAACATTTGAAACCGTACAAAACGCGTAATTTGAAAATAACTTGTGTGAATGCGTTCTATAGTAAAGATTTCAACAGACAACGATCGACTAAATATAGGCCAACATCTGTTTCAGTCCTGTACCCATTATCCGTAAAGAAATTGAAATAAGTGAATACTTTTTTGTGAATACACTTTTCTTAAAAAGTAAAGTCGAAATTGGGTTATATTTTACATCACTTATAGCCTTTCTTGATCCGGTAATCGTATTGAGGCCAACATATTTTTTTAAAAGACTTCCTTATTATAATAGAATATCTCCATAGGAATATTACGATATGTACTTACACGAGTAATAATTTTGGTAATCAACCATACGAGTTTTCCACTTATATTCGGTCTGTATACAGAATATGTGTTAGATAGATCTCGCACAATTTTTTTTAAATCATTGCAGAAAACGTAACCTTTAAATCTTCTACGTGAACTTTTAATAGATTGCGCTGTACACGTTTTTACAAATTAATTTAATTAATAAATTAATCATTGAAAATCTCTAATTTGTTAGAAATGAGTGGATGAATTGAAAATTTGAACAAAAAACATTGTATATAAAGAGATTATACATGTAATAATACAAATTGAAATACGGTCCAACTGACAGATTCTAGTAAATTACCCAAAATGTACCCAATTTGTTTTAAAAGCGTAAATAAAATATGAAAGTGTAAAATTCATCTCGTTTCAATAACAAGATACATCATATTTTTGAAAGACCTGATAATGTATGAATAGGATTAGTTAATATAAGGTCGGTAAACTGTAAATGGTTCTGTATTTCGTAATAAAGGAAAATAAGGTCTTTAACTGATAACATAAGGATGCAACGACTGACGTTCAGCAAGTTGAATGCACCATTGTCTTGAGTGTTCTTCAGTTACTGCGCACTGCCATTTAACTAAACGTTTATTTCAATCTATATTCTAAATATTAATCTCCTTAGCACACATTAAAATTTTAATAATAGATATTTTTCAACAGAACCGAAACTAAAAATATGTACAAGGCAACAAGAGACTTGCAGTGGAGCAGCATGGTGGACCAATGCTCTACAAACCCTCACTCCTATGAATGCTGAGGTCTGTGCTCACTACAGGACGTTAATAGGGTGCTATTTACTTATGCATAAAATAAATACAAATCGAGAACTAGAAAAGATTCAGTACAAGATAGTATGTATGTATTCTTAAGTTAACAAGTGAAACACTTTGGAATCTGTACATTAAAAAGACCAATATATATATTTATAGTCTGACAAGAAATAGTTTCTATAGAGATTTCTACAGAGTTTAATATTGCAGTTAATATAGTTCGTGTTAGGACAATAACCGTAAATTCTAAATCACTCAATAAGCTAAATATCGAGATCGACTATAAAATACAAAAGGATACAGTTAAATGAAAATATTATTGCACATAATATTGTAGTTTGGTTTGTATAACTAACTAAGACTACATGTCAATATTAGCAATAACTAATATTGACTATTATGTCACATAGCTTCAATTGCCGAGCAACAAAATATTATAGTTACAAACAAAGTGACATTAAAACTTCTGAGAAATTGTTATTTATCGGTCATATCACAAATTTAATTGCTTAATGAGTTTGCTCTCCGTGACACAGAAAAGAAACAGGTTAGATATCAGTGACTGGTTGATATCAGGTGGTTATATTAAAAGTTAAATCAGTTAATCTAGGACACATGTGCATTGGAAATTGTTAGGTATTATAAGATGATGATGCTAAATAGGATCTTCGACTGAGTTTATAATGGGTTAATCCCAAGGCAATGAAGGAATGAATCCACGTTACTTTAGCTTTTAAAATTATTGTACACCCAATATTAATACAAGAAATAAAAACAAACTTGTAATGCCATATTTTAATAAGATACCCGAATCACTTCTGAGTCTGCCTCCACATAAAGTTAAGAAATATGTCAATAACGTCCTATTACAAAAAGCATATTATAATGTTGAATTAAATGACAAAGATGTCTGGAAATGATTCCAGTGGCACATGATAGCTAAACACATTGTAACGTACAAAGACTATGTTTAAAGGAGTAACCGTTGAGTTTCTTGCCGGTATCTTCTCAGCGGAATCAACTTTCCGAACCGGTGCTACATTTGTTACCAACGGACAGACTATTGACGATTCAAAAGAGCTTTTTCGGCCTACTTGAATAAAGAATATTTTGATTTGATTTGATATTGTTAAATACCATTATCAGAGATAGATTGAAATAATGTGACAAAATTAATACTGTCGATACTATGTATATAGGTAAACTTTTAACGTTGTTTGTCGTGGTATTAGTATAAAAACCTACTCTACTATATCTCAAATATCATTACGAATATTGCAAAAACAAGTCGACTTCCCCATAAATTCTATAACCTTGTTCTTGTTGTACGTTTAAGCATTCCGCTAAAATTGCATGTGACGCCACAAAGATGCATTGTGGTTGTTATTCATCAGTAGTACAAGCACTTGCATACTGATCTTTATGTTAATTTTAATAAAGACTTAATTGTAACGTACGGAATATTCCTTAATCGTTCTCAATGTTACACGATCCCTGATCTGTTTTGATATTACAATGGCGATGTAACAATAAGGGCACACATTTGTCACGTGTGCGGTGTTTTCAAAGAACCCCGTCCACTTCTAAGACTTTCATCTCCGCGCTGACTAATGATTCGATGGACGTGGGAACGATTATCGGCTTATCTCTTTGTCAGTCAAAGGTTAACTCTTTCGTTCATAACAATGAAGCGGATGTATCAAAGAAAAGCGACAGATCAATCAACTCACTATGTTCACATCTAGTTTCCTGTATCATTTGTCGTGTAAATATAAACTGCTTGATAGCTGCAGGGAAAATAGAAAACGAAGATCCCCTCGGATGAAAACTAAAAAACCCAACGAACTCCTGTTCCTTGCAGCTATATCCAAAGTACGAAAAATCCAAATGACAGCCGACATCCGGAATAAGATGAAGAAAATGCTATGATTTAATAAGATAATTCTATGCAAGGAATAAATCGTGTAGATTAAAATTTAATTTAAATTGTACAAGTTTGAAATTCAACGTTCGTCAATGACACAGGAACCAGTAACCCGGTGTTCTGATTGTGCACTATATTGGATAATGATCGTACTCCATTGTTTTTATTACAATATCTAGTATCACAAAATCAACTTGTGTCCTGGTTTTTTATTAAATACCTCAATTAACAATATTAACTAATTACGTATTACAATTCAATTCACATAATGCTCGACTTTTCGACCATTACGTGAATAAAATTGCAAGACAATTTCGATAAAGATCTTAGAATATAATGATACTTTATTGTTTATGCGTTTATTGTATTTACTACCTTTTATAACGAATACTATTATGAATTTAGGTCTCCTTTTGAGGGCAAAGATTGTTTGCATTGTTGGGAGTTCATCGACCCTCCTACGTATGTTTAATTGTTTACAATCGCGTGATACAATGCCGATAGTTTACGTGTTTGAACACGAAACCGTATAAAGTTTCTAAACATACACACACCTTTAATAGGTTACGAGTTGTTAAAATCCCACTTATGGGCACACCCTTCACCATTTAGGGAATAAATTTAAACGTGTGCCGAGTTTACCTTGTGTTCTTAACATTTTTCAAGAAAGTGAACCCTTCCACGCCGATTAACATGCCCAAAGAATTACAGTATCCGATTGCGCATTCGCGCATCCGATGGACAGGCGCTCTTTGATGCTTGGGTTATCGAGAGTGGCGGCGTTTGTTCAGAACTCGGTCCATGAGATTCCGAGCATCTTCCTCCAACACTACATCTCCAGAGCTTCTTGTTACGAGCATCAACGATATTAGGAGCTTAATCTTTGTAGCTTTTGTGATACTTCTATCATATTTTTTTAGGCTTATCTATTGCTCATCTGCCCATAGACATTCTTTTCATCACTTCATCTATGCAGCTTCCTTGATTCGAGACAGGAGTTCCAAGGTAGATATATGATTGTACGACGTCAAAGTTTTCTATTTTGGTATATGTTATATAAATTATATAGATCACATTTAATTTTATTTGTTCGTAGCGTTGTCTTAAAATAAGCAGTATACTTGCGTTGGCAGGGCGGATACACTTTGACCCTTTGTTTATCAGAATGTGCCGAGTACCGGATATATACAGTTGCTGACGGAAGTGCGTCAGCGGCCCACAATAGGCTGATACGTAGGGCTGACATTACAAGTACATGACTAGTTCAACATCTTTTTTGTTGTAACACAATGAACTTATCTTGAAATAAAAACAAAGCAGTTAAATTAACACGGAGAATTTTAAATTTGTTGTTTATTGTAATTAATGCTGTAGTTTGCGCCTCATCAGTTTGAATTTCTATGATTTACAAAAATTATAGTTATGTTTCCGTTATATCCTTAACAAATATTTAAAAAATACAAATTTGTTAATAATAAAGTCCTTTCAAAGTAACCGTGGTTAGACGTGTAAATACTTATTAACGCGAAACGTAATAAAATCACATACAAGCACCTCTCTATTTTGATTTTACAAAAAAAATACGGACAATATTGTGTTTTTAAATGAAGGAATACCTACAACGTATGCATTATGCATTTCTCTTAAACGATTCTAGTATGTTTTAAGTCCCTTAACCGGACCTAGTAGTTTTGTCTCTTTTATGGACTATGAAGTTTTTATGATGATTATAATCTGATATCGTAAATCAATACAATCTGACGCTAAAAAATAACAAAATAAAAAATATTTTATAGTACAAATAGCATGTATGCGATAACAAATATACTTCTCAACCCTAAGTAATTCTTTACGACGCATCAGCACCTTCAGTTCGTCACGATCCAAATATCCCATATTATTTACATACAAACACCGCCTTTGGCTAACGTCGGGAGGTATTACTGTCGGCAATGGTTTTGAGAATGGTTTATGCTTCCTTAAGAACTATACATGTTTTAATTGTAACTTTCCATATAACAATTACAATAGGTGTTTGTTGTCCTTGGCACCCACTTAGTTCCCGATCTAGATCCCGAAGTTTCGAAAACTCTAAACCAATATACGCGATAAAAATCCCTCGTGATATATAGGCATTAAATCTAAATACGTTTCTTTTTTTAACGCTGGGAAATGCATTTACGCACCCCGAGAAGAGAGTGTGGGACTCACTGAAAAATCAGAATAACCACTAAAACCCAGCGTACACAATCCACTCTGGTACCCCGAATGTAGCAGCCTCATCTCAATAGTTTATGGAGGGGGAAGAAGAGGTGCAACTCTACGCATCCTGCTTCTCCGCCTCCTCCGTCGGATAGGTGGAGCGCCGATGTCATTCTGTCTCACCCTCTCCGATGCCTCTTTCGGCGACATAACTGATTCGCAGAAGGAAGCGACTGCCCTCCAGCCCGTCTCCTTATCAAGCATTTCGCCAACTATGCTCACCAACGAGAGGTCCCCTTAAATCAGAGACACCAAAACGTGTCGCTGAGGTCCTCCTGCGGAACACTCTGTCATTGTGTTATGTGCCGAATCTGTGGAAAGATTTGCTATTAAGTATTAATAACGATTTTCGAATGTATTCATAAATTTCCTGATTCCTGATACCTCTTTTCGTGATGTAGACGCTGACTAATAGATTTCCCCAAATTCTCACAGGATCGAAATCTCCAGATTTATCTGTAGTAAATAAACTAATGAAAAAAAGTCTGATAATTGATCTAAAACCTTTACATTAATTTGAGTACTCAAAAATGACGTATTTTAAAGAACATATACCAGTGCTTATCCCGTATTGGTATATTTCAAAGAAATTTCTAACTTTTTATTGAATATTATCCGCTAAGCCTTACTAAGTGACAAGTGCCTGGTTTACTTGATTTGTATCAAAAACCTGCTGCTTGAGCGGCGAAGAGGTAACCGTTTAATTGATTGGTTATGCAAATGTGTTAAGCCAACGACCTTCATGCATCTCAGGTACTTATAAGCTACAAAAAGTATATTTAAAGCTTTGGTATAATTCCTTAGTATTTAATAGGTATATTGATATAAAATAAACTGACCCTTTTCTTCTTAAAACGTGAGAGACATGTTTTAGATTACAGGATCCCGTTGAATTCCGATCGTGGGTATGTGGTCGCTGGTGACTTAATATTTCTTTGTTGTTAAATAATATTTCAGGTCTATTTGCACGTATAATGACATAAAACAAGTAATGAAGCTCATTCCTAGGCAATCTTCTGTAACTCATTCCAATGAAAGAATCCTTTAAACTTTTTAAACAAATTTTCAATGGATTTTTCGCAAAATAAAATCAATGAATTAATAATTGAAGACTGTATTAACATTCACAGGGTTCACTACCTCTTCTTGTGCATTTAAACGACTGTATATGTATTAGTTGTCTGGCAGAAATAGCTACTTAGTCATAAAGCCGCCTTTTTGTACCCTATGATTAAGTTATTGTATCTAGTTCATGTATTGTTTGTGGTGTACAATAAAATGTATTCTCTCTCTTTGTCTTTAACATCTAGTTTCACCTTTTTTCTGCTGGGAAATGCTTTTACGCACTACTGCCGCGAGGGCAGGGAGTGTATGTCTCGCTAGCTTAGCCAAAATACCTACTAAAACGCAGCGACAACCTCATCAACCTGATGAATACCACATCCGGATGCAACCGACAAAATTGGACTTAAGAAGAAGGCAAGAGGCGTTGAAAAAGACAGTTTACATAGATAACAGAACAGAAACATAGATGTTTAAAAAAATGTATAAAAAACGAGTCTGCTTTAGACCACACGACTGAAGTAAAATATATATGTAATAGATACGTGTGGTATTTTTGTACAAATATTTACATATATTATATTTGCCAACCGTTCGCCTCGCCCGATTACACTATTCGTAACGCTCTCGTCACATATGCACCAGCTCACTCCCAAAGTCAATGAAATTTACATCAATAAAAAGGGATTTCATTACCCATTGAAAATTTGCAAAAGATATATAAAGACAGAGTGTGAACCAACAGTTGCAACTGAAATAATTACTCTTATTCAAACAAATTTGCAAATTATTAACTTACATATTACAGTAAATTCTCCTATATTCAACGTAGTGATATTGATTTAATGATAGTTCTATTGAAACTGTAGTGTTTAGGAGTTGCGCTTAACAGCTTAGTTATAAGAAAACAAAAACGAAGTTAGATAAGCAACATTCCAAGTTAGAAAACACAATTGTGCGCCTACTAAGGTGGGCTTACTAATGTCACCAGTGTTTTGAAAACATTTTTCGTACAATGTACTTGATTAAATCCATTCTAACAACGCTATTAGTAGGTTTATACAACTACATAAATTTATTAATTTAAAACGAAATTGATTGATAATTGTTAATCAATCAATGGAAAAATATTGCGAAATATATTTATTATAAGGCTAACGGGGATGATGAAAGCAAACGCAGCAACTCTTTATAAAAGTTTTGTTTTTTTTGATCCTTTAATTTTTAAGTTAGTCCAGCTAGCTTTAATTTTTTATAATATGTGTAATGCACAAATAATGCATTGTTTAAATTAATGATGTCATTACTAAATGTACACTCTAAGATAAACAGGATGCTTGGAAAATAGTTTATCAGAATATTATGATCGTTTAAATTAACGAGTCCAAAGTTCTGCTATTATGTTTAAATGTCAATATAATTATAATAAACTAGCAATGCCCCGCGGTTTCACCCACGTTGATAAAAAGTAAGTTAAGTAGCAGCCCTTTAACGTCTCACTGCTGGGCACAGGCCTCCTCACTCCGAGGAGCGAGGGTTTTTAGAGCATAGTGGTGGGTACCACGCTGCTCCACTGCGGATTGGCAAGCATAGTACACGAGTGTACACTCTATTCCTTCACCCTCAGTGTCTGATGTGATGGCAATCCGACACGACCGGGCAAATATAGAAAACTCAATATGGATTTTCAATTGGCGCGACCCGGGACTCGAACCCAGGACCTTATGCCTGTAGTCGAACATGCTAACCACTAGACCAATGAGGCAGTCCCCATGTAGACATCTCGTGGCAATGAAAAGTCGGTCTTATTTTCTTAGAATGTCATTTTAAAATTCGTTATTTCTTTTTAATGGAATGTTCTATTTTAATAATTAAAAGTATTTAACAGGAATTGAAACGTCCTATAATTATATACCTAATAGGATAAAGATTAATACGTAGGTGTGAGTAATATGTTTTGATTATTGTCGGCACTTTTATTAACTTTTAAAATGTAAAAATGTTATAGTGGCATAACTACAGTAGTTGGACATATGGTATTGTGGACTTTTTTTATAGATATTAATATGTTCTATAATATTGTAGAACATTTTTTTGTTCGTTTACGCAGCGCACGCGATAACAAATTTTTTGTTTCACACCTTGGGTTACATTAATGCATTTTGCTTAGGGATTCCTATTTATTTTCAAAAAGTTGTGCAGTCTATGCCACTCAGTGAAAATGGAGCGTTCTAATGGTGAAAAAATTTTTAAAATCGGTCCAATACTTTTTGTGGGAAAACGTTACAAATATACATATATCTTGAGTACCGTCATCAGATGTATATTAGAATCAGAGTGTGGAAAAAAAATATAATTTGACGATTCAAAAGTGCTGTAACATGCCTACTTGAATAAAGATATTTTTGATTGATTGATTGATTGATAGTCGCAAAATATGTCAACAGGCCGAGGCGGTCCGAACGCTACTTGTGTTTTATTTTTATTTATTTAATTTTGTATCTTTAGTTTTATTTTCTTTTTCTATTTTTTCTTCGGGGACGCCTGAAAATCAGCGTCATATTGGTTTGCGTACCAATGCGGCATTATGCTGAGGTGCCTCCCATTTGGGATATCTGTTATTTTTACTTGTATCTTGTATCTTACATCTTGTTAATTGTTTATCCCAAATAAACGATTATTTATTTATTTATTTATTTTATTTATTTATATATACTTACATACAAAAACACAAATGATTCCTGTTTATAATATTAGTTTAGATAGAGTTTGTCATGTTATAAATAATAACAATAACAATATTAGTGTATTTTAATAAAAAGAAGCGTTAGAGTTACTTTATTCTTTGAAAAATTGTTTAAAAATTAATGGATTTTTATTATTAAAATATTTTTATAAAAAATACCCGAAAATAAAGTTCTTTCTTTATGCTATTAGTTTATGAAACTCCATTGTGTTATAATCTGTTATATGACTAACGAGTATAGTCATCACGTATAATGAATGATCTTTTTGACGTGACGAGTATAAAAGATATTGTCCAATTTCAAGATATATGGAATGAATTTTGAGCACAGCGGAATAAAACAAAATGTTATTAAATTGAAAATGGAGTCACAAAGTTACTGTTAAAATTGATTTGAATTAACGTAACGAAGATCGAGATTTTATACGAACATATGAACCCAACACGATTTTCACATATGTTTTACCTTACATACTACTCTTCTCCTCCTTCGTAATTATTTTTTACTAGATTATTATATATTTAACTATATAAGTTATGGGAAAGTCCTAATCAAAGTGGTTTGTATGGTAACACTATTAATCCCCCACGACTATGCAAACACTACAAGATTACACGGACATACTTGTACGTGCTTTATTTACCTTAAAAACAAGGAGAACTGCTACAACATTTTTCAAGCAACAATTAACATTTAAAAAATTCTACTCCAATATACTTCTTAAAGAGAATAACTGGAAATTAATTTTACACTTAAATTAGCCTTTAAATCTATTACGTGGCCTTTGAATGAAAACACCAAGTGACAAGTTAAAATACTGTATTTCAACTTAAAACAAAGTTATACAATATATATTGGAGTGTGAACTATGAGCGAAAAAATTACTTACTACTTCACCTAGCCTTCAAGAACTAAAAATCAGTACTCTGCATCCAAAATGCAATTTTTTCCTCGGCAATCATAAATAGTGATTTATTGAATTCAGACTTTGTTAAAACGATTACCCATGGTTTTTCCAACATTTCTAACTAATGTTAACTACTGTGTCATATCCGGATGATTTATTGTGAATAATTAATCTTTATAGGATATCGTCATTACATTCATTGATTGATTTGACTTCAGCATAATGGCTTAGAATCCGGTTAATAATATAATCATTACAATACGTCATCATTCTAAGATCAGATTTTCAAGTGATTATAAATGAATATTAAATTGAATACGATTAATGTGAGATCTATTATGATTTTGGACATCTATCTGGTCTTGTATGTCTGTCACTCAGATTGCGTTACTATCCGAATCGGATGGAGCGATTATAACAGGGCTATCTATGGTAGGTTAAGTATTAAAAGGATAAATACTGGCTACGTTTTATACAATGTTTTTCACAGGAATAAAAATTTTGGGGGTATTTTAGACCAAGACACAGAGAATTGTACTCGGTCTAATAATAACATGTCTGAAATTAGGGTTGACCTGTAATTTAAACAAGTACAGTAAATATCGGTTATAACGACGGCGGGGTGAGGTACGTTAATTTCGTCGCTTTGTTCGAAATAATAAAAAGTCATGTACATATATACATTTACTTATCATTTATTAGTTTTATTACACGGGTGTTATTGGTAAAACGTGTTATAGTGTACTGTTCAAGTTTAGTTTTTTTCTGCACGCTGTAAGATTCCATTTTAAAAATTACTTCTGTATCTAAATTATTTGACTTTTACCTAATAAACAGTACTTTTCGACCATCTGTAGATGTAATGAAAGGATAAGAAAGCTTAATAGTTATGAATGAGTCTTTGTGCCGTTGCCGAATCCACAGCAATTGGCAAGGGATTTCTGGGAATCTGTCATAAATGGTTCATAAAAAAGAAGTCGCTATACACGAAATTGACGCTATATCCAAAGTCGCTATTACCGAATGAATTTCTTACGAAAGTATGCTTTAAATTCAAGGGACGTAAGTTTGCCGTAGCTATAACCAAAAAGTCGTTACAAGCGAGGACATTATTAAAGAAATCAAGTGTGTATATCCATATTATATATAGACTCATATTTTTTTTAATTATTACGATGTTTCTCAAATATATGTGTGTATAATATTTTCTAAATAAGATAAAATGAGCACATAGTAGCAAATACAAGAGCCAAGAGGTAATAGCCCCCAGACAGAAGCGTGCTTCGAAACCAGGCGATAATTACTGAAATTAAAAAAGTTAGCTCCTTAACATGAGGTACCATTGACTGTCATCCATTCATACTTTACTGAGAATATGACAACGTCAGACCTTCGTTATACCTCTTTCGCTAATTGTTGTTGTCTTTAGTTACTCTTTTTTATTTTAATGTTTGGCTGATTCGTATTAAGAAAGTCTGATTTACAAAAACAACATTTCAGGAATTTAGTGTTATTGATAAAAATCTTTAACATCAGATTTTCTAAATTTGGGCCAAGGCTAATATTGGAGATAAGATGTTACGCTTAATGTGAGTTATACATCAGATTTAATAGCTATTATATTGCCAATCATACGACAATTGTATGACTACCTAATTGGTCTAGTGATTAGCATGTTCGGCTACAGACATGAAGTTCTGGGTTCGATTCCCTGGGTTGGGCTAATACAAAAATCAAAAATGAGTTTTCTATTAAGGTTTTCTCAATATTTGCGCGAAGTAAGAAACTTGGCGGTGTGCACCAACCCCATGCCTCGGAGAGCACGTTAAACCATCGGTCCTACGCCTAAACTCTCTCCGATCGTGTTGGATTGCCGTCACGTCGGACTGTTAGAGTGAACTTGTGTACTATGCCTGTCCGCAGTGGTCCAGCGTGATGGGTCTATGCTCTAAAAACCCTCTCTCCTATGAGTGAGGAGGCTTGTGTCCAACAGCGGGAAGTTAATGGGCAGCTACTTACCTTATATTGCCAATGAAACTACTCTCAAATCGCTGTTCTGAACATTATATCTTAGGAATGTAAACATTTTGCCTAGAAATTTCATCTCTGGGTTACATTTAATATTTACCTAAAAACATTGTGTAAATAATTAAGAGCACTAATTTCTCCAATATAAAACGATATGGTAAAAATAAAAGACTTTGGAAGTGAATATATTATGTTTAACCTATTTTTAACGTTAGCTATGCCAAAAATATTTATATTGAGTGAAAAACTCTTTGAATTCACATGTTCTATTAAATAACATGAGAACCATTGTTATTTCTATTAGTATATAAGTACGTCGGTGAGCATGAAAGGTCCACTAGTAAGTAGTAGTAGCCCATTAACGTCTCACTGCTGGACACAGGCCTTCTCACTAACATGAGAGAGGGTTCTTTGAGAGCATAGACCCACCACACTGCTCCACTGCGAATTGAGAGGCATAGTTCACAAGTGCACTCTAACAGTCCGATGCGACGGAAAATCCGACACGACCGAAGAGAGATCAAGCGCAGTACCGACAGTTTAACGTGCTCTCCTAGGCACGGGGGTGGAGCCCATTGCCAATTTCCCAACTTCGGGTAAATATTGAGAAAATCTCTCTAAAACCTCAATATTGATTTTTAAATTAGCCCAACCCAGGGACTCGAACCCAGGACACATGCTTATAGTCGAACATGCTAACCACTAGACCAATAAGGCAGTCCATCCACTAGCGTCGTAAAAGAATACATAACAAAATTCTGTTTGAACTAATCAAATTAAAAGAAAAACCTTTGCTATTAGAATTACTAACGTATTTTTTGGGCCTTTATAATTTTTTTTCTACAAACGACAAAGATACGTAAATATTCGTAGAACACGTCATAGGCGCCAGTGACTGCATGTTTGTCAGAATCAGGCTTGTTTGAAATTCCTATACATATTACTCAGTGAGAGAGGATAAAGCACGTTGCAGATATACAATATCGTTGAACAAGACCGCTGTCTCAGCCGTATTCAACGTGGGACTTATTGGGTGGCAGCGGCTACAGACCCAGACGTTATAAGACTTATGCAATGCTTTCTGTATAAGTAGGAAACAGCTTGTAATGCAAGTTACATTAAGTTAGTGTTGAATAGAAATCTTGTATTCTACTTGCGCTTCAAGGGACTGCTTTTATTGCACTTTATTGGCGAATTAATCTTCTTTCCTGTTGGAATTGAAACCTTAGCTTAGGTTTCAATTGCAACAGGTTTGATTTAATTGTGCCAATATTTTTATACTTTTTTATGAAAGGCTGGTCAGATTTCGTAAAGCAGCAAGTACACAAAGTGATTTCAAATTGTAGCAATAGTAGAAAGAAAACTTGCAGATGTTGATATTGTCGAAATTAAACATCACAATTTATCTATTGAAAGTTATCGGCTTAATTATTATGAAAAATTTAAAATTTTATTAAAAATAACAAGATTTACTGGACGATATATTATTTTTTCTTGTTGCAAAACAATTTAAGATTTTAACAGAAAAGCTTGCTATTTGAATACGTATTACAAATTATAAATGTTATATGTAATAATCACTTAAATTTATATTTGGGATTCCAATATTACTAGCTAACCCTGAATATGCTGCACTGTGTCTATCTCGCATGATATAAGTTTAGATTTCTTGAGACTAGATACATTCTATTAACTCCTAATTCTGTTAATAAAATGTTTATTTTATAAAAGAAATGGACAAACTTTCTCACTCAGTTGTATCCATAAAAAGTAACAAGCAAGACTTCGCGTGTCAATTTATTATTAACGACGTCACTATAGTAAACAAATTATTTTTCAATTGTCAACTTTTAACATTGCAAACATATACTTAGTTGTTACTTAAATGTATTGATTAGCCTCTAACAAAAACCTGGATGTAGTATGAATGTAGCGCGTCAAAACAGATTGTTGCAACAGCATTAGCTACGGAAGCGATTGCAATTTCTTGGGTAACTTACAGGCGATCATGTTGTTTGCTCGTGTCAATATCATATTTAACAGCAGACAACAATTGCATCATTATTCAGTACCAGATGTCTTACATCTTGTGTAAGAAAGTCTTATCAGTGAATCAGCGCCGCTTAGATTTCCTTGAAGATAACGTCATGTTTGGCAAATTACAACTCTTCAAGTGCATCGTAGAGCCGTAGTTGTTATCGTTTAACACTAAAAAACTGTCAGCTTTAGTTTTAATAAGCGCAGTATCTCCTACTAGACTTTTATCTAATTATGAAGCACAACCTCATTATTTAAAACATAATCTATCTATCACGAAATCTGCAAAACTATTTGCTCCAGTGGTTCAAAATTCAGATAAGTGACTCTATTCGCAATGTAAATCGCATTTAAAACGCACTTTTGCTTATTCCCACGAAATCAGTTTACAAAATTAATACAGAAAACCTATCATGTTATGATTCGGGATTTTGACGGAACCTATACTAGCACCTAAAGTGACTGTAGATCTTACGAGAAATAAAATAAAAAAGCAGAGAAATGATAGATTCCAACAAATTATGCCATAAACTGTCATTCCAGTACTTTCCATGGGAATATACTAAGGATAAAATATATTTTTATAAAGAATCGTACATTTACCATGGCTAGTGAAACCGGGATTGGGATTATCCCATGTGTGAATCAGCGCGTGACCCGCTTGCGCGTGCGCATATGCCCATACGGTCAGTATTGTTCTAACAACAATAGCTGATGTCATACACAAGCGATATGGTTTCTGGACACGTATACTATGCTATAAGTAACGTTATGATTTGACCTTATCGGATATCATATGACTCCATAAATAAAGAAATATAATAATCACGAATGAAATATTTCAAGATAATTACATTCTATAAGAAAAACTGAATGGTTATTTGTAATGTTGATTAGAAAGAAGTTTGTTAATCACTTAAAGCTTTCTGTTAAGAAGAGATCCTTCTTTAGGTTAGAGGTAAGAGTGTAATTCACAACAAATCACAAAAAATTAAATAATTTAAACAATAATAGGTACAGTTAAGCTTACAAAACTTTAATTCTCCGAAGGTAAATTATTTTATTATGTTATATATTGTAATTAAAACAAGGACACCTCATTTATTTTATGTATAGGACGTTTCCTGTTATTATGATCCTTCAAGCCGGATCCGAATATATCCGTTTAAGATCGCCTGTCGCAATAAGCAATTATCTCTGATTTAATTACCTTTTGGCAGTTGCCATAATAGCGACTAGACAGAAATAAGTCGCAGCATTTATTCTTGATGGTCTTATATTTCAACACTCAACTGCATGAAACGCTTACTTAAAGATATTAAAATATTCACATTGCAAGTAAACATATTACAATTAAAATATTTTAAACACTGTTTTCTTTAATTTTATTAGATTTTTCTAAATGTTTACTTACAGACTTTTATGTTTGTTAATACCGTAGCACAACATTTAGTAAATAATTTTAAATCATATTTCAATACATACGAGTACTGAGTTATTGAAAATTTAACTTAAATTTATATTGTGTTTGTTGTTATTTTATGTTAAAACGCCTCTTGCATCATATAATACCACGGCATATATAATATCACACTACTTTTAAAATTGTAGATCGTATATTTTGCATGGAACATTTTACCTATAATTGAGGTGCCATCACTTATTATCATTAAGCCCATATATATAAGTGCTTATTTCTTTGGTGTAACTAATATAATCATTTCAGTTAATTGCATAAATTCATAAGGATTATAATCCAATAATTAGATTTGCCCTATTTATCTCGACATCATGTCTACGTAACTTACTGCCAGGTGAGCTAACAAGCATCTGTGTGGCTATATTATTTACTGATACAAATAATATACGTCCATGTTGAACGCAATCATGAATGTGAGAGGTATTCATATTCGAGTCGTGTTACCATAAGAATGGAATGCGCATACGATATGGTTATCAAATGACCCCGCCAGATAGCTGGGTATGCAGATGTCCCTTGCAACAGTCGAGTCTCATATTACTATATATGTTTACATTCACTGGTAATTTTGAATATCTACACAGTGTTGGCGATCGTTTGATGTTTGTAGTTCATGATTCTTCAATCAAACGTAATGTCAACAAAGTTGGTGTTTAAGGATAACGTATGAAGGTTGATGAAGGATAATTCTACAAATACAAACTTGATACTCTTAAAACGTTAAAGTAGTCTATGAGCTGTACAATTTGTTTTCAAAATACTTTAACGATGTTGAAAAGCATAAATCTTGTTAGATACAAGATCTAATAAAATCTAGCTTTACAGGAGAGATAACGCTTTCTACCGATGAATTCTATTTAATATGTAAGTGCTACTAGTTAAACTAGCAGTCATATTTGATTCTATATTGGGAGTTAGATACGACGAAAGAAGCTTTTTGTAAGAAGCTTTGGTAAGAGTATAAATGAAAAATAATTCAACCATTTAATAGCAATTTTTTATGTTATTGAATTATAACTTAATGAAGTTATAACTCTCTTAAAGTATGACCATGTGAGCATAAAATCATGCCCGAACCAGTCTATTTTAGACCATTCATGGATACTATTAAGTAACGAAAAAAAGTTAAAGTAAATGATGGCAGAAAATCCCTGCTAACGGATTATTCTTGTAGAATTTACTTTATTGTTTACATTTTTACATGTTAAACCACCTCTTATATTTTTTCGTCTGTCTGCCTGTTTTTTAGTCTCTATTCGCTTGTTGAGAAATCTGATGAATTAGCTCTCACCTGTTTTTAAGCCGGATCTTAGCAGTCTTTATGAACAAAAAACTCCTGAATATATATATTTTTGTAGTTTACAGGGTACAGTAGGGTATCAGATCTATATATTTTGAATCTGTATCTAACAATTTCCCTATTAAACTATACGATGTTTTGAACTTGAATTTAATATTCTGATACTCTGTAACAAAATCAAACTACAAACACATACATATTTAAATATATACAAAACTTTATTTGTGCTGGTTATGTATATGTAAATGTACTCGTATATTATATTCCTATTGAAAAATAGAGCTTAAAATTTAATCTTTGTACTTCATCATATTAGATAGTCGAAAACAAATGATAAAAATTGATAAATGCATCGGATAAAATACAGATAATTTGATAGGAGACGCCAGATTACCAAGACTTGGTAATAAAAGCGATAGCGTCGTTATCACGTGTATTTAAAATGTGAACAATTTAACAAAAAATTCTTAAAAAAGAATGAATTTTATAATATAATGATAATTACTTTTTATAGGACTGCTTAAAACATCGATAAATTAGTTATTTTTCTAGCATTTCAAATGTACTGAGATAATATTTTCATCCTTGCTTATTTGATCCTGTCTCAAAAAGGGTTTTCACCAAAGTATATCGTCATCTAGTCTCTATCCAGTAATCCCTGTAAAATACCGTGTATACATAGGCAAGGCAAAGGACCAAGTAACAGACCATTAACGTCCCACTGCTAGGCAGAGACCTCCTCAGTCGTTTGACTGAGGGCTTTTAAAGCATAGACCCACCACACTGCTTCACTGCGGGTGAGCAAGCATACATTCACAGGCATTTAGTAAAAAGTAGTAAATTTGAAATTACAAACATACACTCCAATTTGAATTGTATAGATACTGAGTTCTCTGTCATTAAGAAGTGATGATTTCTTAACAGTTTTTCTGAACAGATGACGTTTAATTTTTTTTTAATGGTGACAGGTTAGCGATTGACTATGATCTATCAGATAAACTAGAAAATGCAATTTTATCAATTCGCCTTATCGTGGATCGAACCCAGGACTTCTGCTATCAAAGCGAGTACTTGCACCACTGCGCTAGCAAGGCGTTCGTAAATTGTAATGTGCTTTATATTATAATAGATCTAATACCTATTAAAGTTAAGCCTATTAAACAGAGTTATATTGCGCACAGGCTATGGCCGAGGCGCGCCGAGTAGGCTATGTAAGGAGTGTCTCTGACTCACGTTCTGGCGCCCACGCTAAACTTAAACGCTAAATTCTATTAGAGAGATGGCGCCTCTGAGCTTACAATGTTTACATGGATTTACTTAGTATTAAATCTAATGGTACAAGTACGGTTTATGTCTGACTATACAAAACTAAAACAGTATAAAGCGAATAGGTTTTATATCCTTACAGGCTGTTAAACGTGGTGTCACCCACGTAGTTCATGATCCCTTGGAATAAACTTAAATTTTCGTGGTTTATTAACATATTGACTATTTGAACGGGTACATATCACGATGGCGATTTTTAATTTTTAATTTTGCCGATATCTCGACCCAGTTGCATGGATCGTGGTCACGACGATGCTGCTGTGGTCGGTTGTGTTGTGTCAAATTAAAACGTGACGTTGTGAGTGTAGTATGCCGACAAATGGATGTGGGTGCCGTGAAAAATAAAAGAATCAGACGTAGGGTAGACAGATTCTGCCCTTGACAGCTTGACACAACCGACCACAGCAGTATCGTCGTGACCACGATCCATGCAACTGGGTCGAAATATCGGCAAAATTAAAAATTAAAAATCGCCATCGTGATATGTACCCGTTCAAATAGTCAATATCCCTTGGAATGATGGGTAAATCGTTATATATCAGATCGAATTTACAATCTCAACCATTATCGAATCCATTTCAACACACAAATAGTTACAACAAAATCGGTCCAGTCGTTTAGGAAGAGTTTAGTAACGTACAAATGGACATTAAAAATGATAATTATGAAGTCCTATAACTCATTCAAGCATTGGTACCTAACATAACCCTATAGATCTATTCAACATGATTACAACTAATATAAAAAAGGTAAGTAGCAGCCGATTAACCTCCCAGGGCTGGGCTCAAGCCTCCTCACTCATATGAGAGAGAGTTTTTAAAGCATAGACCCAACACGCTGCTCCAATGCGGAATGGTACGGTGTAATATACACAAGTGCACTCTCTATTCCTTCACTCTCGTAGTCCAATGTGACCGTAGAGAGACCAGCCGAAGGACCGAAGGTTTAACGTGCTCTGCAAAGCACGTGAGTGGAGCATATCGCCAACTTCTCAACTTCGAGCAAATATTATAAAAATCTTAATAGAAACCTCAATATCGATTATTAAATTGGACAACTAATATATTTAAATATGCTTGATGCAATATACAACTAATATACTTAATACTAATAGCTTACTACTTATGTTTAGAACCGAATAAGTCATTTCTTTTCTAGTATAAATAGATAAACATTTTAAATATCACACTCCTTCGTATGCAATAACTTATAAAGTAATCAGACGGTTTTGCTTTTCAAATTTTTATATAGGTTGCTTGTAGGCAACTATACATTAGACAAAAAACAAAATTAATAAGTTTCGGCCTCATATTAACCATACATAAGCGAGTGACGACTCCATATTTTTACCATCCTCCTACGTGGAATTTGTAATTACAAAATCGACGTGGGAGGATTTGTGAGCCTTATGACAATTTAGCCTTCTACAGGGATTATCATTTAAGTTTACTTAAAAATAAACGCGTTAGTTATATATATTTAAACATAAACTTGTCAGATCCGGCTCGAAGGATCAAGGTGAGCAATTCTGAAAGTAATATTACACAATGGTGCCAATTCTGATATTGCTCTCTAAACTTAATATTCGCTATTCACAGATATAAGGTCTTTTTTATTCCTTGTTAATATTTAGAATTTGATTTGAAGTCAGCACAATTTAAAGTGTACCTTCCTCAAAAATTATACTGTGATCCTGATGGTTATATTGTGATCATGATAGGCATAAAGACGAGATAGGTGTTGCGGAGATAATAAGTAGATAGACTGTTTTGTAAACAGGCGAAAATTTAAATAATTTGTATTTTAGTATTCCAATATCTTTATATAAATGACGTTAATATTACAGACTCGTCCTTTTAATAGATAGTCACCCTCATAGATTACGATCCAGTGGAAATAATGGGAAAATCAGATATTATGAGTTAACGTGTCGTCCAACGAATCCAAAAAAAATTATCAAATCTATTCCAGCCGTTAGACAGGAGATAAGTCACATACACACGTACAGCAGAATTATATATATAACTATAGATATGATATTAAGAACGCGTGAAATGATTCTGTAATTTAATATAAGAATACATTTAATTACACATTGATGTTGCGCAAATGACAGATATGTCGTTGTGTACGAGAGGATATTACAAATTAGCTAGTCAAGTGTCAGCAAAGGAATCGGTCGTTTAATACGATGTTCTTTAGATGCCCATAACAGGTAATGATTATTGTTGGTAATCTTAAATACAAATCGCTGATTGTTGGCCCAGTATAATAATAGAAAAGACTACACTTATAATACAAAAATAGAGTTGATACAGTAAGAATAGAAAACGTAACAAACATGAATACAGGAATTAGAAACGAACGAAAAAATATGTTACTTTTATAAGTGCAACTATTTTTAACAAGTATTCTCCTGAACAGGTGCATATTTCCAATTTAAAGAAGTCGGTATCATAATTTACCATGAGGTCGAATCTCTTTGAGGTCGTAAAACTGTTAACTATGAACGAAATTGAAGTATCTGTCCGCGACTTCTTAGAAAAGGAATTTCCTAACACATTTTGACGTGAATACGTACCTACATATCTATCACCTCCATCATAAATTTAATAACAGCACTGGATAGCCAAAGTATAAAATAATTTATTACGGACTGTAACACATATTTTATATATTGAGGCGCACGTACAACAGCTGTTTTTTCTTTCATTTCATTCTTTCTTTGATTTCTTTTTCAGTAATACAACGTATTAGTTATTTCATTTAGCTTTACTAACATGATGGAGCGTAAATAATGCAAAAGAAAAATTAAAAATATGACTTTTAATCAGGATCGATTTTATTACCGTCCCATCATCAAAGGTGTCACTAGTATTATCATCTGTCTTCTTTTTCAGGAGTGGTTCCCTAACACCTTGTATAGAAACTATTACCCGTTTTCATTGCATTGTCTTAAATAGTATAGCTGTGGCTCAGTTTTAATACTAAATACGTTGTCATAAAATCGTTTTTATATGTATAATTCTTACATACTTTTATGTGGATAAATTGACGGACGTGTCCAAGTAAATGAGAAAAAATTAAAGGGAGACAGGCGCAGGCGCACGTAAAGTGCAGCCTTGCAAGGACGTTGCGTCTATGCAGGCAACTATCAATTAAGCCACCTTAACGCTGAGTCACCGTTCACCGATTAATAAAGGACATCACACACTAAAAACGCAACGTCTAATTAACAAAGAGCTGTGCCGCAATATCATGCTGCGCAATGAAAGGCAAAGATACACATTTTATGCTTTGTATAAATTTCATATAAACTGCTATAGGCAACATTTATATGAAGAAATAACATCTTTATTACAAGCATTTTACGGCTATATAAAAAAAAATGAAATTACTTTGGTGATGACAGTTTTTGCTATTTAAATGAGCAGATATCCAGTGTCTGTATATAGGAATTGATACATAATTTTAGATATTTATCTAAAATTCCATTGTTCAACTTTTGAAGGTGAATTCAAAAGGATGCTATTCGTTTCCTTATGACCCCTGAAGAAGTGTGGAGCCTTTACTGCAGCCGAATACTTCGGTAGCTCTCATAAGAGTTCGATATACATCATTATACTGCACTCTTTTGTTATTTACTTTGTCTTGTTGACCACCTAAGAGCGTTTAAGACTCGATCAATTTATGTGGTCCAGTTATAGGGTCGCATATATCGCAATTCAAAATGAATATTGGGTTAATTAATCCTAAGTATTTACCCAAAGTCAGTTCTTCTTTCAGTCGTGTTTAATTGAATATTGTATCGGATTAGAGAGTACACTTGTGCATTGTAATATCTACTGCACAAATTGCTAATTTCTGAATTAGAATGACCATTATATATAGAATCAGGTAGAGAGACCTATATTATTATATATTGCACTCGCACTATTGTTGTCTGCTTGTGGCTATCCGCTGTCGCTTTATTCAACTAGGAGTTGGACGTGAGTCGACAATGTGCGACGTTCCTAAAATATGTGGAGTTTGAAGCCGAAGCCGGTTGTGTTAACTAACGACATCTATTGCACGTTATTTGATTCAACGGAAATGGCCGTTCGTAAAGATACCTTATAAAAGCATTCCTTAACAACGTTAACTATAATCTATACGTCTGTCTATTTTTGTAAAACAAAGAAATATTTACGTAATGTGTAACTAAAAGTAAAATGCCTTATATGTATTGCGGTACGTTCAAAATATGCAAATAAGTGACTACACTAATTTTACCCTTATATTAGGATCTCTAATTTGTAACAATATATTCTCAACCAAAAAGCAATGCTCATTTAATCAGAATAGAGGGAAAAATGTACGCTTTCGTTAAATACCTACAGGAAACTCAAGTCGTAAAATATCCGAATAATAGATTTCGTAGAATGATTGACTCAGCGCCATAATCATAATAATTGCGTCACGTGCCTACTTTTGACCAATTCATTAGCCATTTCATATAAGCAATATTCAAATAATTCTAACTTGAAAAAGTAACATTCATTATTATTAGCAATTAAAATAATTCCGCGACGTATTAGAATTTTATTCTTGTGGTGCTATTGTCATATTTATCCTCAAAATGAGTTCCGCATTAAAAGTTGAGGTAATATAAAACCTTTCTAGCATTATCTCAAGCTTTACTCATATTAAATAGGATATTATATTGTTTATTATTCTGATAATGGCCGACTGTCATGATTCTGTTTTAGTTCACTTTGAAAGTAATTACATATGGTTATTTTCATAGAAATCGTTTAAGATCGCTAGATCATTAATTTATTTACTTGAAGTGTTACTTCATTCTCAAGTGTAAGCCTTAAGTCGATATCGATGGGCCAATGCAAATTTTAACTTTTTTTATTATTTTGAGTTAAATGCCACCTTTTTATTTCATTAACAATGTGCTCTAAGGTTGGCTGTAACTATAACAATTTATAAAACTATTAAAGATATATGACAAAATATACAGCACTTAATGAATGAATATCGTAACGACTCTGCAATTTATCTGGTCAGGCATGATTCTTGATGTATCACATGGTACATTAAACAAGCCTTTCTTGTTATTCTTATCACCAAGCAGAGTATCTCAAAACATCCAACGAATCTAGCATTTTAACTATATCATTGTACGATGCGTCATCGCTTTGAATAAAGGAACAATGATCATATATTTTTATAGTATTACTAATGCATTACTAGTAATGAACAAATTATTATACGAGTACAATCACAATACCTATAAGAATCATTATACAAAACACGAAATTGTTTCTATCTATATGCGTTATTAGTGTAAAAACCGTCAAACATGTGTGCCCTAAACATGTTATTATCAAATATATAACTTCTTAGTGAGAGTTTTTGTTACAAAAGTGAATCGAGCGAATTGTAGGAAATCGGGCAAATAGTATGAAGGATCATTTTTACTTATATATAACGATCACTGTCTATCAAAAACTCTTCACTCGATTGACTTGAAATTTAACAAAGTGGGGTTACCTTCTTTTCCCAGTGTAGATTCCTCTTTTTCACTGAGCGACGTAGGCTTACCTTGAAAAAAATATAGGGTTCCCTAGTAAAAAATGCGCTAATGTAACCCAAGGTGTGAAAAAATTTAAATCCGCGCAGCAGAAACTATTGATGGTAGAACAAAAAATGTTCTACAATATTATAGAAGGTATTAATAACTACAAAAAAGTCCGCGATACCATATGTCAAAATACTGGAGTTATGCCACTATAACTACTTTTTTATGTTTTAAAAGACAATTAAAGCGCCGACAATATTAAAACCATATTATTCATACCTCTATATTAATCCTTATCCTATTAAATTATTAAAATCGGACTTTCCACTCAAAAGATATAACGAATTTAAAAATCTCAATCTAAAGAAAATAATGTATCCTAAGTTGAACTTTAGAAAATTCTTTCAATGCCTGTAGAGAATTTTTAAATTGACTGATGTCGGACATTCTACATAAAACATGATACGGATTTAAAAATGTATTAGTTAGATAAATATTCGTTGTAAAGTAAAATCTGTATATGGACTAGGTTATGAATGTACGTGTAAAGTGAAATAAAACTTTATGTAAATAAAAATAATTCTTTCTATGCGGGTGAAACCACAGGGCATTGCTAGTTATATAGAATAACTCTCTCGTAACTACTAAGAAAAAATCATAGAGAAATGAAAATCATATATTTAATATTTGACTTACAAATCAATAAAGAGACATAAACATGTATATTCTCTTGATAATTTTATACTACGTTGTAAAAGCGGGGTAATAGTTTGTACAATTAATAGATACTAAAGTAGCAGCCCATTAACGTCCCACTACTGGGCACAGGCCTCCTCACTCCGAGGAGCGTGATTTTTTTAGAGCATAGACGCACTACGCTGCTCCACTGCGGATTGGTAGGCATAGTACACAGGTGCACTCTCTATTCCTTCACTCTCATAGTCCGACGGGAATCCGACACGACCGGAGAGAGATCACGCGCAGGAACAACGGCGTAACGTGCTCTCCGAGTGGGGTGGATCACAAAGTCAACTTCCCAACTTCGGTCAAATATTGAGAAATTCTTAATAGAAAACTCAATATTGATTTTGAACTGGCCCGACCCGGGACTCGAACCCAGGACCTCATGTCTGGGGTCGAACATGCTGACCACTAGACCAATTAGCAGTTTAATAGATACTACTTAGATGTATACGAGATCAGCATGTTACCATATTAGACTGTATAATTTCTTAAAATCAAGTTAGATCACAATAAAAAAGATAATATATTCCATTCAACGCTTTGATGCTATATTCCTTGGCAGACTTGTATTTCGTACCATATAGCTCTAGTTATAATATATTTATAAAATATGTGAGGTGATTTGATTCATGATTTTTTAAAGAAGACCATTTGTTTCGATTTCTAAAAATAAAATAATCTATATTACTGGGCTAGTCTTTATTTTTATCGGTGGCTGAGTCATTATAAACAATAAGTTTCCTTGGATTACGTAATAGAAACTTAGTCGCAAAATTAAATGACGCAGCGGTGCCTGAGGACCTAGGCTTAACCAACTTCTGCGAAGAATATACTGAGTAATGTGTAAAGGAAAACAAACCTATCAAAAGAGATAACATATTTTATCATTAAAAGCCTATTTCTGTAATCTGAAAATGTATTTGTAATGACTGTAGTAATCTAAACCTAACATATATAAAGATAGTCGTATCTCATACCATTTAGTAGATACTATTAAATAAGGTAAAACGCATACCGATGTACTAGCGCATTACTCAAACCAGGGCATAATTCCTCACTACATAGAAAAAAGCCTTTAAACCTTTTACGTGAACTTTAAATAGATTACGTTGAACAATTTAATAAATGAATTTATGTTTGAAAAAACATCATAGCCTTATTACTAACATCAAGTATTCATTATACAAGTTCAAGAAAAACATTTGCACATGCTTGGTTTTAAAAATATTTATATATTTTTATTGCTAATAGGTTAGCTCTTGATTTTGAACACACCTGATTGTAAGTGAGGATACGGTTTAAGATAGAAGCACGCTAATCTAGTAATAGGTATTTTACCTCTTATGATTTCTAAACAGCATCGTAGCAGAACACAAATCACTTGCCTGGTGGTACGTGTTTGCTGGTAGAGTGGTAACTAGCCATAGCTGAAGCCTCCCACCAGTCCAAATTCAGACTAATTAGAAAATTTTATTTCCTTAATTAGCCCTAACGGAGATCGAACTTGAGACCTCTGCTAGCAAAGCGAATACTCGCAAAATATAGGAAAAGTGTGTAAAGTAATAGTAGTTAGATAGAGAGATAGCTGACGAGATCTCTAATTGACATCGTTCTTGATTGCCTATAAGAGATCACTTTCAGTAATAAGATCGTCTGTGCGCAATAATACATATTTAATATTAAATCCAAAGCAATAATTCATAATTCAAGTAGGCTTAAAAAGCACTTTTGAATAGTCAGTAGTTTCTCCGTTATTATAACATCGACCACCGATTCGGAAAATTGATTCCGGTGACAAAAAACCGGCATAAAACTCAACGGTTACTCTTTTAAACATAGTTTTTGTAGGTTACAATATGTTTAGCTTTCATGTGCAACAGGAATCAAGTCCAAACATTATATGCTTATTGTAATAGGACGTTTTCAACATATTTCTTAAAACAATGTGAAGGTAAACCCAAAAGTGATTCGGGTATCTTATTATATTTTAAGAATGTATATTTTTCTATATACTATAAAGTATTTTGCATTGTATTGTATTGAAACAATGTAATCTATTCCGTTTAAAGACCGAAATGAGACAATATCAACGACGACATGCGACATTCAAAACGTTAGCCCATTTCCGTCTTATACTGCACTAATATCAATGTGAATATCTATCTATGTATGTATCTCAAACTTCATTAGTTTATATACAAGGTATTTTGCATATTAATAAAGTTCCAAAAGCATTTATGTCATCGCATGGCGGCGTCTGCGCTATTTCTGTCCATTCTCCCAAGTCTATTCTGAGCCAGACGGCGACTTCGGCGCCTCGTTGCATAGCAAAACCGCTCTTCACCTTTACGCCCAAAAAAACCACCTTTGATCTACACACTGATTTGCTTTTGAAGATCAGAGATCTTAAGTGGAGTTGATTTTGTAATAAACTGTTTTTTAAACAAACCCGTATTTGATTAACGTTATGGTACAATGTTTGCTCGCGTTTTAGTACTCTATGTATAAGTGTAATTTTAATGGCGGAATTGGCGTCATGTTTGTAAATGGTATAAAGAGTAGAAAACATTTATAAACGATACTTATTACATGGTATTTTAAATGTCGAAATATATTCAAGTCTTTATTGCTGTTTTGTTTTTTGTAAACTTAAACTATAATCATTCGGTTCTTCCTTCCACACAGCTATCTTTAGAAAAAGCTCTATTCTATGCTTCTCATCTGTATCGATCCTTTGCTGTATAGTTTAGTACTTTCTTCAGATCGTTTTCCCATCGCTTTATTGCTCTTCCTTTACGTTTTTTGCTTTTTCTGGGGTACCCTCCGGTTATTATTCTCGTCCGTTTTTCCTTCTTTGGCCTCATGCCACTGCCATTTTAATTTTCTGCAGACTGATTATACTTTCCCGAACTTGGCCTTTCATTTTAACTAAGATTTTTTTATGGTGTACACGGAATGTTCAAACATTAACTTTAAAACTAACATATACAAATGTTAAACTTTGCTCAAATTTGACTCAAAAATAATCTTTCACCAGCAAATTTTAGAGATGAATTTCATTCATATCGATATGTGATAGTTATTTTAATTTTATATGAGATTAAAGTTATTTTCAATATTTAGCTGCTTCAGAAAATAAAAAAAAACTTATAGTACAATTCCTTTTAACAAAAATTCTTCCTATTACGATAACAGTTTGTATTAGTCAGGTAACACATGAGAAGATTGTAAAATTGCAGAAATTCCTAAATTAGGCAATTAAATTACAAATCATGTTAGTTTTAAATGATCATTGTATTCACAAATTGATGTAAGTTTGTAAGAAATCAAAATAAGTGGTGATCTCATCGCACTTGCATTGAGAGGAGACGAAGCGAATACGATCTACGCAAAACATTTAATGACGTCAACATAAACGATAAGACGAACTTTGGAAAAAAGTTTAATATGTTAAGAGGCAGACAGATTATCATTGTCTCCAACACTTTATATTAACAGTATTTATGGTATCTTAAGAGACAAAGGAGTATATCAGATGGCCTCTTGCTTCCAAATGATTTCTTCCAGGCAAACGGACATTTTAGTGGAGATATTGTGAGCCCTTTCGACAGCTCACACTCGCGACGATTGCAGATTCAGGATCAATAAAAATGCCACCAGATTCTTCACCCAACGCCCCGCCGTCTACCTGTTATCAGACGAGGTTATACTGTATGATCAAACTGTTGTTCAGGAGGAAAGTTTACGCCGAATGGGCCTTCTATTATGTCGTGTTTACGACTGACACACGCACATTATTGTGTCAAGCAAACGACGCTAGTTGGCTCTTTATTCGCGAAAGGGAAAAGTCGCGAACAGATATAATTATTAGTTACTTATAATAAAATCCTATTAAACCAGTTAATTAGTTTTTGTAACGTAATTTTTACATTTGATTTTAAAGTCATTGCATCTGCGACTGGAGCAGTTAGCTGGTGGGAGGCCAGAGCCGTGGCTACAAACCGCCCTGCCAATGATGAAGTGCTTATAAGCAAAAACTTCAGGTTCGGGTACGGTGCTGTATAGACACCATAACAGGCAAGTTAGCTCTATAAAAGATTCCAAAGACGCTTCCATCTTTGATACTACCATCACTTCCTCTCCGGTGAGATCAGATAAGCGATGGCCTCACAGTAATAAAAAAGCGAGGCCGTAAAATATTATTGAAAGCTTTCATCATATTATATATGTAGGTATCTTTGTTATGTGTACTAATTAATAAATAGATGAAGTCGCGGGCACCAGCTAATTAAACAGCAATGATAATGAAAATGTGGAGGCTAGTATTAGGTACACTTAACTATGCCAATAGTTGTTAAAGGCAATTAAAGACGAATAATTATATATGTGTGTATAGATAATATATCCTCTTTATACTCTTTAAACCATTTTTCCACTCTTTATCTAAAGTATTGTGTTTACACATGGTAAATAAACAAGATAAAGTATAATCGATACGATAGTACATGGCACCGGTATACTTCAATCTCGACGCCGTAAATGTCGGTAAGGGTTGATTGATGTGTCATATAAATTGTTTATCCATTCCTTAGCAAATAATAAAATACGATATATGATTGATAACTCAAATATTCGCTGTAAAATATATTATATTTTATATGTAAAATTATTTGTCATTTTTTGGTCCCTCGAGCCGTATTTTTCCAGCAATGTTAGTGAAAGCTATATATATATAGTAAAGAAATTGTTAACGGTTTGTTGTAATCGTTAAAGTTACCTTAAAATAAAGTTTTATTTTTCATATAAACTCACAATTTTCTTAGTTAAAAAAATTGTTTTGTCGCTGCATTTTACATTACAATGTATATATTACAAATATGTAATTGCAAATCGATCAAATTTGAATTTTATCACAACAAATGCGCCTGGTCTTTATCACAATTGCTCTATTAGTTTGTATAATTATTATAAGATCGAAAGGATCGCATTTATTTGTAATAATTTATCTATATTTGATACACTAGTTTATTTAAAACTCTCAGTTATTTTGTTCAATATACAGTGTATAAAAAAATATTTAAATTACTCGAGTTTCTTTAGAAATGTAGATAAACCTCAATTAGATCTATATTACAATTTAGACAATTATAGAAATTCTTTTGTTATTGAAGATTGAAAATATCTTTTTAATCATAAAATATTATTGGCGTTTGTAATACATTAAGTAACAAATAAAAAGTTTACCTCAAAGGTTTTTCCTTTGTATTCAATGTTTAAAATACTTCCAGTCAATGTTAAATCTGTGACACTGCCTGCAAATAAAATTATTAAAGTCCTTAAATCAAGGGATTACCTTAGATTATGGCACTTATACTTACTATATGTGTATATAAGGATCAGATAAGATGTCTAGCGAATATCAGTAAACAAAAACAAGTAAAATCCCAACAATTGTTGAGCGGTGTCCCCATTTTGGACATAGACAGACAACAACCAGTATATAGTTATTATCTATGGCCACAACTTTTATTGTTTTCTCTCATAGCATGTCTATATAATCTTTTTAATTGTGGTAAATAAGTGTGATGAAAGAAATAGATTATTTATTCATTTTTATTTGAAACACAAATAAAATAGTATCCAAAAATTTGTCAGTCGAAAGAAGAATAATTAAAACCTATGAAATGTTTTTTTTTTTCATAAAGCTGAAAAGCTTGTTTGTTAGCCTCACTGGCGCAATAAGGCAAGTACTTGCTTTCAAGGAAAGGGCCCGGTTTCGATCTCCGGTAAGACGAGTTTAGGACAATGCGTTTTCTAATTTGTCTCTGTCTGTAGTTACCATCCTGCCAGCAAAGATGTACCGCCAAGCAAGCAATTTGTGTTCCAGTAAGATGCTGTTTAGAAACTATAAGTGGTAAAATGAGTTCCCAATAGATTAGCGCACTTCCATCTTAGACTGTAACATTATTTAAACAGTGAGAGAGAGGACCATTTCATTATACATCACAAAAAAATACATAGATAAAACACGAAAATCAAAACCGTACAATAAGAAAGCTTTATAGTTATGTAGCGATTTCTTCCAGGGAACCTTTAGGTTATAGGAATTACTTTCATCATCTATCATCAGATTTGATCACAGTCAAGCGCTAACCAGTCAGCAATAAAAAAAATTGTTAAACACGCCACTCTCAGGAATTACTGCTTAGAATTTTTTAAAAATCTAGTAGATTTTCAATGAAAAACGATGCAAAAAAAGAAAATTAACTCGCATTGCGTTCTTCCGTTGCGCACATTTACTGCAAGATGTTTTATGGTTATCAAATTTCTATACAAAGAGTTTTCGATTATGAACACCCAGCTGGCGCAATGGTTCGGGCTCTCTGTGTCGGACTGGCCATATAGTCAAGGTGGCATTTGCCAGCCGGGCCTCAGCTTGCGCGGGACCCCCCACAGACTTCCTGTTAAACTAGATCAAATAATTCGTACATTCAATTGGGGTTTTAAAATCAAAAGTTTATGTGAATAAGCCCCAAACGATTCAACCTTTTAAAGACAACATTCGTCACGAAATGGAAGAAATTGCAGCCTGAGATGTTGCAGGATGTCATGGAAAATGCCCTAAAAAGATCCGAAACTTATTATGAAAACCAAACCTTTCTCTCAATCTTTTCTTTGAACAAAGTTATAGGCAAAGATATAGCGGGACTTTTGCTCCACCTTGTACAAACCCAAAAATAGGGCATCATTGCCAAATTAACCAAGGAGGCAATGGTTGTTTTATTACATCGTTCATAATTTAATTTAATTTTTCGTTTATTTCAGTATTTTCGATAGTATCCCATCTACCATCATCAGGTCTTGGACCCGGGCCCTTCCGGCCCTTGGCTCGCTAAATAAGCAGAGGTAAGGCAAACTTAAGAAATTGCATTTTTTTATTTGTCTGCATCTGTTACCACACTACCATCACAGACGTGCCGCCAAACAAAAGTTTGGGTTTCAGTACGACGCTATATAGAAACCATAAGAGGTAAATCACCTTTTACCAGGTTAATGCGATTCCATCTCGGACTGGTTAGATCACAATCATAGTAATTGTAAAAAAGATAAATAGCAGACGAGAGGGTTTCTAGAGTTGGCAGGCTACATATACTCAAGAATTACTACCGATATAGACAGGTTTCCTCACGATGTTTGCCTTCACGGAAAAGCACAATGATGCTTGGCAAAATAACCATCAAGCACAAAAGTTTTTATAAAGAGAAACTTAGTTGTACCTGCCCAGGACATGAATCCGTGAATTTTCAATCTCGGCTAGCCAGTAAATCTTATAAGTAGGAATTGACTTTTTTTATATATTTCCATTCCGAAATTGTAATGCCAAAATATGTTGATTATTAAAATAAAAGCCACAGCGTATTGTTAATGTATATTTTTGTTCGCTCGGGTATCCACTACCTCAAAGCCATTCAAACTACATTCTACGAATCACAAATCTACTGTTTAAATATATTAGGTTAACAATATACAATGTATTAACTACTACCCATCGTATTTGAAAAAGTCTTAACTAACGTACAATATTGGAAAAGTGCTATGAGAATTAGTATAATTCATACTAAAATGTATCCTAGGTGCTTATAAATAATAAGTTCAAGCAGAGTTGAGCTATTCGAAACATTAACAGGTTCCCTGTCCCCATGTATCGATGCATTTAGATATTTCACGAGTAATCATAGTACACTATATTCACTTTGGAAGAAAAAAATTAAATAAGTTCCGTTACGGCCATAAAAAAACATGAAGTGGACCTATCAATATGTTCATATGGGAAAAATAACCTTTAAAAGTTCGTAAGAAATTGATCAAAGTGTCAGAGATAAGAGAGGGGGGGGGGAAGAGAGAAAGAGAGTGGTAAGAGGGCAGGAGTGAGTGTGGAAGAGAGTAATCGAATGTCCCCCTTTGATCACTTGAAAAAATGTGAAACTGGATGTTAAAGACAGACAGAGAAAGAGAGACTTTATTATACACCACAGACCATAGAGGAAATATATACCATGGAATTTAAGTAAAGTAAAAGTACAAAAAAGACGACCTTATCGCTAAGTAGCGATTTGTGCCAGGCATCATTAGATTTAGGGAGATTTTATTAAGAAGGTAAAGGGGTAAGTTGTGTCTAAAGATGAATTCAACGTACATATCATAACAATTTAATACATTCAAATGTATCGTCGTTGATCAAGAGGATAAAGGTAAATGGATTTTGGTAGCTCGTAGCTCGTTCCGTAATTTAATACACTGGTTCAAAAAATCGTTTTATGGCCAATAGTGTTCAGTTTAAGGCTCCGAGATGTCACCTCTCTGAATCATCAAATAAAAAAGTGTTTTCAGCACCAAGGTTATATAGCATACAGTACAGGAGGGAGATTATATGCAAATTCCGACGAAAATTCATTGGACAGGGAACCAGTTAAAAAGAACTTAATCAGAAATATATACCGTAAGCATGCGGTTAGATAAATCAATTTTTGGCCTTAACAAGTAATACACCAACCACGAGTCGTGAGCACTATATAAATAGGACGTTTATTTATTGAAACACTTTATTGCACCTTAATAATAAACATAATAAATTTAAACAAATTGAATAAGTAATTACAAAGGCGGTCTTATCGATTAATAGTTATTCCTTCCAGACAATCTTGACTTAAAAAAATGTAAATAGCGAAGGTTTACAATAACAACCATAAAAATAGTATATTTTGTGAAGGATTTTTCGAATATAAAAATTTAAATACCTTCTAAAATCGCCTTATAGATTATAAATTCCTTAAAGTATTCAATTTAAAAAACGAAACCACACGCCTTAAGTATATATAGATATAATATATATTTTTTTTAACTAATATTTAAATTTATTATGTTCACCGTTGTCTCCTCGCCCGATCACACTTTTCATAGTTTTACTTAAAAATGTGTTTCTTGATCATAAACGTCATCATTAAAAGTCAACACAACATATATGCCGAAAGGTATATAACAACGATATCGTTATTTAACTGTAACATTAGCATGGATTTTTGCACTTATAATGACGAAATCATTGCAATTGTTTAATTAATGCAATATCATATCTTTTTATAAGAAATCATTTTTACAACTACATACATATGTAGCATTCAATTTTTCTATTATATAAAGTTTCGATAATCGTTAGGTACTGTGCGAGTGGTATAAACAAATAAAAAATAAAACACTTTTCAAATAGTATGTCACCTATCATTTGTGTTAGATATGCTAGTATTCTGCAATAAATCATTTCTTACCGGCAAAAACAATTACTACGAAAATATCTAATATGCGCGTAGAAAACGGTATCATCTTAATATATATTGCATATGCATATCATGGGTTCTGTAAATTCAAATACTTTTAATATAATTTGTTTAAATGTATAAGATAATTGATAGCACTTAAGACGATTTATACTTTGTTCCTTATAGTACAAGGTTTGATAAAGAAAGATATTTTTTGTCGGGAAAATTGAAACTTACATTTACTACAGACTGAGTACATAAACGAAATTTTCGTGAACGATGTAAATCTGTTAAACATTGGTAATTTCGCAAGCAATCGTTCAGATCATAAGGATAGTTATAAAGATTCAAATTCTTAAATAAACTATATTGCAGTATTAAGCGAGGCATTTTATAATCTATAGTTCTAATATAAATAGACACCGTAAGAACCGACTAAATCCATCTAATTAACTACGTGAATCTTATTTATATACATAATATTAGAAACAGAAATATATTCACATGGTTTGTGAAAAAAAGGATAAGCTAATTTCTACAGATATTTTTATTTCACCTCTATTTGATCCGAGTGAAATGGTTGCAGAAATATAGTTTTTCAACACTGCATTTGATGTTTAAACAACAAATGTTAGATTTTTAATAAAACTAAATCTTAAATTATAACATATCTAAAATCGTGTACAAACCAATTAACCAGTAACTGGGTCACTCATTTTTTTAAATATATTTTGTCTCTGTATAAATACGTTCCGTATTGAATAATAATTACTTCTGTTTCTCCTTGACGAGTATACTCGACGTGACAAATACTTCTGTCGTTTCTGTATGACAAATATACCCGTCGTGACAAAAGCTTCTGGCATTTCTCTATGAAGAGTATACTCGACGTGACAAAAGCTTTTGGCATTTCTCTGTGAAAATACTCAACGTCACAAAAACTTCTGGCATTTCTACATGACGAGTATGTTAGTGAAACGCAGTTAAGCGGTTAAAAAAACTTCGTTACGTTTTACGTTACCAAGATTTTGGTGTCAAAATATGCATGCATATTGCATAATAAATTATCACATTGATTTCTAAAATCTAGAAGATATTAAACAAGTTAAATACCAATCTTTCTTTTTTAAAAAATTGTTTAAAGTTTTCCTGTCATATCAACAGAAAAATGAAAAAAATATTCTAAATGAATTGCATTTTTGTAGTTTACTCGAAAGTAGTTTTCTATAAATTTACGTTTAGATTTTAGGTCTTTGGAGCAGTTTTCATGTTCAAAACTTCGTCTTTTTAAATCATGGCTTTAGTAATTTTGGATTGAAGAAGCTTGATCTTCCGCATATCCAATTTATTAATTATGTGATTTTTAGTTCAAATTGCAAGTTTCAAATATATTTTCAGGGCATTGCACTATACAAATGTAAGCAATAATGCTTCATATTATTATTGTATAACAGTTTAATTTAATTCTCTCAAATATTCATCAAAACAACAGTCATTTATTATTAGTAGACAAGTTCGAAATTTACCTATAGTAATTTAAATACATTGTTAAATTTGTATTGACATTTTCAATTCGATTAATATTTATTAGGTATTATCTAAAATAAACTTGATATAGTAAGATATACAGAGTTATTTCTGGCAAACATAATAACGATTTATCAGAAAAAATACCGTAAATTATCTGAAAAAATTGAAAACAAAATTATACTTCATTAACATTTATTTTTATGGCCTGCCAAAATATTGTCATAACATTTTTCGTCCATCAAAATATTCTAATAAAATTTGTGGCCGTTCAAAATATAATTACATAGGAAAGCTACTGAAAATTTTTATGGGTATAATACCATATAACCCATTTTCTTCGTCGCCTCTAATCCTAGTATGTTTTAAAAAATGGTAATAGGAGGATTCATACAAATACTTTATGGCTTTACTATAGCAATTATTATGACAATAATTTAACTTCAATATCACGCGATGGATTGCACATATAGACGTCGCTTGTACTTTTTTTAGTCTACCATTTGAGACCTAGCTAGTATGATTTCAAAATCACTCGATGGATTGCACTTTTAGATATCGTTTGTGCTTTATTAATCTACCATTTGAGTCCTAGCTAGTATGATTTCAAAATCACCCGATGGATTGAACTTGCAGATATCGTTTGTGCTTTATTAGTCTACCATTTGAGACCTAGCTAATATGATTTCAAAATCACTCGATGGATTGCATTTGTAGACATCGTTTGTGCTTTATTAGTCTACTTTTCGATACCTAGCTCGTATGATTTCAAAATCACTCGATTGATTGCACTGTAGATATCGTTTGTGCTTTATTAGTTTACCATTTGAGACCTATGTAGTGTGATTTCAAAATCACTCGATGGATTGCACCTGTAGACATCACTTGTTCTTTGTTAGTCTACCATTTGATATCTAGCTAGTATGATTTCAAATTCACTCGATGGATTGCACTTGTAGATATCGTTTGTGCTTTATTAGTCTTCCATTTGAGTCCTAGCTAGTAGGATTTCAAAATCACTCGATGGACTGCACTTATAGATATCATCTGTGTTTTATTAGTCTACCACTTGAGACTTAGCTAGTGTGATTTCAAAATCACTCGATGGATTGCACCTGTAGACATCACTTGTGCTTTGTTAGTCTACCATTTGATATCTAGCTAGTATAATTTCAAATTCACTCGATGGATGTCATCTGTTGGGCGACATCGCTTGTACGATGAGTTGTATGAGGTGTAGATGATGAGTTGTATGAGGTGTAGATGTTGAGTGTAAGAACTGTATATTAAGGTACGAATAAGTATTTTTTTAACATATTGACATGAACTATTGATTGAATATTTCGACGCTGGAAAGAAAAAAAAATAGTTACCCAAAATTCCAATATAAACAAAAAATATATATATCTTCCATTTTCATCGACTAAAATTACTATTGTTGGATACTATATTTATTTTCTGTTGCTGAACGAATTCCCTTTAGTGGCATTATCCTATAGTTTTGATTTATAGACATTTGTTAAAATGTATTGATTTAATATTATTTAAATCAATACATTTTAACAAGTTTTTTATTAGTAAATTGCCCAAGGATGAAACGCCAGTTTTATATAAACTTAACATTGCATACTTTCCATAGAATATTTAAAATTGATTTGATGAAAATCTATAACGCACAGCTAAAATAAATAATTATCCGCATTAAAGTTATATTCTAATACAATTTTAACGGATATTTGTTTTTGAAGTTGTAAATTGTCTCTTTCTTATCAGACATGACTATGTAAATTTTTTCTAATAAATTGTTATATATAATAATATTTTTAGCGCAATGGGCGTTTAACATGGTTTTTTTTTAATATAATTAAAATTTTATTTATTACGATTACAGTCGGCCAAGAAAGTATCCATAAAAGGTTTTGGGCCGTATTTTCGTATATGTAGCTGTGAATTCCAATATAACCTAATTTTTGAAGTGAAACTTTTTTAAGAGCATGATCGTAAAATTTTTACTGATAAAAAGCGTTATCAACGTCACTAAGATGCACAGCATTTTTTATGCTAATTCGTTTGAAGCTTAGGTAGTTCTAATATTTACAAATAACTTGTGGCATTTTAATTTGCCACTCGTCATTTAATAATTTAATGTATTATTTTTCAAAAAATATTTCATAAATTCTCATTTGTAAATTTTAAATTCAAAAACAAAATGTAATAAATAATTTCCAATATTGCCAAACAACACATGGCATTTTTATTTACAATTTTTCATTTGAGATTTCAATCAATTACTTGTATTAATTTTACACGCTTTAAATATTTATTTCACAATAAAATTCATGAAATTCCTAACATTTCCTTTTTTCTTTTTTCCCCCCCTCTAAGTCTCGGAAAACTAAAACTTTAGATTTGCATAAATATAAACAAGACTTACAAATTGGTTTGCCAAAAAAGTTTCACTTCTGAAATGTGTACTTTGTAAACACTTTTAATCATATCGTAAAGATTTTTTTTACATTATAATATAATCACTATAGTGTTATTATGTCAAATAAAAATACGCTCAAACTTTTCCAATGGGTTTGTAACCACATAAAAATACTCGTGACCCGAACTATGGACCAGCAGACCCTGGTTCCTTTGTATAAAACTCTGAAACAGGTTCAAAACATCAAGTACATATCGGTGCGCTTGCATGAGGAGACTAAACGACATACGCGGCCGTGCAAATAGACGAAAACAAAAACAGTACACTTCTCTCGCTCTTTCCTTACGGCGGTACCTCGTTTGTTAGAGTAAAAGACATAACATATCAATAGCAGACTAATACAAAACGTCCTTATAATAGGAGTGTAGGTGTTCATTAATCAACAATTTGGGTTTTTTGTTATCTAAAACAATATACGACTTGCGCTTCCGAGAATCAACAACCGGAAACGGTTTCTTCATTATGCTTTTATGATTTAAATTAAAACTGATACATGGAGGATTTCAAATACCCCGCTTCGGGCCGGAAAAGTTAAGGTTAAAAAGTTCACAAATTTCCCTCATCTATAATAAATGATTTTACTTTTAGAAGACCTCTCCGGTTAAGTATTATCGTTTTCTTGGCCAACTGTGTTATATCTAAAGAATTTATACATCAAAATTTTCCACTTATATAACATTTTCTATCAGTTATAAAATAAATCAGAATCACATTTAGATCTTAGTAATTTATTAAGAAAAAAACTTTTCCTAATTATATCGATTACTATAATCAGGCTCGATTCAATTCCGCTGGAGACTTGCATATTCTCCTTGCATATCTGTAAAATAAGTACAATTGGGATATTTAACATTTTTGTTTATACATTTTTAAACTTTATCATTAGTTATATAGATATTAAAAGTGAAAAACTAAACAAATATATAATTAATTGCTTATAAATATTGATAAAAAAAATCACGTGACTATAAACGCGCAACGATTGATCGTCATGCCAATGCGTCATAATTTGTATTCATAAATATGTATACAACAAAATCGAAAATTTTAATTAACAAAACTCTAACTATACTATGTGAGGTGAAATTAAATAAATAAATCATTTATACAGCTAATAGAAAAAAAAAGAAAGTACCTTAAATACAGAATTAGCATAAGATTAAAAAAGAAACAAAACAAAATTAAATTAACTATTAACTGAAAAAGGCGTTGCCTCAGCTTTAATACTGCAGTCAGAAGACTGGTAGCGCTGATTTTCAGGCCCATGGTGACTTCAAGGACCGAGGTGGGAATTGTTGTGACCGAGTTTTCTACCGATTATACGGTTGCGTGCGTGTATATGTAATTGTGTGTGCATTTATGTGTTAGTGTGTGTGCTATTACTAATTTAGCCTTGTACTATTCTAAAACGCCCGCTTTATTTAGGTTGGCGTAATTTATTCTATATATACCGTAATATATCAAACGTATACAATCAGGATTAAATTAATGCTGCTATTATTGTTTTTGTTTCCAGCAATATTTTTTTATTATATTTTTGAAACGAATTACAGATATTAAACATTAAAATTAGCATTGTTACGTCACACGCAGTCGGGTTTTTTCGGATATTATTGATATAAGAAAAGAATTTTTTCCTTAAAGACAAAAAACTTAAAAAAAATAGTTTAGTTTTCTACATGATTCATTGTAATAAAATATATTTATATCGACGCTAGGTAGGAAACACGTAGAAACCCACAAAGTATTGTTTTAAGTAACTTTAGGAAAATGCCGCTAAAGTCAATAGGTTTGGCAATAAAACATAAATATAGTATCGAAAAATGATAACTCTAGCCAATAAATACGGAAATTGTAATCTTTTTTTGTTTTAACTTAGCCGGTCCGAAACGAGACATTTGAAATCCCCGATCAATAACGTAGTAGTATTTATTGCAAGAACTACTTTCGTCATATTTTTTGTAATCATAAAAGCGTTATATTTATTTTCGAAAGTGCTAATCGTTTTAAATACTGTTTTTAATTTAAAAAATCCCAAACAGTTGACTCGGAATATGTACATTCCTATTATTAGCCCATTTTGTTTTAGTATACGCGACACCACTGTGGGGAAAGAGTGGGACAAATGTACTGTTTTCGTTTACGCCGATTTGTACGGCCGCGTTTTTCGCACAGTCACCTCATGGCAGCGCAACGATATTGCACGTGATGTTCCGATGATTCTGTTTTAGAATTCCATACATATGAACAGGGGTCTTTTATTACCCCGTTCGGGTCACGTGTAGTCTTTGATACTTAGTATATAATAATAAATAAAAAGTCATGGATTTGGTCCAGGAATATTCACCTCGGCCTTCCCCTTTCAACCTTCGGATTCACTCTTGACTCATAAATCTTTTTTGTCAGTCTCCTTTCATTCATTCTCTCTACATGCCCAAACCATCTAAGTATACTACCATATCATACGTTTTTCAATTTTAGCCACAGCACATTGTTTTTTACAACGTTCTCCTATCACACTATTTCTTACTTTGTCGCTCAGTTTCAATCCACTCATATTTTTCAACGTTCTCATCTCTACCACATTGTTGTTGTTTTGCATACATAAGTGTTGGCACCAACACTCCTGCATGCACAGCCAGTCTGGCCCTTGGAGACACCATCTGGCTATTCATAAAGCCGTGCAGCGCACCATTATATACGCAAATATTCGCTACATTCACTCTCCTTTCAATATCACTTTCACATGTTCCATCTTTTGTCAATTTTGATCCCAAGTTTAGAAATTCTTTCACATCTTCCAGTTGTTCCATCTATCAAAATATTGCAATACATCGTTAATTCATCTGTTTCGTTTTTCTATCCCTATGAACAATTTTGTATTTGCACTTACCTAGTGTAATTGTGGTAGTCTCAGTAACAGGTCATGCCAGGTAGGCGCGTACTAGAGCCTTCACGGGTCCACGACACAGTGGGCAGGCAACTAGGGCAGCGCCGCAACCAGCGCAAGATACAAGATGTCCGCATGGTAAAAACACCACACTCACCTAAGTAAGAAAGAAATAAAGACATTTATTCTGTAATGGTATTACAAACAGTATTCTTAACCTAGCTTTACAGCGCCACTGTCCGTAAAACCACCTAGAAAAGGTTTACAGCTCAGCAATTGTCACGTGTTGTAGAACATATGACGCTGATTATCAGCTGTGACCCCGGTGACGCCACACCATGTTACAACGTTTAAAAAATGCTACAACAAATAGTAAAAAACAAAAAACAAAACAGATGATATAAAAAGATTAAAGATATACTGAAATGAATGAAATTTTGATATTTAGTCTTAATACAAGAAAAAAATGTATAATTTTCATTCTGAATCACTCGGCGTAATAAACTAGACGTAGTCAATAAGAAGAAGGTAAATTAGTAGATATGTGGTAAGTAAATAGAAAAGATACCAATGATAAAATAAAATTACATAGATTAATAATATAAAAATTAAATAAATTTGTTTACTTTTTTTGCTGCTACAATATAGATATTTATGGCAGAATAACTTTTTGCTTCCTTTTGTTTTTTAACAAATAAAGTTTCAAATCATAGAATACAAGGACAAAACATAGAATTCTTGAATTGGCACTATCAGATCACACTGCACAACTATTGCAATGCCCAGTAAAGTACACTTGTCCAATCCCATACTGGTTTATATATAGACGTGATTTGAGTCAAGAAAATATGACAAAATTTATTACCTATTTAAATTCTTTAACTTTTTCTGAATGTTATATTACAAATGACCCTAATGAATCATATGACATATTTTTTGACTTATTTAAATTATTATATGACCTATGTTGCCCAATTATTAAAATTAAGATAAACCCAACAAAAAAACCTAAATGGATCACTAAAGGTATTAAAAAATGTAGTATGCGGAAGAGGCAAATGCTTTGGAAATATAGATCCAAGAAATGCAGCAAATATAAAGAGGAACTTAAAAAATATTCAAAACGTCTTAAAAAAATCATTACGTTGACTCAAAAAGCCCAAAATAGTTACTATATTAATACTGCTACAAATAAATCCAAGGCAACATGGAATATTATACGCAACTCAAATAAATATACACCTATAAGTAATATTGAACAAGTCAAAGTGAATGGAGAAATGGTGAGTAAACCATTAGAAATCGCAAATGCATTTAACAATTTCTTCATTGATCAAATTGAATATAGCTGTCTTAAGAAACGTACAAATTTTAAATTTATGTCTAACTGTAAGTCAATGTTTTTAAACCCTACGACATCCGATGATATAATCCGTTACATAAAATCTTTGAAAAATACTAACAGCACCGGCTTTGATGAGATTTCAACCAAAGTCATAAAATTTGTCGCTTTAAGTATAGCCCCTGTACTCAGTCATATAATAAATCTTTCTATCGAGCACGGAAAATATCCTGATAAATTAAAAATAACAATTATAAAACCTCTACTTAAAAAGGATAATAAAGAAGACATGGGAAATTATAGACCAATTGCTCTTATACCCATATTTTCAAAAGTTTTTGAAAAAGTTATTTACGATGCTCTCTACTCTTATTTTGATAAGCATAATTTATTTTCTAAGCATCAAATGGGCTTTCGTAAAAACAATACTATAAATATGGCTATATATAAATTTCTAAAGGAATTAATGTACAACGTTGATAAAAGTTTTGTTACTTGTGCTCTTTTTATGGACTTCAAGAAAGCATTTGATTGCGTAGACCATAACATATTACTCCACAAAATGCACAACTACGGAATAAGGGGTAACGTACTCGAGCTAATGAAATCTTACTTAAACCACAGAAAGCAGTTAGTATACGTTAAAAGTATAGACCAAAATTCTAAATTAGAATTAACGTACAAATCTAATGTGCTATTAAATCCACGTGGCGTCCCACAAGGAAGTATACTTGGTCCTCTTTTATTTTTGATATTTATTAATGATTTCCCCTGTATTTCTCAATATCCAATGACGATGTATGCAGATGATTGTAATATAATACTTTTTGACGATAGTAAAATAAATTTTGAGACAAAAATAAATAGCGCATTAATTGATATGGTTGACTGGATAGTAAATAATAAATTAATATTAAATTTTGACAAAACTAAAATAATGACATTTGTGAATAAAAATAAGGTTCGCCCAACATTAAAAATTCATTATGATAATCAAGTAATTACTGAAACCAAAACTATAAAATTTTTAGGAGTTCAAATAGATGAAGACTTAAATTGGAAAGCACATGTTGAATCAGTTTGTGTCAAGCTTCAAAAGTGTTCATATGCACTTTACATGTTATCAAAAACTGTAAACAGAGCTACACTTTTAGTTGCCTATAATGCATATGTCGTCTCTATTTTACGATACGGAATCATGTTCTGGGGTAATTCCACAGCACGTGAACTTGCGTTCAAGGCGCAAAAAAGATGCATTAGATCAATATGTCACCTTAAACAAACTGATAGCTGTAAACCATATTTTAAGGAATTAAATATATTAACGTTACCTAGTCTCTACATCTATGAATCCATGCTCTTTGTAAAAAAGAACATCACTCTATATAATAATATTAATAGCAATAGACATAAACAGAAGCTAAGAGTACCACCATCCAGGACTACAAAATTCAGCAACAGCGCATACATTATGCTACCGAAGCTATATAATAAACTACCTGCTGAACTCATTACAACTAGTGACTTTTTCAAATTTAAAGATAAATTAAGAGACTATCTATTAGAAAAAACTTTCTACACGCTAGATGAATACTTAAATTAATTTTATTTGTAATTTGCCAGACGAAGCATTCGTGTGCTTACTTTTACATAAGTTCAGACAAATTTACATAAACGGTACTCCCATGCATAAGGGGATACTGATACGTAAGTGTAAAGTTGAGGAATATTTCAATGGTACTAATGTTTGAATCAGTCTGATTTTTCAATTAATATTTTGTGTGAAGAGAGAGATTTACTTAAAAATGACATAATTTTTAATTTAGGAAATTTTTTGTATGACTTTATTATTGATTGACTTTATTTTACATATTATGCATCCTAACAATCTATATTATAATTTGATTTGTAATGTTGCTGAAACTTGACAATAAAAAAGGAATAAAATTTGTACACCGGAAACGGTAAAAAAAAAAAAATCATGCTTAAAAGTATACTTTGTGGCAATGTCTCGGACGGGTGGAGAAATATTGTTCTAACATCGTGTAGCAGCATATTTAAAACTGCCTTTAAAAGCTGCAGAATAATGTACCGGAAATCTAGAAATGTACCGGTGCTGTATTATTTCAAAAATTTTAAGGTGATCTGTCAAGTTCCTTCCACTCTAGTTTATTGTACAGATACGATAGGTTGCCAGACTCAGTAATGCCAAATAGTAAACTCGCTAAGTGAGTTTCAATTAACGTAAGCAACAGCCTAATAACATTCCACTTCTGGTCATAGGCCCCCTTGCTCATAAGAGAAAAGGGTATTAGAGCATAGAACCACCACAATGTATTCCAGTATTACTTCTGGAATATGTAAGTCACGAAGTTTGCTTTCACTGAAAATCACTATGATGGAGTTATAAGAATCAAGGTATACGTTTCTTTTTAAAAAGAGAAACTTAGCGGTGCTTGCCCTAGTAGCACTTAGCGGTGCTTGAATTCGCGTATTATCTGAAGAAGAATCTACGCATAACCCCACTAGATCATCATGTCTTTTTATATGGAGAACTAATATTAGGACAACTAATAGCAGTTTTTGATAGCCACGCTCGCGCAATGATGAGAGTACTTGCTCCTCAAGCGGAGGATGTGGGTTCGATTACCAGAAGGACAAATTTGGGAAGTTGCATTTTTACTATCTGAGTTGGGACTGGTGGGATATGCGACGCCAAGTTAATAATTTACCTCTGGTACGATGCTGTGTAGAAATCGTGTGGCTTAAATTAGCTTTTTCCAGATTAGCGCGCTTTTATCTTAGACTGCATTATTACTTACCGTAAATAATATAACTTTTTCATTTTACCTCGTTATCCATGCAAACTTTGCACGTTCTCGCCTCCTTGAGCTGTCTATTCTCTTCCTCTAATGTGACTTGCTTGTTATCAACCACAGAGGTAGTTACGCCCTCTTCTTGATTGTTGTTGTCTGTGACGTCATTTGTTACAGGCTGCCTGATGTGAAAGGAAGGAATGCAAGTTGGCCGTGTCTCCGCAGTGTGCATAGGCGACCATACCGGACTATCAGGTACCGACACTGGACTAGCAGCTCTTTCTAAGTGATCCGCAGTTCTTGGTGGAATCACACTATAAAATGAAAAAAAAAGAAATGTTTTTAAATTAATGGATAACGACACTGAATCAAAAGTGTCGATTCATATTAACATCAATTTCTACGCCATCTGACACAAACTTCTTTAACTCATCACATAGGAACCTTCAAACCTTGTACGTGAATTTCAATAGCTGGCGTTGTATAATCTTTCACTGTAAATTTTATTAATGAATCAATATTTCATAAAACGTTATTAACCGCAAATGACATCCATTAAAAATTTTATTACGATTTAAAATTTGAACAAGATATATGTATACATGATGTGTGATCTAATATCTTTTAACAAGGAACGAAGAAGCCCTAGTAGCTCAATATGTTAGATAAGGCAATAAAACGGTGACGTGTTGACTATAACCCTACCCGCTACGTAAGTCGTACAAAACCGAGCGTTTCAACTCAATACATACGGAATAAAAGGCAATTTGAGCCTAAACAAGTATTCCTTTATATACTTACGATGTGTTCGGTGCAAAGTCACGCAACGTCTCAGCGAGGATATCCCTTGCAAGGCGTTGGCTGTGCGGAGACACAGACCATGCCTCCTCATTGAGCTGCTCATCCAAAACTGCATCGATAAGGGCCTCGGATGAACTGAATGGGATACCTATAACGATCGGAAAAACACTACTATATATATATTTATTGCTGACAGTTTAGCGCTGGTAAGTGATGATACAGTCTAAGATGAAAGCGCGCTAATCTGGGTAAGAGGAGATATACCAGTTCTACACAGCATCGTACCTGAACACAAATCTCTTTGTTTTGGCGGTAAGTCTTTGCTGGTTAACTAGCCACTGCCGAAGCTTACCACCAGACCAGACTCAGACAAATTAGAAAATACAATTTTATAAATTCGCCCTACCGGATATCGAACACGGGGTCTCTGCTAGCAAGGCGAGCACTCGCACCACTGCGCCAGCAAGGCCGTCAACATATATATGTATTATTCAAACTAAAAAACGGATTTTAATCCAGTTTCCAGAAATAGGTAGTATTACAAGAGGAAGATTTAAATGTATAATACATTATAGCACTGAAAAACCGAGAAATTCTAAAATTTCTTACGTGCTATCGTAACAAACAAACTTTTGTGCTCTTTAATGACAAACGCGGGCTTACGAAATAGATAAAAATCATATGCTACGGAATTATAAATCTTAAAAAGATCGGGAGAAAATTCCGCAATCGTATATATTCATCTTTAAAAGATAACCCACAGAAGCCATCTATATCTTTTAAATATTACAAATAAATTTCTGTTACTTATCAAGCTATTTTATCAAATTAAATACATTACATACGTAGTATATTTGAAATGGAACAAAACTGCCCTTAACAGTATTTTATTAAAATGGATATCTTAGAAGATGTTTGAGAATTATAAAGCGGCCACAGTGCTTGCCAGGCCGTACTATAAAAGCTAAATTAAAAAAAAATCAAATTAATAACTCGTTCGTCTCGTTTTGGACATCGGCATCTTGCAGTCTCATTTACAAATAAATGAATATTAAATTAAAAAGATGATTAGTTGCGAACAAATCATTTTTTTTATTACTAAAACTATTAATGGCGTTAATTATGAAATCCATACCAGTTGCACGTAACCTTCTGACAATAGCTCGACGTACACGAGCTGCGTCCAACCCTGCGCCCAAAGCAGCCAAAGCTGGATTACTTTCCATACATTCCTCCACCTGGAAAATAAAAATAATGTATATCTAAAAATAAAAAAAAACATTATTTATTCATATATCAAATCAGATAAAACGATATCGGATGTACAAATTATCACTTAAAAGAGATCTCTTCAAGAATGTTTACATTTTAGATACAAGCATTATTTAGCAATTCAGCAATTTTAATACAAGAAATAAAAACTAACTGGTAATTCCATATTTTAGAGTGAAGAAGGTTCAGAAATCATTTGTCGGGTTGAGCATACGCATTTTTAATAAGATACCTTAGCCAGTTTTAGATTTGCCTCCACATAATTTTAAGAAATATGTACAAAAACATCCTTTAACAAAACGCACATTATAATGTTGAAGACTATTTATGCGATAGAAATGTTTGGACTTGATTCCAGTTGCTCACAGAAGCAATATATTACACATTGTAACATACATAACTATCTTTAAAAGAGTAACCGTTGAGTTTCTTGCCAGTTTCTTCTCAGCGGATTCAACTGTCCGAACCGGTGGTAGATATGTTACCAACGGACAGACTACTGACGATTCAAAAGTGCTTTTTGAGCACTACTTGAATAAAGAATATTTTGATTTTTGATAGGATAGTACTTAATGAGATGCGATGTACTCGTAGGTATAAAATTGCGTAACTACGTACAAATTTTAATAAAAGTAACATTTAAAAACCTAAAAAGAAGTCTATAACGATAATAATATAATGCACATACAGAATTGCTATATTAGAAGATCTAACCAGACGATCAAATAATTCGAATCTGTGATTAAAAATTAGTTTTCTCACTGCATGATGAAAAATTCGCTCTTCGGCCCCTATTTGTGGGACAGTAAGTGCCACATCCTCTTCGGGATAGATTTCATTGGATTACATTACATCTGAAGCACTTCCTCCCGGTAACCTAGCTACCACTATTTATAGAATTGTTAAAGCTAGCCTAAATTTATTATATTAGATATTTACTTTTTCATTATTGATTGAAATTTCAACTGGGAGAGGTCGAATTTTTCATCCCAATGTAACAAAAAATCGTATATACGCCACAATAAAAAAATAGAGCATTCTCACCGGCAATTTACTACTTTGCGTGCAAGAACGCCCTATTTCTCTCCCTAGATGTGTGATTAACTATTTATTGCATATTAATCTGCAATGATGCATACCAATCGACTTTACAAATGATGCCATTTAATTTCTATATGTCATAGATTTTAGAGATTATCTTGTTATAATTTTCCCCGTAATTTATTTTAATATTTAATTAATTGTTATGCAATACGCGGGGGAGACGAATCAAACAAATTATTAAAATGGACCCGTTCTTGAGTTATAAATTTTGTAACTAAACAATAAACATATGTTTAAATTAAAAAAATATAAACTAACAATATTACCTGACTATCAGTAGTCGGAAAGTTTAGACCCGGATTCCGGGTCCTGGAACTGAGGCCTCTATCAGCTGAAAACTGAAAAAAAAGAAGAAAATATTATATATAGAATATGAAATGGCGTGAGCCGTGTTTTATTGCCGACAGGTTAGTAGTTGACTGTGCTCCAGTCTGATGATAAAGCCTAAGATGGACGATGGCTTATCTGGTGAGAGGCGATTTATGTCTTATGGCTTCTACACAGCATCGTACCGTAAAATAAATCTCTTGCTTGGTGGTATGTCTTTGCTGGCAGGTAGCTAGCCACGGCCGAAGCTCATTAACATTATCGACTCGAACAAATTAGATAATGTGATTTCCTCTTCCAGCAAAGCAAGTAGCCGCGCTACTGCGCCAGCTCTTCGCCAAGATTTTTTACCTCCTACGTTTAATTCGACAGTACTATTACTACACTATCTAATAATTTTCGGGACATAATTGAGCTTCGCATATATTTATTCCACGATTACTTGTATTGCTAAATAAAATCATACCTATATAAAACGTTTTGTAAAAATTTCAAAACGAATATTATTGTTTTATATATAGCATAGGTGTGTCCGGCGGTATGCACTGTATAATTTTAATTTAAAAAAAAAATATTGATATTTTCAAGGTATTTTAAAATTTTAATAATAGTTTCATAACTTATAAACTTTTAAAGCAATTAACAATTTTGAAAAACACGTGACTAAACGCGTCAAGATTGGTCGCCATTTGTGTCACCATAATTTTATTTATCTATATATTAACAAAATCGAAGTATTTAAGCCATCGTATCGTAAAATACACTCTGGTCTGTTCAGATGCTATCGACGTGTTATCGGTACAAGGTTAGGAAACGACATTTTAATTTAATATCAATTTTTAATTATAGCAAAAAAAACTAAAACCCTTTGTTACAAAACTTATTATTATATATACAAAAAAAAGCCATTACATACCATTCTCGAATCTATTCATTAAAAAAATCATCAACGTCCGTCAAGTAATTTACTTGGGATTCAGTCATATGCACACGTACAGAGGAATATATATAGAGATTGACATGAAAGCAACTTTTGTATATTAAAATTAGAAAACATACCGAGCGTTGAACAGACGTACGATTGCGGCAAGTGTCGACAAACTCTTGCCCTTTAACGAGCAAAACGTAACCACAGTGAGGGAACCAATGAGCGTGTTCAGACCACGGAGCGTCACCTGCTTCCCATTTTCCCAGACCACCATCGCAATAGAAACACCGCACCTGCATATATCAAATAAATATAAAAGATCACAACCCTCCTCACTCATAGGAGAAGGGGTATTGAGAGCATAAACCCAACGAACTTTGCCAAACTTTGCAAGTTGCTAAACATACCCCACATACCCCACAATTACTCCTGCGGTATGCAGTTTTTTGCACGATGTTTTCTTTCACGGAAAAGCCCAATAGAACGATCAAGTAAGCCCTTATATAAACATTACTTTTATAAAGAGAAACGTAACGGTGCCTGCCCCGGATTTGAACGCGGGTATTTTGAAACGATAAACCACAGGTCTCATCACTAGGGCATCATGGCTTTCCAACAAATTTTTATGCGTAAAAAATCCATACGTAAAAGTGTGGATAAATAGATTGTTTCATTTGTCCAAATGCTTGACGACTTCGCTGGCGCAATGGTACGAGCTCTCTCTTAGCAAGCAGAAAGTCTGGATTCAATTTCCAGTAGAGCAAATTGGAGCCATGTCGAATCTGAAGTCTTCGGCCGTGGCAAGTCACCACTCTACTAGCAAAGACGCAGCGTTATACAAGAGATTTCTTCCGGTACAATGCTGCGTAAAAACCATAAGAGCTAAGTAACCTCTGAGCAAGTTATTGCGCGTCCATGTTAGACTGTATCATCACTTACAATCTGGTGATATGTGATACAGTTGGTGGATTTTACGCTTCATTCTTTATATATAAGAGCCGTCGAAACATTCAAAAGCGATATGTAAAATCAATTATGTATATATAGAAATGTTACAAAGTATTACGACAGTTTGATGTGTCACATTGCTTCGGTGGATCATGCACAACAATTAAGCCGTATTTTAAAATGTTATTATGATCATCTATTAAACAAAACTCAAGATATTTACTAGTACATGCTTCTGCTTCATCTTGAAAAAAGTGATTCGATTTTGAATATAAATGCCTAGGGAAAATAGTTTGACCAGGTTGCTTCTGCGTATTTACCTGGTCGTCAATACCCGTGTAATAGAATCCAGCATCGGCCAAGGTCTTTGGAGCTTGGGCTCTATCAGCGGGCCAACGCTCAAAGGTCGTTAGTCGTGCGGATAGAGAAGCTTTAGATGGATGCCTTGGTCCCCCACCAACTACACCCAGAGAACGCCACTCTGCACCGGCTTCCATTACCCGGGCATTATGCTGTGCACCTGAACTACAGAAACAATTCGAGGATCATTGTAGAGTTCAGAAATTCTCTCTAAATTATACTGAAAACAGCTCACTTAACCAACAATTTTCTTTCTTCCTCATTACAGTGTGTGTGCAAGTGTAGTCCACCCTGGGTTGCATCAACATTAACGTCAGGTGTAATTATGATATTCATAACTCTTAATAATTTATTTGCAATAATGTTATACTATGGTGTAATGATGTTTACAGATTAGAATATTTAACGTATTTAATAATATGCAAATCAAATACGGAGTACAATAAGTTGCTGAACTAATTACTTGTTTTAATATAATTTGAGTTACTGGCTCCTGAACTAGATTTAACTGTGTTTCAGGAAGCAGTACACACTCCAACTATAGCTATAGAAATGGTGTCTTGCAATTAAACGGAAAAGAGTAAAATAATGAAAAGAAAAGACAACTTAATTATAATGTACTAACTTAGTTAAGTACATATATGTGCATGTCCAAAAGTGAATTGTTACTTTAAGAGAGTGACAGTGTGTTGGATGTTTTGAGAGTGGTGAAAGTAGTAATGCATTAATTATTAATTTAAATTTTGTTTTATATCATAATAACTTTTATGGAGGCTTTTTTGTCAGAACCTACTTTATTCTGTTATATAAATATATAGACTAGTGACTTATCTAAAGAAAAAAAAAAATAATAATGATATCTGATAAATTCTGTATAAATAATAATGACTATAACCGACTCAAAATATTTTTATGTAAATATTACAATAGTGAGCTTTACGTTATTTATAAATTTTCCTTTCTTTTGACACATTGGAAAATGGAAAAATGAATACTTGACAAACTTGGATGTAATTAGAAGAATTGTAATCCAATTATCAATAAGTGGTAATAAAAGGTTATATATTATTATCATCGTAATAAAACTTTTGTAAAAGCATTTTATTTCGTTTTATTTTAAGAGCATTCACAATCAGTTTTTTTTTAATTTCTATGCGGAGCTCCTCATTAAATTGAAAACTATTATATACTTTTATAGTCATTCCAGTAATGATTATACTCATGATATTTTAATCATATGTCATACAAAAGTTACTTACGTTTGTGGTTTATCACTCACAGGGGCAGTAGTCGGCGGTGATTGTAATGGGGGCGTATAAGATGGCGATACTGAAAACGGTGAGACAACTTCACTTCTACGTTCAAGCTCTAAACGAGCCGCATGTGCACAGCGAGGGAAGTACCTGCGGAAGACAAATACTCAAACTGCGATAAACTGTCCACGTGTTTTACTTGAGGCTAATAAAAAGTACGCACTAAAAAACCTTTACGCCCTAATGAATCGTGAAATATAGATTCTCCACACATTTATTTCTATGTAAGACTGATGATGATATTAAAGAATGAATTCCAATGTAATGTAACGAGGATTCCTTCGTGCCCTTTCCCGAGACAAACACATACAAACTCAATTGGGTATCCTTTCTTTACCATCATCATTAGTACATAATATTTATTTATTTTGCGTGGATTAGAGCAATTATTTCAATCCCACACTTTTTTATCGTCTAAGTAATTCTTTATATTACAGTACGCTACTTCAATTAATTTTCTTATAGTAAATAATAAATAAATAAAAATAGTTTATTTCCATAACAATTTGTTACATCACACATTCTAGGTTGAGATTATCTAGTAGGTATTGAGATACCTGTGTCAGATAATCTCGCCTTCCCCAAAGTATCACTGTCACAGGGTTATAAAAATAAAAGATTTAAACTTAAAATTAATAGTTAAAAAATATAAAATANCAAATGTGACAGTTCAAAGTGTCAACTATCAAGATGGCAGCCAAGTGGATTAAAAACAGTTGTAATCCAATGACGTATTTCGATTTATGTTGAAAGTGACACTGTCAATTTTCAATATAAAATAACAGACACTAAAATTGTACTCACGCACCACCGGAATCTTGATATTTTACGCACACTTACTATATTGAATTTTACTATTAACTTAGTAGAATGTGAAGATACAATCGTAATAAAAATAATATAAGGTTTATGTTAAAGTGTGCACCTGACGGCGGTCCGGGGGGAAGTGAAAGAGTAAAGAGTTTAAACTTATTAAGTAGCATCTTTAAAATTTCTGCTGAGAATATCTTATAGAAACGTATAGTTATTATTTCAATAAGAAGTCACGCTAGACTTTCAGAATGGCTCCAATCAGCCGTTTCAGATTTTGTAGTTTGAGCCGTGATAGTTCATTACGATGTCAGATGTTTGTGAATACATACTAATGTTAATAAAACCAAAATATTTTTGAGGAAATTTGTAGCATTATTGAAATAAGAAAAGATACTTATATTTAACAAGTTTCGTATAAATAGTAGTCGATGGTAATACAGGGTCAGAACTATTTTATAAAAGTATTAAATTTATTTATAAAATATTAAAGTTCAAATATACAATAGAATGACTTTTGTCTAATATACTTAAATAAAGTTTAGTGTTACAAGGACGCTTTCAGTAATGTGTTTGGAGTAGACATGACGTAACGACAATGTGGAAAATAATTTCTCAGGTGCGCCTGACTTTTGTGAACAAAATAATATACAGCAAAATAATTATAAATAGTTTATAATTGGATCATTTTACGAACGTTTAAACAATGTTGGCATTTACATGAGTTCCCAAAAATCTAAGTAAATATATCGATATTGCAATAAAAATAAATTAATAACAATTCGAATAAAAAAGTTAACGAACACGTTATCTCCTATGCCGAAATTTATTGGAACTTAACAAAGACTGGTATGTTATCAGAAAAATTTATGAAAATTAAAATAAAAAAAAAGCATATTGATAACTGATCAACGACTGATAGAATAATAGACGGACAAAACCAGAACTGTTCAGTTCAGTTTAGTGATAAACAAGAAATAACATGTGTCGTATAAATAAAATCATGAGACACCGCCGTTCATATCCAACGAGACGCCGCGTAAAAAATATATTAATTCATAAGGCGAGACCAAATAGGCAATAAAAACAAGGACAAGGTTGTAGTTAGTGTAGTCTCTTAAAATAAATGCTCATAGCACAATAATGTTTAATTATAGTTAATACATAATACCAATATTTTAAATTTTAATTCGTTGCAATGTATTATTTCAGTTTGGAGCAAAAAAATTAAATGTCTCTATTCAAATCATACGTATCAAACACAACAGTTATTTCGTGTGTTCGTTGTAGACTTTGCAACCACCTATTCGTTTTGGCCCGAAATGGGCACTTTATAAAAGGCAAAATAATACGAAGGTGGTTTTAGACCACTAAATCAAAACAGTAATCTAAACTCCCTCACTCATTACGAGATATTCAAAGTATTCCCCATTGACTTGGAATATAACAAAGTGACACATTCAACATATTCCCACGGGATAGGTAAGTAGCTAGTAACATCGCGGGGAGCAACTGATAAAAACATACACTCCAATATAATAAAGTAGTTCCACATTTCCTTATTAGCCATGATTCATGTCGCTTCTCCGCCATGATACTCGTACTTCTAGGTAAATCGACCCGAATCGAAATAACACATACGCTGCTTTGGAATAATAGTGACTCAATTCAAAAACGGGAGAGCTGTTTAAAAATGAAAACTGTAACATCAACCGATGCATTATTCCTTCATTGTCAAGTTTATTACAAAATCAATTCGTTATCGGGCGTTTAGGCTAAGTACATTTAAATGGTACATTAAGAAAATTCTCAAAAGTATCAATAGTGTTACGCAGTTTATGCTTATTTAAATGATAATATTATTTTAATGTGATTCTATTATTACACATAAGTGTTCAATACAATGCAATGTGATGTTTCATCTCATTACAAGTACTTTGCTTCGTCATTTGTACCGGTATCTGTTTAATAGCTTCCGAACCATCGCTAATTTAATTATAAGAAAATAGAATTACAAAATTTGAAATATCTTGATTTTTTTTTCTAACACGTTAGCACTAAACCTTACCAGAATGTTCCAAAATGATCATAACGTGACAAGAAATAATTTCGCTTTTATTTCCATACAACATCGTGCCGAAACTTATTTATTTATTTTGGACAGCCAACAGCAGGTACATAATATACATTTAATTATGATAAAAAAAAACTAAGATACATTGAATATTTCCAACTAATAATAGGCTATCACAGCATGCGATAAGTATTATACATGTAGTCAAATTAGATTAATATATGTATAATGTCATAAGATGATATTATTATAAAATGTCAAACAAAATTAAAAATTAAATTGAATTAAAAATAAACATATTAATTAAAGGAAAGATGTTACGTACAAATAAATATTAAAAATATAAAATAAAATTACAATACATTGGCCAAAATACATTGCATCATCCTACGTTTAAATTCAGAAAAACTATTATAAAAATATCTATCACTAATGTATATTTCACACATTTGTTATAAGCATTGAGATTCGTGGTATTGGATAATATTTGCCCAAATTAGTCTTAAAAGGTTTATGATAAAATAAGTTGCAGTTTTGGCGACAATTGCTACTACGTGGGTCCTTAAAACTGAACTTCGACACAAGTTCTGGGCTATCAATGTCACTATGAAATAGTTTGAAGAAGAAAGTCATTGATAAAATCATTCTACGGTTTTCTAAACTTATCTTACTGAAGTATTTTAGCCTATTTTGGTATCCGTTAACTTTTATTTGAAATTTATACGATAGTTGCCGTAGAAAACGTTCCTGAATATTCTCGATTCTTTTAATATGGCATTTGTAATAAGGCGACCAAACTATGCAGCAATATAGATTGGAATAATCTACTTCTAACAAAGCAGTCAAAAAGTTTTAATACAGTAGATCTCTGTTTAAAGCTTTTAGAACATCTAAGCACAAAGCCCAGAGATCTGTTCGCCACGTCTAAGGTTTTATCAATGTGGGCTGTGCTTAATCTGCTATCTAAGTAAAACTTATCTTTACTTAGTGGCGTGTTTCATCTGTGAGACATTGAAACAGTCAAAGGTGTCCCCTAATATTACATATAAATTAGTATAAAATTCTCTTGCCTATACTGACAGCATTAAAATATTAATTACCAACTAATTTTGTCATATTACTTAAAACATTAGTTTTAGGAAATTCTTTAAAAAACTAATTAATTAATTAATTTTTTCGGAGAGCCAAATCACTTAATGACACCATGATACGATATTGTGGTGTCACAGTATCATTTTTGGCGATTGCATTAAGAGTGTTTGACACAACAAATAATAGATTATTCTGCAATCGGTTATGCCGCCAAAGCCACGATATGTGTATTAACCTATATAACATTATTCAGAAGAGTTTTAATTAACAGAAAAATTATAAATAGATACAATGCATTAGTCCATACCTTGTGTACGTAAACATTTTTTTGCATACAAAACAGTATGCATGTATTACTCAAAGGGGAATAACAGCTACTATTATCAATGAGGTTAAACAAATTACTAATCTTGAACTACTTGCTTATATTATACTAACACATTGCATAGTACGAGAATAATATTTTATGTCAGTGCAATATTATAAGAGTTATTAGATAAAAATTTAAGAAACACAAACATTAATTATTCAAAGAAAGAGTACAGAAATTCAATTTCTGTTAAAATTAGTTCAATTTATATCAAAGACGATTGTATTATTATTTCCTTTAATACCCCCTAAAAATTCATTTAAAATAAAGCCAGTAACTTTAAAATAAAACATAAAAATTGTATTAACATCAAGTTTCAATCATAATTTTAAAAAAATGTATTTGAACTTAAGTGAATGATGAAAAAAGTTTTCACTAACAATAAAAATTTTGAATAAAGGGAATTGTGTGAATTAATAGTAGGAATTGAAAAAGCCTGTTATATCAGAACCACAGAATAGTAATGTCATCAATAATTAACACTAGAACATTTACTTACATCCTGTGTACTTCTAGTGGTGGCCCCAGAGACCCCAAACTTCGGAATGGTGCAAGCTCTCCTCCGCACCAAGCGCAGCGGAGCCTCCCACCACCAGCATGATAAAATCCTGCATTTACTAGCTCTTGTCGAGAAACTGAATTATCCTGTAAAATTGGTTTCTCTTTAAGCCATTAGAATTTTGATTGTGAAATCACATTTATCACATAATAAAAATATTTTACTTGTGCTTTCTATATTTTACAAAAGCCCTTTGCAATTTGTCACAAATTAGTAACTATATTAATAAATTGAAATTTTAAAAATCTTGGCAGATGAATAAAAAGTATTTTATTAACTAATGAATATTTGCACAAAAATATAAGGGGTGTGAATTGAATTAACTGTCAATATAATTTCTTAGTCTAAAATAACCAATGTAATTCAATTGCACAAACTTTCTGATATATTACAGTAAATGAAATTTTACATTTATTTTTATTTTAGAAAACACCAATCTTTGTCTAAAATTTTATATAAACATTTAAAATTTTATATTATACCTGAACCAATTTTTCTAAATTATACAACATTGGCATGAGTCAATAACAACAATATATGTAAACTTAATACTACCAAAAAGGTGTTCAAATAAAACTTATATTCAGGGTCAAATTCATTATTGTATGTAATTCTTAACAAAGGCCAGTGGTATTCCGATATTACTGTCCTTTGTTAAAAATTACATGAGAAGGTGGTTATTTTATTTTGTTTGCAAGTAGTATAGATTATACATAAAAAAAAAATTATCAGACTACTTTAAACCTCTGCACTCCTTAATATATTACTGCTTATTTTATGGCACTCCTAAGAATTCCAAACTTTATACCTTTTCAAATACAGTTACGTTTAGAACAAAGTATTGAAAAGAAAAATATATTTAATAATTGTAATTACTTTGAAGAATCTGCCTCATTGGTCTAATGGTTAGCATGTTCGACTACAGACATGAGGTCCTGGGTTCGTGTCCCAGGTCGGGCCAATACGAAATCAATATTGAGTTTTCTATTAAGATTTTCTCAATATTTGCCCAAAGTTGGGAAAAATTTGGTAGTGTGATCCACCCCTGTGCCTCAGAGATAATGTTAAGCCATCCGTCCTGCACCGACTCTCTCTGGTCGTGGTGGATTGGCATCACATCAGACTACGAGAGGGAAAGAATAGAGAGTACACTTGTGTACTAATCTACAGTGGAGCAGCATGATGGGGTTATACTCTGAAACCCTCTCTCATATGAGTGAGGTCTGTGCCCAGCAGTGGGATGTTAATAGGCTGCTACTTACCTTTTTTTACTTTGAAGAATGCTGGGCTGGACTAATCATTATAATAAATCTAATGTTGATTCCAGTTCAACATAGGAGTTGATGTGGGAAATATGATGTCAACACACAGTTAACATAGAAATACAAAGGGTTAATACACTTTCACATAAAATTTTATAATATTTATGACTGCCACTCTGACCCTAGTAATGGTATGAGTATGACACAGTAAAATTAGGAAATTGCATTTTCTAATATCTGATTCTAGATTGGTGTGAGATTTCGCCCATGGCTAGTTACCACCCTACTAATAAATACATGTTGCCAAGTAAATAATTTATGTTCTGGCCTATATAGACACTACAAGAAGTAAATTACCTCTTCAAAGATTAATGTATTTCCATCTGTATTAACTCTTACCATCTGGTGAAATGAGAATCAAGCTACCCTGTCAGTAATAATAATAATTATAGTATTGATGTGTGTGTATATTATTGTATATTTTACTTGATTGAAAAGATATGGAGTAAATGTATTACCTATTTTAAAGTATCATTTAACAGTTTTAAGGTTTAGATAGTCTTAAATAAATTAAAATAATTTAGTGAGAGTTCTGACAACATATACCAGTAAGAAGTATGAATATAAACTAAACTTGATGGCATTTACCACGTAAACTGTAAATATCAAGACAAAAAAGTTAAACTTTTTTTTTATGGATCATAATCATAGTCTAGGCTATTATAATACAACACATTTCCTACTGTTGTAATAACATATTGAATAAGTATTAGAAAGAACTTACATCCCAGTTTACAAACGACAATAAGCGCAGGGCATCACTCCTATACATTTCATCATCTACATTCAGCCCATAATCTGGTGCTGTTTCAGACTCTTGTTGTGGTTCTGTAGGAGGCCTCTGTCCAGCCTGTACAGTACACTCGGGAGTTATCACTAGAGGAACATTGCCAGCATGCGCCGGATTTATAACAAACGCACAATTTGGGTCCAATGTCATATGCCGCCTCATAACCTGATCTCCGTAATTCCATTCGGATATTTTTACCCCACAACAAAAACACTCCACTTCCGTTCCTTGGCCAGTATAAAAAAATCCCGCTTTAGCAATTCTAATAGGATCTACAGGTGCAGATGCGGGCCAATTCGAGAAGGTATTTAATCTATTATTCTCCAAATTCATTATAGTTGGATTATATTTACTACACTATATGAGATAAACGCGTGTAACGCTTTTGGTATATTATAATCTTAAATCCATGCAATTTAAATACTGTTAATATTTCTTAAAGTGAATCAATATCTATCGACCCGTGAGATGAATTTGACAGTTGACTCTGTAATCACGTCATTTTCATTTGACACATTGAAATTAAATTTAACATACAAGGAAATGTTTTTATGAGATGAAATCAATAAAATCTTCTCAAAGAGGTAAAGATACAATCGAAGAAAATTTATATTAAAATTTAAAAGAAATCTAGTTTCCAGTTTCACCTCTCCTTCCGTACAATACTAATCTTACCACCCCTTTTTAACTCAGGGCTAAAATACACCTCTAAGGCAAGTGCAATCCATTCTAGATTGCATCAACACGTAACATCAGGTGTAATTATAGACAAGCACGTGCTTGTTATATATAACTGAATTGATTGTTAGTATGCGCACGATAATTTTAAAAGTTAACGCCATAAGAAAAGATTGGTGAACAAATTTTACTCGGCTCAGGCGGAACGATACATTGAGTCAATATATCGTTCCGCCTTTCTTTTCCGTGCGTGTTGGCGTTCATAGATTTGCTTCACGTTATCACGTCAAAGATTCAGATTGCTCCGCATACCGTGGACCTCCAGGAAGACCAATAAATCTATTCTCAATCAATTCAAGGTAAAGTCGAGACTTTCAACGATATACTACAAAAGAATCCTTTCCTGCTTTTCCCACACTGCAAGACAACCTCATAAAATTATTAGGGTCCTCAAGGTCGAAGGGAAAAGACCCCGCGTGCGATCACCTACCCGCTGGTGTGATTAAGCTACGGCACTCAAAAGCCTGTCAACGTCATCTGCCCAGAAAGAAACTGCAAACCGCGAAAAATGAAGCTTATCACGGTGACCTTACCGAAGAAGGATTTTCCAAGGCATGACTTTCAGCAATGAAGAAAGCAACCCAGAAGTAGATCACCTCAATAAAAGTTTTAAATTCAAACGTCTTTGTTTCTTTCCTACGTGAAATTAACGAAAAAAATATTTAACATATTCTATTTCTTATAACTGTACAATTTTTAATGTCAGTAAATATTTAATTTATTGAAATAACACAGTTGATACACACATTGTGAAACAACAGTTAGGTCTTGAATCATTAATTTAATCAAAGATTTAACCCTTTTTAAAGTAAGTTCGGTAAATACAGATAGGCCATTGAAATGTTACATGAGCTTTACATTTTTTAGAGGACGCATTTTTATTTTTGGGACATGTTTAGGGGGTCAATAGAATCTTAACGCCAAGTTTGTGGTGTTGCCGTCCTTGTCCCCCCGGCCGTCATCTTGGAAAAAGGGGTGCAAACGCTTTTTTCACGAAATCTCGGAAACTCTTCGTCCGAGGTATTTTTTTTTGTAAAATGTATAAAAAAAGTCATAGAGCAAAAAAGACAATTTTTATACAAATTTTCTCACTTTTTGCTTATACCTTCATTAATGTGATGAACAGTGTATACTGTACGATAATCGCAATGGCTAAACCCTGGATATCCAGCCAAATCCTGCCCTAAACGAAAATTGACTCATTAAAAGTTACCTGTGAGTGTTTGGTGGACTAGCGCCGGTGTCGTTGACTACAGATTTCTAAAATTTGGGCAAACTATTACGGCAGACATCTATTGTCAGCAACTGCAAACCATAAAGGAAGAACTAGCTTCTAAACAATCGAGATTGGTCAATTGTTGCTGCTTTACGACAACGAAAGACCGTACAACAAACAACCACTAAGTTAGATGAGCTAATTGGAATGTCTGCAACATCCACCGTACTCCATGGACCTTACTCCAACAGATTATCATGTTTTCCGGAATTTGGACATCTTCTTACAAGGAAAAAAATTTATCTCCGATGCGGCAGTCCAAACCGCCTTCAAAGAGTTTATTAATTCTCGCCCCCATGATTTTTTAAATAAAGGGATCAAAGAACCTATGAAATGGCAAAGTGCATAGATATGAACGGTGCATACTTTGATTGATTAAATATTTTTACAAATAAAAATTGACTTCATATTCCTTCCATACAAAACGCCATATTCATATGTAAGTACGTAACACATAGCAGTAGCACCATAGATAATACCTATATACTAGTTAGTTCCCATCCATCCACTTCAGCAGTCTGTCTTCTTCAAGTGACACTGACGTCTGGCAGTATTTTCCTATTCGTTTGGACAAGTGAAGTTTTTTCAATCCTCATGAGACATGGCACATATAATTTTTTGGTTACCGGGGCGGTTGTTGTTATGGTCCTAAATATAACAAAATTTAATAAAAGAAAAATAAACGAAAGAATTAGTAAATAAAATTATATAAAAAATGATACTGTACATTATTATATTCTCAATTTTAGCTATTATTGCCTTTTTAGTCGCGGTACGGAAATGTTTAGATAAAAAAATAATTTACAAAGACTTAAAAAATAAACATGTTGTTATCACTGGTGGATCAAGTGGAATTGGCAAAGCAGCGGCTATCGAAGCGGTAAAATTAGGAGCCCACGTTACTATAATCGGACGCGATATCCAAAAACTTATTTTGGCAGTAAGTGATATAAGTGCTAATTGTAAACCTTACAGCGGCCAAAAAGTACAATACGCTTCTTTAGATGTTACATCAAATTATGAGGCAATAGAAAAATGTTTTTCCAAATTAGAAGCAGACGTCGGCCCGATATTTATGTTAATTAATTGTGCGGGAATGTGTATTTGTGGTCAGTTCGATAAAATGAAGGTTGAAGATATAAAACAAATGATAGATTTAAATTATTTTGGCACAGCTTATCCTACTAGATATGTCCTACCAAAGATGAAGGAGCGAAATCAGGGTTCTATCATTTTAGTTTCAACAGAAGCTGCTTTATTGGGTAAGAACTAATAATTTTTTTTACTAGTATTTATTTACCGATTTACATCAATTATGAAAATATTAGAATTAGTTTTAAAGTAGAGATACAGAATATCTTAAGGTATATCTATTTGATGTAGGTCCATATCTAAAAATCATGTAACAAGTACATTATAGTAAATAATTGACATAAAAAATATGAATAATTCTATTATACATCTTTATAATACTTTTATCTACGATGCTTGTCTTATCATTTTTGCCTCAAATAACATATGTTGTCAGAATTGAGTTTCTGGAGCAATTCCGGAAAATGGATGGCCTGCCACTCTGTATTGCATTAATAATAATTAAAATGTATTAATTTCCTATAAACATTCTGTTATACTTTAATTGATTTTTTTTATAAAGGAATGTTTTGACTTGTAATTCAAACTATTACAGGGAAATTGTCATGACCCTGAAAGTAGGCAAAAACACAGAAAAAACATGATAGTGGTATTTTGAGAATAAAAAACGCTACAATTCAAACTATAGGGTTTTTTATGGTTTTAATTCTCATTAATGTCAGATTTGCATTTTTAATGGTTACAAAAAATAAGTTTAAAATTGAGGAGATTGATATTTTAATTTTGCTTCGAACTAACTTACCTAAAATTTGTATTGATCTAAAGTTTAGAGAAATGTCACTCATAAATTTTTAGCCAAAAATAAACTCATATTCAAGGATTTTGAAATTTTTATTTTGGCTATGAATGCTGAATTTTTTTAAATTGCAGGCAAAATAAATTAAATCAATCAATTAACATTTAACCAGAGTGAATTAAGTTAACTAGTTTAAAAAAGCATAATAGTAGGAATTTCACAAATAAATATAGTTTTTATTTAAATTAAGATAAATTTAATTTCAGGTATTTATGGCTACAGTGCTTATGGAGCAGCAAAGTGGGCAGTGCGAGGTTTAGCCGAATCAGTCTTCATGGAGTTGGTTGGAACTAATGTTTCTCTGACCCTGTCTTTTCCCCCGGATACTGACACGCCAGGATTTAAAAATGAAGAACTTACAAAACCTAAGGAGACAAAACTGATATCTGGATCAGGAGGGTTATACACACCAGAAGAAGTGGGCAGAAAAATGATCAAAGATGCTTTGGTAAGTTATTTTCAGATAGTTTCCACTCCATTGTATAATTATAATAAGTATGTAAGAGTCACATACATAGGGAAAGATGTGGTTGAAAGTTCTCTATACAAATATATTAAACAAAGTGTTTATAAGTTGAAATTAACAGTGTTTCACTGAATGCTTATGTAAGTATATAGCATACTTATACAAAAGCAGCTTTTCAAAAATTTGTCTGTATGTTTGTTTTGGCTTATCTCTGAAACGGCTGTAGATGTAACAATAGCAGTAGATTTCATCAAGACTATCGCTGGCAGAAAGTTTATATAATACGCAGCAAATTAACTTACTTTTAGTATTCCAATAAAATGCATCCAGAATTATACTATATATCACAGCAGTAAAAGCCAATTTAACATTTAAATTTAAACTTTTTAATAACTGCTTATATGTTTCTTCATTGAATTTTTTTTATATCACAACATTTTCTCATAAATGAGAAAATTATCAATGAAATATAATATAAAGATTACACATTTATAAGCTGTTAAAATAAACTATTCTTTTAATATAAAATATAAAGATTTATTGATTTTAATTTTAGATTCATGACTTTATTCATTAACTATTATTTTATTTTTGTCTTATAATTAAAAACTAAATTTAATTTGATTTTATTTAATTGTTAAATCTCTCTTGTGTTTATCTGTACATTTTATTTCATTTATTTTGGTTATGTAATTTCTATGGGTCTTAACCTGAAATAAATCAATTTTATTATTTTATTTATTGATAAAAGTTTTTCCAAAGTTATGTGCGTACACATACCCAAATTTGGATCATGTTTAGAGAAGGATTCTCATTACTATTTTGTGTACACAATATGTGATTTTCTAAATCTCGTAAGAAACTCTTGACATTATTGGAAAACGAACAAAGAATTAGTTGTCCTGGTTTGAATACTTGAGTAATGAATTGACTCTTGTAAATTATAGTCTGACTCCATTTATTTAATAAATACAAACGATCTACTTGTAAAGATCGTACCAGAACACAAATCTCCTTGTTTGGCGGTACGTCTTTAATGGTAGGGTGGTAACTAGCCACAGCCTAAGCCTCCAACCAGTCCAGACTCAGGCAAATTAGAAAATACAATTTCCTACCGGGAATCGAACCCGGGACCTCTGCCAGTGCATCAGCGAGGCGTTTTGTGATGTTAACTGAAAGAAATTACGATTACGATTAAATTACGATTACATAACCTTCAATATAGACATAAAACTATGATATAAATGAACTTTTTATTGTCGTCGTCTTCGTCGTAGTCTCAACCAATGGATGTCCACTGCTGGACAAAGGTCTCTCTTAATGAATTCCAATGGGCCCGATCTTGCGCCGCTTGTATCCAGCAGCTGCCAGCGACCTGGCAGCGCCTGATGTCATCGTTCCACCTGGTGGAGGGTCTGCCGACGCTGCGTTTTCCGGTGCGAGGCCACCACTCTAGCACTTGTCGGTGACTTTAGTTCTCCTACGGATCTCCTCATTTCTGATTTGATCACGTAGGGAAACCCCGAGCATAGCCCTCTCCATTGCCCGTTGAGTGACTCTGAGTCTTCTTACGAGCCCCATAGTCAGCGGCCATGTCTCGAAACCATATGTAATCGCTGGCAACACGCCTGATGTCATCGGTCCTCCTGGTGAGGGGTCTGCCGACGCTGCGTTTTCCACCTTAGTCTTCAGGCACTGAGGAATTATGGATGAAAAAATGTCCCGTAGTTTTTCTTATTGTGACACTCATCAAATTGTCTATTATTGGTGAGCTTGATTGTTACAAATTTATGAACTCTAATTCACAACAACATGCAAGTCATTGTGACACTTTATTTACATACTGAACGAAAGACATCTATGATACAAAATGTTATATAATCAACAGTTCATATAAAACAAATTGGCAAAACAATTTGCATCATGATACGCGTTGTTATAAAATTTAAATCAATCTAAACTGTATCCGCGTTTGTTGTGGGGTGTTGATTTGATTAAGTGGCATGAATTGTGCAGAGAACATAGATTTATTTAACTATTAACATATTTCCCTTAACATTATTTCAATGCATAAACATGATCTAGTTTCATCTATTCTAAAGTTGTTTTGTTCACCAAGCCTTATCTATTTTAAATTTTGTCCGCGATGAAAATAACGCTTGATTGTTTACATCTTAGATGATTCAATACACAGTTTTACGAGGCGCTAACCTTGACTGTGTACAATTGCTCGCTTCGGTAGATAACTAGATACGACCAAATAGTTTTCGCATGGAAAGGAACTGATATTTTTTTAACAAACATGACAAAAAAATCCTTTAATACGCATTTGATGTTTTGGAAACTATATTTTACAGTCATCATCAAAGTGAAGTTGGGCAATTAGTTGGTGATAAAGCTTTCTTGCGAAAATATGTTGAATTTTTGTTCATTATAATCTAATGTACTAAATTTCGTGTCACAGTGTTTGTAGTCAAATTTGTCCAAAACAATTTTTTCGATTTTTTTGTATAGGTCTTAAAATAATTCGTACAAGTAATTTTCATCCCCAACTTTTAAATTGATTAATGTCCTATATCCCCTAGGTGGGGCAGAGGGCGTTCACAGTAATTTTCCATCGCGAATGTTTCCCGCCTCTGCGAGTACTGAACGGCGCCAAGTCTGTCGGGGCCGACCACGCTTCCTTCTACCTTGAGGATTCCATTCCAAAGCTTGCATGGGGATATGATTGGAATCCCGACGTAGCGTATCCATGTCCGGCCGATCCATCTCCACTATCGCCGTTTGGATCTGGTGTTCGATCAAAGTTTCATGGCATTTCTCTAGCAGATCTTCTTTAGAGATTACCTCGGGCCAGTATATTCCGAGGATGCGACGCAAACACCGGTTGACGCAGACTTGGATTTGGCGCGAGATGTCCTTGGTGACCTTCCACGTTTCGCACCCATATAGCAACACAGATTTAACATTGGACCCGAAGATTTTAAGTTTAATCCTTCGGGTCAGTTTCCGCGATTGCCACACTGGTCTTAGACGTGCGAAGGTGGCTCGGGCTTTGGCGATCCGAGAAGCAATGTCTTCTTTTAAATTGCGATACGATATTACGTGGAGTACCTAGTATATATTTATATTTTAGAGAAATTGTATAAAGTTGTGCCTAATAACAGTGGCAAGAATAAATTTAGAAAACTGCGTTTGTTTAGCCAAGGACAACGACAATTCTGGCCATAACTTTTATTAACGAGCCATTATAAGACTTATATAGTAACCGCGCCTCCGCAAATTTTAGACCAGGGTTCGTGAACCAACGACTCGTAAGCCGCTACGACCCGCAGGTATTTAAATAAGAGTAAAGATAATTATGGTTAAAAATGCAAAAATTAGTTGCATCGATAAAAAATAGTTAATTAGGTGAAATGTGGCCCGCACCAATATGCTCATAACATTTGTGGCCCTTGCCAATATACTCATAATATTTATGGCCCGCACTAGTATCCACATAACATTTGTGGCTCTTCTTCAAGAAAAGGTTGCCGACCTATTTTATAGACCACTGAACACGCTAACCAAGAATTCATATATGAAACTTAGCTTGCTTGACTTCTTTCGTCTTGTAAACCGTCACTAAGTACGCTAAGTACGCATACATTCCCACGATATTGGGAACTACGCGAAGCAAATCTCGGAAAACAAACTTTTACAATATATTTTTATAGTCTAAACGACTTATCGTCAATTCATCATTATTGTAAGCAAGGTTTATAACATACGTAATACAGTATAATATTCGGGATCATTTAAAAATAACAACAAAAAAAATTTAATCCACCTTTACATCTACAGAAATGAAAATGACGTATATATTTTTGTTGGTTTAATGAATAGCGTATATACGAGTATTATTAGCAACATTATTAGATGGTCTTATAAGAATATATTAGAAAGCGTCGAAAGGTTTACTTTGGTTTGAATTTATTTTTACTAATATGAAATCTTTAAAATTTATTAATGTTTAGACCCAGATACATGTAACGTGGTCACGAAAAATGATATGGACATTTTTTTACTGTAGATTACGATTTCGACATCAGATTACGAAGTTTGCGCTACTACATTTAAAAATTTTAATATACACTAACATTTTTATTCTACTGCTTATCATTTTGTATGCATCTTGCAACCTGCACGATTGTTTGACCGAAAAAATATATCATTAGTAACTAATTATACACATACAGGTGAAATAGTACAAAAACATATTTCACGAAATTGAATTAAAGATTGCAAAATTAAAAGGTTTAATAAAAATGTAATTTTAAAGTGAAACGGTTTTCCATTACCCCATTTTTTCGTCCATCTATGGCATGTCGCATTACAGCCAGCCACGAAGTAGGGGTAAAGTTAAAGCAGAGTAGCCAAGGCCAATATTGCGGGGCACATGGCTCGCGTGAGCTGTTTGACTTGCATCGTGATTTCATAAAACCACACAATATGTTGTTTTATCATATTTCCAAAGATCACAGTCTAAAAGACTGAAATGAACTTACATATTTCATATAATATGCTGTATAAGTAATGACTATTGGCTTAGTAGAGTGATGCCCCTATATTAAGTCGATATAACTTTTATAACTCTCGATGTTGTATTATTTTTATTTTATTATTTTTGTAGTCACAGTGCTGGCATTGTTTAATAGTTTTGCCAAGCGAAACTCGAGTCATTTGTTAGATTGTTGCAAGATAACATTAAACCGCATAAATTGGTGATAAAATATATAATGGTTATAAAAAAAGTGTAAATACTCTAAGAGTAAAGTTGTCGTGATAAAGCTAGAAAGTTTAGTATTATAAAAACATGTAAGTATCATTAACATAATATTGCCCATATAATTTTAATGATATAAGACTGGTCTAAAATAAAAATCTTGTTTTTCTTGGTTGGTTGACGCTAGAGGTCGATGTATGGTTTACAATATAATAATAAAGCCTTTTCTCTGTATAAATATAATCTCGAGCAAATGAATAACGAAATTCAAACAACAAAATATTAGTAAACGTAAATAAAATCTTCATTTAACCTTACCTGTACAAAAAAGTGTTCTTTAAACAACACGAAGTAAAATGTCTCCCTTTGAGAGGGAAATAACTTAGTAAAAATAACTTTCTTAAATTATATCTCCTTCTCCACTTCCGTTCACCTCGCTCGATCACACTTTTCGTAAGGCTCGCACGCATTCACCAGCTTACCAAATATGATTCTTCAACTGTCGGTAATTTGAAGTAAAAATAGTCCAGAAAATGAAAAAAAAGAGATTGGTTTTTCATACATTTTGTTGATCTTAAAAATTGCGTCATTGAACAATTTATGAAGTGAAACTTCTTAGGCGCTTGAGGGTAAAAATTTGACGGACGAAACGCGTGATTAAAGTCTTGAATTAATCGCGTTAATTCATTTGAAGGCTAGGTTAGTAGTTTTAATATTTGCAAATAAAATGTGACATTTTAATTTAAAATTCCTAATAAGATTTCAATAAATTATTTGTATTCATTTTCGACACTTAATATTTTAATGACAATGAAATTCACAAAATTCCTAACATATCTTCCTTTTTCCCTTCCTCTCAGTCTCGGAAATTTAAAGTTTTAGATTTGTATAAATATAAGACACAAAAATGACTTTGGCCGTAGAAGTTTTATTTCTGACATGTGTACTTTGTACGCACGCACTTTAATTTGTCTTTTAAAGTACTCCCAGTAAAGTTTTAAGGATATATTGGGACAAGCAATTTGCCGCGTTTTCTACGTTGTGGTATTTGGATTTTACATTGAAAGATTTTTGAGCTATATAAAACTTGGGTAAATATTTATAAAAGACGACAGCAGTATATGTTGAATGTCAATGGATTAACATAGATTATAGAAAACATGATATTGGATATTTTGTAATTTGTTATCTTTAATGTTTCAGAACGGAAAGACGTACTCCGTGTTTGGTTTCAGTGGACAAATTTTATCAATATTGTACTGTGGGACAATAGAAAGTGCTACACAAGTATTCCTGCAAATAATATCCTTGGGATTTATACGTTTAATCATGGTCGGAATACAGCTTTCTTTCCACAAAATCGTTAGGGATGGACGGATAGAAAATGTCAACGAAGAGGATAAAGAGAAATTACAATGATGTATAAGTCTAGAGGCTAGGCTAATTATTTTAAATTAAATATTAAACAAGAGATTGTTTTATTTTAGTATCTCTCATTATTTGGATATATAAGTACTAATTTTTATTACACAAGATAAGATTACAATGCAACACGGATCTTACGATTATATCGCATGCTTAACCCTTACGCTGCGGCTAGCGTATTATTCCGCTTTAACAAATTCACGTCCAAATACGGTGGAATAAATAACCTTTCTCGTAAAAGGGCGGTTTTGAACACATGAAGGTTTGTGAAACAGGGCAAAATATCTACTTATTATACATACATGTCTCATATGCTATGATAGTGGTAGTCGCCATAAATAGGTGTTTGTTAAGGTGTCGCAAGAGTTTTTAGGTTTTCGAAATAGTCACAAATTGTATAAATTAACTATGAACGGGTTCATCGCATATATGTTAACTTTTTTTTGTAATTTCCGTTCCGCAGGTAAAGTTTATAGTAGATAGCTGTGTTAGTAGATACTTTAGTATGGCAACACTGCAACGAGTTGTCGATTTTATTAAGTTTTATGTTAACACCAAGATATTATTACCATACCTATCATACTTTCCTTTGACAATATTTTTACAAAAGAATGCAATGGTTGAAAAACGAATTGATTTTTTTTTACTTTACTTATAATTTGGAAGACAATGTTACGCTAACCGCATTGCACTGAATTATTGTCGGAACAACGTCACGCAGAGTCAGATTGAAATAATGGCGCCACAGCGAAAGGGTTGATAAGAAAACAAGTGAAATAAATCAAAACAGCATACTAATGCATGTACTTTTATTTTGTGATGATGATCTTATATAATGATAAGTCATTTTTCGGATATTTCACTTCACGAATATGTCTAGTTGGAAATACTCACTGTACTCATATTGAAAGGCATTGACATAATTTTTATTGTCATTCAAGTTTATGCTAATGATGTCTATCGTATAACAATAAAGTAGACGAATAAAAAATTATATGTGTCTTAGAGTGGTAATTACTGGACACTATATTTATTTGTTACACAGATTGACATTGCTTGCATTGCTAACAGTGGTGTCGGGTGCCGGGATTTTTAGGAAATTGCATTTTCTAATTTGTCTGAATCTGGTGGGATGTTTAGACTGTGGCTATTTACTACCCAACCAGCAAAGATGTGCCGCCAAACAAGAGATTTGTGTTTTGGTACACTCTTACCAGAGCGCGCTTCCATCTAAGACTGTTTCATCACTTACCATTAGGTGTCACAGGACACAGTCAACCGCTAACTTGTCTGCAAAAACTGTCTTATTTTCCAGCGTCGATATATAGAATATAATGGACCATAGTTAACACCACTTAGAACTCAAAAACTGTACCGATTTTAATCTCTTATTTGTCTCCTCCCCGAATAGCAGAAAACAAACTTTCAGAAATTGATTTTTCTATATATCCATGGGTCTGGAAGTACGCGTCAACGTGCTAGTTAGTGATATTTCGTTTTTATTCAAGCCTCTTCTGAATAAAGTTTTCATGTCAATAATCATTGACGTCGTTCGAATTTATGATGCCGGTTTACTGCTGTACTACGAACCGATAATAAAAATGTAGGTATATATTTAATAACTCGTTATATTAATTTAGGAAGGATATGAAAACTAGCATAAAACAAATCCTTAAAAATATAGTTGGAATTACATCTAGTATTGTAGCTCGAGGTATTAAGTTATGAAAAGAAAAATAAAATTGTTACGGCAATATCACGTGATTTGGTAATTTCTCACTTTTTGTTTATTGCTCGGATATGAGGTTGAACTGGAGTTTCATTTAGACCAGGGCTCGAAAAAACCAGCGGCCCTGAAGTGGCTCATATAAATGTGTTTTTTAGATGAAACGTGGCCCGGATCAATATTCTCATAACATTTGTGGCCCGCGCACATTTTTTATATTATATTTTTATAACATTTTTAGCGCACAAGTTTGTTATTGGATACCTTTTTTTACGTGTGACTCAAACATGCAGATTAATATGGCTTTGTCGCCTACCTAATTTATGTATTCATGTGAATGCGAATATGCCGTATTTAACAGAATAATTAATGGCATATTTGACGTTGACATCAAAGTCACCTTAGCAGTAATTGCTACAACTGGCCGTTTTATTATCTTTAATTAAGTCAAATAATAGTAATACTAAATTTATGCAAATAAATATCAACCGACGTGTTTATCTTCACAGGATAAAGTGATATAGTATATGTATATAAAACATATTGTCCAACGGGGCACAATAATATTATGGCGTGATAATATCTTATAAACTGGCTGCACACATGAATAAGAATGACGCGAGAGTGCGAAACTTGCGATAGAGAGGCGCGAGCAGCTCAAGCGTTTGGCTTGTGACGCATCTAGCATGCGAAGCTATTAATGTAAGATTAAAAAGATTTCTCATGACGTTTACACGTAAAATTACCATACGTAAACTGAATTTACAGACAACCAATTTATTTGATTAAATAACATATAGAATATATTAAATGTTTAAAATAATTCGTCAAGCGTTTTTTACTTAGCCTAAAGTACGAGTATGAATTGGATGATTAAGGCATAGTGCATGCATTTTTTGTTTACATTACCGTATATACTTATAGTATCGAAGTAAATATATAAAATCCATTTGAGTGTTGAGTCATAAGAACCGTTGTTGAGTTCAAAGTTTATCGAATAATAAGTAATGATCTCATAATTCAACTCGAACAAGAGTTTTGCTTATAATAAAGTTGAAATCCACGTCCGCTATAAATACTATCGGATCGAAACCACACCACGATCGGTCCAGCACCATCGTCTGCAATGTAAACATTACAAATATAGGATGAGAGTTTTTAAATACTTCTATGATTATTTGTTGTTAACGAATTAATGCAAAAAGAAGTGTGATTATAAAAAAAATATCTCAGTCATGTATTTGTGCAACATACCAAAGGTCTAAAAATGTTTGTCGATGTATTTGTACTATACACATTTTAGACAGTGAAGTTGGAACATATAAAAAACGAATGTGCTGAAGTAAAACATATATAAATACATAAACATATAGTATATCAATTTTCTATAATATATAAATTCTCTATTTTCTCCGTCCGTTCGTCTTGCCCCATTATCTTAGCAAAGCGTGCCTAAAGAAGTTTTACTTCAAAAACATTGTGGCATAAAATGAAGATAACTTGTACATTAAAGAAAAACATTGTGCCTATTGTGGCAATGCAACACATTCCGGGCATTGTATGTGGTAATCTATATAATCAAGCTAACCTGTACACTACAAATACATTTTCATATATTAATTTTCTACAAACATTTAAATTTATTATGTTCGCATGTATACATCTTTTTCTCTTCTTCCTCTTTCTGTCTTTTTATCTTCCAACTTCCGTTTGCCTCGCCCGATCATACTTTGTAACACCCTCGTCACGCATACAACAGCTTATTCCCAAAGTCAAGCGTGCGTAAGAAGTTTTATTTCAAATATAAAATGCGTGCTTATTTTTCAAGTGAAACTTCTTTGGCAAACTAATTTGTCTTGTCTTTTTTAAATTTATACAAATCTAAGACTAGATTTCCGATACTTAAAGGAAAGGAAAAAAGGAAGATATGTTACGAATTTAATTGTCAAAATATTAAAAGTGTCGAAGATTAATACAAATAATTTATTGAAATCCGTCATTTGAGATTTCAATAAATTGTCAATAAAAATGCCACGTGTTTTTTGTCAATATTAGTAATTAATAATATAATTTTGTTTTTCAATTTAAAATTTAGAAAGGAGAATTTGTGAAATAGTATATTAAATTAAAATGCCACATGTTATTTGTAAATATGAAATCTACCTAACCTTCAAAAACGCTGCACATCTTCGTGACGCCAATCACACGCAAAGAAGTTTCACTTCAAAAAATAAATATTTGTTATAATCTAGACTAATCATAAACGCCACTTCCGCAGCTGACATACTTTGCAAGCATTTATGTAATATTTCATTTGTTGTCTCTTAATCTCCTACTCCCATGATGTACAAGATTTCTGCATTCTAGCAGAACATTGATTTTAAGTAGAATAAAACGAGCTTATAGATATACACACCTGTCACTGGTGCGTCTAATGTAAAATCCTGGTTTATGGAACCATCGTTGAGTCGTTCACCACATAACCGCAGAGCAGCGATCAGGAGCCAATCGCTTGGACAATTGAGAATTTCAACACCTGCTTGCAAAGGTGGTATCACGGGCAGACCGTCTGAAAAAGTATAGACAAGGATACAGTTAAAGCTGGATAATTTAAAGATTTGTAATGTGGTGTTGTAGCATACATTTTTCGTGAGCTTAGGTCGTAAACGCTGGCTAAACATTACTTGATTTTGACGGCCTCGCTGGCGCGGTATGCGAGTATTCGCTTTGCTAGCGAAGGTTCCGGGTTCGATTCCCGGTAGGACTAATTTAGGAAATAGTATTTTATAATTTGTCTGAGTCTAAAGACCTACCGTCAAACAAAGAGATTTGTGTTCCGTTACGATGCTGTGTAGAAAGGGCTATATCGCCTCTTACCAGATTAGCGCCCTTCCATCTTAGACTGTATTATCACTTACCATCAGGTGAGATCACAACCAAGCGCTAAAACTGTCAGCAATAAAAAAAGATAGATCAAATAAATGTGTTACATAATTGTATATATTAAAGAAATTTATAAAAAAGTTACGATGGTATATATTTATCTCTAAAGGATACCCACATAAACCACCTTTATCTTTTACATATTACAAAAAAATGTGTTATCAGGCTATTTTATCCAATTAAACACATTACATACGTTGGATATCTTCGCTACGTTTCAATCAGTAACTACTACAGTTAGCCACTGTCACAGTTAACTTTATATATTGGCAAAAATATGTATTATATTATAATTTTACATACCAGTATCATAATTGACTATTTGCATTTCTCCGGCGTTTGTATATGTGATGCTGCAAGACGCTGCCGCTCGTTCAATACAAATGGCGTAATTGAGATTGTTCTAAAAATTTTTTTTTCATAAAAGCTAAAAATCTAAATGCACAATATATAAGACCCAACCAATTATTATAATAATGTAATCCCTAGTTTTTATGTAACGCTTCGCCTTGCTTTGTTAATTACTAAATTATAAGAACATAGCTATGATTTACTAAGAGCTATGTACCTAGTAGTAGATAGTGACAATGTTGCACATCTTTTACTTGATGCACTATTTTTTTGCAACGTAAAAACTTGAAGCATTTTATAACTTTTACTCCATATGAAAATTTTCTTGGGATTAAAAACATATTCTAACATCTCATTCAGATTATCTTGTCTAGCGCTTAAATTCAATCAATCAAATCAAATCAAGTTGAATGATCATTACAAGTTGAATGTAATATATTATAAATTGAAATGATACGGAAATATTATAAATTTTTTTGTAAGACATTGTCGTTTTGGAGAAATAATCACAAAATTTTTGTTAACGGATCACGTCAGAATCAAAAATAGTTATATTATTTTGTGTTAAAATTTCAGTTTCAAGTCATCACAAATGACGTTGTGTACTGTTGACCGACTATAGATTGGTGCAGGTTCTGATCGGACACGGATGTTTCGGGAAGTTCCTGCACAGAATTGGTCGCGAGGAATCACCGGCCTGCTATGAGTGTGGTGCTGCCATCGATTCGGCACAGCATACTTTGGCAGATTGTGCAGCCTGGGGACCTCAGCGTCACCTCTTGGTTGCGCTAATCGGCGCGGACCTCTCACTGGACAGCGTTGTAGGCGCGATGCTCTCTAGTGAGAGGTGCTGGGCGGGAGTGGCCCTCTTTTGTGAGACGATCATCTCACTGAAGGAGGCCCACGAACGAGGGAGAGGGAGATTGCAATGGATGCTCCCTCATACCGCCGGAGGAGGCGGGCTATGAGGCAGCGTCTGTAAGCGTAAGTAATTCTATCGTCGAGAATCCTCAGTCGGATTAATCCGGGGCACCAGGGATGAATGCGAAAGTTGAACCCCTGGTGCTTCATTCATGGATGAAGAGGGTTCCGCTAGGTTTTAGGTCTGCTTGTTCGCCGAGTCCCACACTCCTGACACACGGTCGGGATCAGTGCATAAAAGCATTTCCCAGTGAGAAAATAAAAGTGTTGATTTTAATAGATGAGTTTCCAAGTGGTTCTCCCCTAAAATAACTATTTTTTTACGAAGGCAGCGATAACAATATTAATCAAGAATTGAACTTATTGTTGGAACTATAAATACATCTACCTTTATTTAAGTTTTTTATTACCAAGTAACTCGGTGTCCTTGTGATTCCAATTTCAGATCTTTCTCTGTAATTGAATGATTCGATATGACCGTGATCTTCCTTGAAGAATTGCAGACATCCTGTGGGGGCTGCTAAATTGTCTAGCGGTGCGAGTTGTGTTACCTGTTGAAATAAAAAGGTTTGTAATGGCAAAACAAAATATGAAAATACTTCTTATATTCAGTTTTAATAATAATAATAATAATAAGTTTTCATTCAAGGCATCATTTGGCCCAAATTGTTAAAATACAAATAACTTATAACTATGTTAGTGACAGAATTTTACTAATTATCTCATAACCTAGTGAACATATGACCTTAAAATGATGTTATGCATAGGCTATACAAATATCATCATATAATACGTAGACGTGACGTAATGATGACTTTATTAATGTCATTTTTGGATATGCTGACAGTTACGTGTAAGGAGGTCTTACATCAAAAATGGGAAATAATGGCTCTTACATAAATTCTGACATAGCAAAATGTCACTTGACGTCACCATGATTGAAACGTGTTCACTGAGTACATTATCAATATATATATTATTATCAATATTGATGTATATATTATATGTTATTTATTATATGTATATATTATAATTTATTAAAACATTTCTAGTAGTAATTAGCCATTTTACTGATGTATATATATCTCTTTTTTTTTACAAAAAATCAATACAATTACGACGTTTTTGGTACTATGGTGTCATTTTTTCCAGATTTAAAAAAAAATATAGACTTATACTAAGTCCATATTTTTTTAAGATACGTCTATATTTTAAAGGTAGAAAGGGAAGAAGTTGCCCCGTTGACTAGTACCTCTAGGTAACGAATATTCTTCAACAATTTAGTTTTTATTATTTTGAATATAAGCCATACAATGTCAGCAAGAACAAAATTTACATAGTGTTACATTGTTTAAGCCCGATTGTATATTTAAGCATTTTTTACCACGCTTAATGTTATGATAAGCAGTGTAATAATATATAACGTGTTAAAATGTTAACTTAAAATTTAAAAATTATATAAGCTAATTTGTTTTGAAGAAATCATTACTAGGTAAATTATTATATGAAAAATAATATATGCATTTATAATGCGAAAAAGTTTTCCAAAGTACGAATTAATAAGTACCTTAATAGAAAATAATCTATTTTCAGCAGTGACTGTCTGCATGGTTAAAATTATTGGATCATCCAAAACTTCTACATATACTGAAAATAAAATAGAAAATCTATGTATTAATACAAAGTGACATTCAAATTTATGTGTTCGAGACTTCAAACTAAACAATATTGAATGTGAAGCATCTACGGCGGCGCCTGAGACCACCGATACATGTCGCGGTGAAGCGTCGCCACGTCGCCTCTCTTCCTACTCGGTTCGGCGATTTTTCATCACTTTTGCCACACCTACTTATAAATTATACAGTGTTTTATTTCCACATTATACGTAGTCTGTGTCTTACTCAAATGTTAAACTTCGATGTTCCATATCTAAAAGGTTTGTAAAGTGAAACTACGTTAGGCGCATGAGAGTAAAATTTTTACGGATGAAACGCGTGAATAGCGTCACGAAGCTGAGCAGCGTTTTTTTATGCTAATTCGTTTCAAGGTTAGGTATTTTTAATATGTACTAATAACATGTAGCATTTTAATTTGCCACTCGTCATTTAATATACTATTTTTCACAAAATATTAAATAAAAATATTTCATAAATGCTCTTTTCTCAATTTGAAATTCAAAAAACAAAATTACTTTTTTTTACTTACTTTTATTTACAATTCGTTATTTGAGATTTCAATAAATTATCTGTATTCATTTTCGACACTTTCAATATTTTAATGACAGTTTAATTTATTAGATCCCTAAAATATGGAAGATATATCTCCCTCCCTCTCCGAAGTCTCCGGAATTTGAAGTTTTATTTTTATAAATATAAACAAGACTTAAAAATTAGATTGCCAAAGAAGTTTTACTTCTGACACGTGTACTTTGTACGCACGCAATTTTAATTTTTTTTAATTAATATGGAAACCAAAGAAAATCTTTTTATAGATTTGACTGATCCCATGAGAGATTTGACACCTTTTTTTCATAACATATTTATTACGTTTTATAGACCGACAGACAAAATATAAAATATGCGAACAGAATTTCTGTATGTTACAGTCAACTTCTTGTTTATTTTCATTATATAAATGCCAAAAACTGTGAAAAATAATATAGATGCAAAAATAGGATTTTCTTTATACGTAGGTACATATACACAGAGTAGTGCATTATAATACTTTACCGTGTTGTCCAGAGTTTATTCCGCATAATATTGGTATTTTATTGTTAACGTTTTGACCAAGCACCAAAAATTGGTCTAATTCGCAAATTCCAGCTGTTGGCGGTAAAATCTGAAATACACAATAATTCATATATATGTTAGTATGTGAAACAAAAATTTTATACCCCTTTTTATGAAAATTACTCTGACGGTGGATTATGTTATATAGAGATAGAATACACAATGATAATATTTTTATAAAATTATCACTGAGAAATATATTAAATCACTAAAAAACACAGGGCATATATAAAGTTATTAGTCAACTCAACTATTTGTTCATACTTTCCCTATACAATGTGTTCCCGAGACCGTTCCCGAAAAGGAAGATAGACGATAGTATTAATGACAACTTTGATGATGAAACGAAAAAAATGTCGATTCTGATTAAAAAAATCATAGTGAAGTGAAACTTCTTTTGGCGCTTCAGGGTAATTTTTTTACGGATGAAACCCGTGATTAGCGTCTCGAAGAAGTGCAGCGTTTTTTATGCGTTTGAAAGTTGGGTAGTTTTAATATTTACAAATAATATGTGGCATTTTATTTTGCCACTCGTCATTTAATAATTTAATATAATAAAAAAATATATATTTTCTAAATTTTAAATTAAAAAACAAAATTTAATTAATAATTTTTGACATGGACAAAAACACGTGGCATTTTATTTAACAATTGGTCATTTGAGATTTCAATAAATTATTTGTATTAATTTTCGACACTTTTTAATATTTTAATTACAATTAAATTCATTAAATCCCTAATACGAGTACATCTTCCTTTTTCCCTCCATCTAATTCTCGGATATCAAAAGTTTTAGATTTGTATAAATAAAAACAAGACTTAAAAATTAATTTGCCAATGAAGTTTCACTTCTCACATGTGTACTTTGTACGCACGCATTTCTATTTTAAATACGGTTTATTAGCATTATTAATGCACCGTTCCGTGTAACATGGAAATTAGTTCTTCGTGATCTCTGTATGGGCTGGACCGATTTTGGCAGGACATTCACTGCAATATAGCTGATGGTGTTTGGAATAGCAATTAATAATGTAATTGTCAATTTTGAAAATTCTATGTCATTAGAATGGGCAATTCCAACCGAATGACAGAAAAGTAATATTACATAACAAAACCGAATTTGCTCTTGAGGTTTAAATAAAAATGTTTAAAATGGCACTTGCCTCAAAATGTATAAAATCCAGTCTTATTTGCTTAATATCATTACTAAATTTATCCAATGTAAATGTACATGACAACCTTTCTGAACTTGTTGAAGGGTATCCAGGATTGTTAAACCATCCGACTTTCGCCGAAGAACGACCTTCGCAATTGAATATTGCTGAAATCCAAAAAAATACAATACCTTCGGTTAAAAATTACTTATCGAATGCTAAGAACTGTTTTAGTCAACGTATTTAAGAATCGGCCAAGCGGTTATTGTTTGTTACTTCATTATCTATAAGAAAACTTATATAAATTTAGTGGTTCTTAAGAAATTTTACTTACACTAATTAAATGCCCCGCGGTTTCACCCACGTAGATACCGATCTCGTGGCAGTGGAAAGTCTACTAAGTCGGACTTATTTTCTTGAATTGACATTTTAAAATTCGTTATATCTTTTGAATGGACTGTCCTATTTTAATAATTTAAAAAGTATTTTACACGTATTAAAACTGTCTTTAATAAAATAATCAGTCTTTAATTTAATCTAAAATAATGTCAATAATATAGTTTGATTATTGTCGGCAATTTTATTAACTTTTAAAATGTAAAAAAGTAGTTATCGTCGCATATCTACAGTAGTTGGACATTTGGTATCATGGACTTTTTTATAGACATTAAAACGTTCTATAATATTGTAATACATTTTTGTTTCATACCTTGGGTTACATTAATGCATTTTTATTAGGGACCCCTATTTTTTTAGAAAGTAAAGTCGTTCAGTGAGACTGCAGCTTTATAATGGTGCATTTTTGTAATTAGTCAGGTAATTTTGGTGTGAAAACGTTACATACATACTTACATACAAAGACACAAATGTTTCCTCTTTATAATATTTGGTATGTGTTTTGGATATTTTACGCCTAGTTTTATATAAGAAATATATGGAGTCTTGATAAAAACTTTGAACTAGCTTATTTAAGAAATAATTCTTTTCTGCACAGAGGAAATATATGGGAACCTGCCCAAATAAAAAAAAAATTAAATATTCATTGAAACAACAGTTATAATAAAATATGAAAAATAATTTACTACCCGTAAGCCTACCTGTGTAAATTGAAAAGAGTTGGAATCGTCGAGAAATAATATATAATATCTAATATAATTTTAATCGTGTACACGATAAAAATCTCAATATCGCGAGCTTCTACGAAAATATGATATGAACTATAATTGAAATATTATATTAGTTTTTCAGTGTTTAGTTCTGACTTCATTTTGATAATAAATAATAGGCAAACTATAACTTCTCTTTAGATTACTTACTCACGCAACAAGATCCATATCCATCCGCACAAGTTCCCATTGCAGTACCACCACTCTTCTGACAATCATATTCATGCAAGCAGGTACCTTCTAGTCCATTGTCGGTGGAACAAGATACATGATCAAATTGAACTACCTCGAATACCTCTAAAAACCTGCCCTCAGAGCTCTCATGGAAATTGAGGCTTTTTGGTTTACCCTCAAATTGGGGACAGCGCCTTCGCAACTTTTTCCGAGGTCTATTTATATGAACAACATTGGTATTTTCTATTGTATTCCTTATTTGTACAGATTCATTATTGGGTTTTATGCTACTTACATTTTTGGGGATAAATATTGCGTTACTTTTGATGAACGATATTTGCAATGGATCGGAAGGTTTAAAGTTGTTGTCGTCTTTAACTCTAGAGAAATAATTTTGGTCATTTATTCTATGACCATTCGTATTCGTTCCTTGACCTTTAATTGGGTAGATTTTATTAATACCACTGTTGTCTGTTATTGAATACCAGTTTATGCCACCAACACTTAATATACACATAAAAAAAATTATTACATTTGACAAAATCATTTTATATAGTTATTACCAACTGCCTGCGTGTGTCTGATAGTTACTAGCAAATACAGTTTATGGTCGGAAGGACAGCTTAACGGATCTAATTAAAGAAACCGCTATGACAGTAGAGAGATATTTGTCCCAGTTAACTAAGATTTCTTTTACATATGAGGTAGGTACACAGTTCAACTTAACTTCAATGTTTTCGACTTTTACCGGTGTCAATTACACCCTTTAGGATTTAAAAGCTTGATAAGAGACCGTACCAAAGTTAAATGTTTCAAGCTTACCAAAAAGCCAATAAAAAAATATTCGGTGACATTTTTGTCTGCTAATTGTTAATCCGGGAAAACCTGCTTCAACACACCTGTTTTGAATTAGGTGAAAATTTGGCAAATAACTTACATTACAAGGAATTACGCCATGTTAAAATAAAAAAAGCATCTGAAAATGCACCAAATACAAGGCCACCGTTTGACGAGTTTGGAAAAGCTTTTGGGAGTAACTTCGTGTTTTCACCTGATTCTTGACCACGTGCTTCCAAAATATTCTCGGCTACATTAGTTCTGGTGCCCGACGCTGTTTTAGTAACTGGTTGTTATTGGTATGGGATTTGTTGCCACCATAAGCCGGGGACAGTACAGGATGAAAGGCGTTGGCGAAAAAAATGACGCAGGCTCCAAAGTCCTGGCACGACCTTCAAGCGTGAAGAATCCGGCCGAGAAGAAGAATTGCAATTTCTAGATGAAAATGTTCCAGTGATGTTCATACGATTGCGATAGATTTATAGATCCTATAAATCCACTATTCACGACTATGTTTATTGTAATGTAAAACGTCCAAATAAATAAATTCTTAACGTACGAGGTATATAATACTATATATCATAACTTATATTTTATTAATTGGAAACGCCTTATCGAGGTTTTCATGCTGCAACTATGTTGCATTGGAAACTAAAGAATGATCAAGAACATAGTATTTAGAGCAGCCGGACTTTAAATTGTCATATATGAATGTCTGTATTATTTATCATTAATCTAACCACTTATGCCGACTTGACGGGTTTGGGTCACGCAATGAATAAAGCCTGTAAGATAACAACAACCGCGCCTTATATGTAATGTATTATAAAACTTGAAGACTTCTGTTAGAATATATTAATTTTTTACAAGGTATACTTTGATAAATTATGATGTATAAAAGCAATGACGGTACAGCGATTGATATTTGCTCTATCGTTACCTAAAGTTATATCGACTGCTAGCTGACGTAGATATTGTCGTCTGCTTTATAAAAGATTTAATTCTCTTAAAAAAGATAAAAGTGTCTAATTTAAAAGTTTCAATTTGGCTATTACATTTATTATAACTTTTTCAGACGAACCATTACCTTAAACTTCATTGTTGTGTAACTGTAACCATTGACGCAGCACACGTTTGGAACGTTTATCGTTAATGCTGCCCTGCTTTTTCAAAATCGATTTTAAATTCAACCGACCCGGGATTCCAATCCAGGAATTCATGTCTATCTTTGACGGCCTCGCTGGCGCATTGGTGTTCGTATTCGCTTTGCTAGCAGAGGTCCCTGGTTCGATTCTTGGTAGGGCGAATTTAGGAAATTGTATTTTCTAATTTGTCTGAGTTTGGACTGGTGGGAAGGTTCGGTCGTGGCTAGTTACAAAGAGATTTGTGTCCCGTACAATGCTATATAGAAACTACAAGTGGTATATCGCCTCTTACTAGATTAGCGCGCTTCTATCTTAGACCGTGTCATCACTATCAGGTGAAATAACAGTCAAACGCTAAACTGTCAGAAATAAAAAAATGTCTGTAGTCAAACATGCTGTCCAATGATGGAGTCATGAGATGTAATGAAACCTATCTCGATTATAGTTAAATTCAAAACTGAAATAATTTTACAGTATTACTTTAAAAGCTATTTAAAATGTGGAAAACATAAAATAAAATTGGGGGTAGCTTCGTAAAAAGGCATATTTCTTTACTTGCTTTATTCTAGAAATACTATCCACTGCGTGACCACATATGCATACAAGCCTGTAATGCATTCTAACATTTCTTGTCACTATAACTTATATTTCTGCATTGACCTGCCCCAGTTATTCACGGCCAATTATTTTACAAGACCGCTTTTTGTTTTCGTTTCAACCAGTACCACAACGGGTTCAGTGCATGATGCAATTTGTTTTGACGTTGCTTGAGTGGAGCGAAGAGATTTCGATATGCCAAATAAGTAAAGGTTATTCAACTATTTACACTGAAATGTCTATAGCACCCGCTAAAACAATATATTGAAGGAAACCTAACTGACTACAAATTCTACCTTTCTATCTTTATAACATATCAACAATATTATTGCTTATATTAACTTCGCCTGTAAGTATGTTCGTAATAGAATCTTTAAACTCGATTTTTTAAATTAACAAATACAATGTAAATAAGTTTTTCCCATATTTTCCTCTCACACCGCAGTGAGTGGGTTATTTTTGCGCCCGTACTTGGATATAATAGTTTTTTTTTAACAAATAATATGAATTAAAGGTTAAATATAACTAACATCTATAAATAACGACTATAAAATAAAGAATACTTTTAAAAAACCACGACTTAATAAGACCTAAAAAGTATGATATGTATGGATGAATTGAGTCATTGGCCTCACGAAGATGTGCAGCGTTTTTTATGCTAATTTGTTTGAATGTTAGATAGTTTTAATATTTACAATTAATATGTGGCATTTTAATTTGCCACTCGTCATTTAATAATTTAATATACAACTTTTCATAAAATATAATATAAAGATATTTCATAAATACTCTTTTCTAAATTTTAAATTCTAAAACAAAATTTAATTAACAATTTAGAATATTGACAAAAAACACGTGGGCATTTTTATTTGCAGTTCGTCATTTGAGATTTCAATAAATTATTTGTATTAATTATCGACACTTTTAATATTTTAATGACGATTAAATTCGTTAATCGTCATTAATTTTTCTCTCCTTAACTTTAGATTTTCTAAGTTTTATATTTGGTCAATAAATATAAACAAGACTTCAAAATTAGTTTGGCAAAGAAGTTCCGCTTCTGACATGTGTACTTTGTATGCACGCACTTTTAATTTTTGTTTTTAACAATAAAAGGTTAAATAAAACAAACAACTATACCTTACCAGTATAAAAAAGAATACTAAAAAAAACCACGCCTTAATAGAAGAACGACCTACAAAGTATAAAAAATTATAATTTTGAATATATATAAGATTAGAATAAAGTGTTTCTTGACCCATTCATTACAGCTGTACCTCGTTAATCTGATCAATCTTGAAGGTTTGTCATTAATGACTTCATACTTATAGAGAATTACTGCAATACATGGCTTTTATGACAAGGCGAAATACGATGGCGGGTTTGTAAAATTCTGTTCCGGGAATTTATGTTCTAATTATCCTTACAATATTTCCCGTGACCAAAGAGGAGGTGACAAGTATAACGTGACTCTCAATGCCCAATTAACTTGAAACTAATAGATATTTACTTAACTTATATTACCGGATAAATATATATAAATCAATAAACTAGATTCATTTAATATTTAAAAAGATTCCCATCCTTTATAGAATTAACCTATGTCATTGATTACACAGGTCAACACAAACTTTGACTTTAACTTTGAGGTACATTTAGATAATAGAAAAGGAAATAGACAGTATAAAAAGTTTGCTTTTATACCCAGACAAAACGTTTGAACGGCTATAATTACTAAACGACATTTTATTATCACACATTAACTAAAATCGCAGAAGTAAATTGTATGTAGGATAATATAGTATGTAACTGTCGCATTGGTCTAGTCGTTAGCATGTTCGACTACAGACATGAGGTCCTGGGTTAAAGTCCCGGGTCGGTTCAATTCGAAATAGATATTGAGTTTTCTATTAAGATTTTCTCAATATTTGCCCTAAGTTGGGAAGTTGGCGGTGTGATCCCAGTGCCTCGGAGAGCACGTTAAGCCGTCGGTCTTGCGCCTGATCTCTCTCCGGTCGTGTCGGATTCCCGTCACATCGGACTATGAGAGTGAAGGAATAGAGAGTGCACACTTGTGTACTATGCCTGCCAATCCGCAGTGGAGCAGCGTGGTGGGTCTATGCTCTAAAAACCCTCGCTCCTCGGAGTGAGGCCTGTGCCCAGTAGTGTAAAATTGTATGTTAAACAAAAGGTATTTTCAGGCACATAGCATAATTAACCCAAAAACTGTAGAATAAACCTTAAGACACAATAAAACCTTAGTCTATAAGAGTTATTGCTGCTTTGAATCGAGAGCTTTCCCAGTCTATTTTGTTTACTTTACTGACTTAACGGTACGAGTATTCGTTTTCTTTCGTTTATAGAGCCCTCAGGTTTGATTTCCCGCAGGGTTTATATTATACTAGCTGAACCCGCAACTTCGTCGGCGTGGAATCTTTTTTGGTAGTATTTTCATTAATTTAGTCAAATTGTTTAGAAATAAGAAACACAGCCGGACTGCCCTTTAAGGATGGAATTTCCTAAAATTTACTTTTGATAGTTTCCACTATATAAAAAAAATTCTGACCAAGTTCTGACCACTCTGTTGTTAAGGGCAGTTTTGATCTACTTAAAATTTACTGCGTATATAATATATTCAAATTGATAGGAATATATTGTGTTATAGCAAATAGCTTGATAAATAACACATATTTTTTGTTATATGTATAAGGTTACTATATCATTGCGGATTTTTTTGATGAACAATTCCGTAACTGATTAATTTGATCTATCTCCTAAAATTTAGCCTGCGTTCGTCATTTAACCTCACAAATATATCTTTGTTACGACATCAAATTAAAAATCTTCCAATTTCTCGGCTATTTTGCACTATAATATGTATTTTTATGCATATAAAACTTCCTCTTGAAACTATGAAGTAATTTATAAGATCTAAGGTAACAGACAGCGAAAGCGACTTTATTTTATATTATGTCAACAATTGCGGATACAACGTCACAATGTATGATTTAATTGTTGTATTTTGTGCATAATAATCATAAAATTCCGTACAATCATACAAACAATTTCCTTAACACATACATTCTCAAAGATGTTACTCATTTATAATAAACCTAGGTGTACAAAGTACAAATTTACTCGTCACAACAATGATGTCCATACGATTGGCATTTCTCTCACTGCTAGGTTTGATACATTTAGATTAACAAGTCGTTTTTCAGCTTACTATAAGGTTATTGCTATACGCTGTGTGTTCAAAAAGTATCGCGAATTTTGTGTTTAATATTCCTTATTGACCGTTCTTCCCTGTGGCAAGAACTCATGATATTCCACGCCCCTGCAATCAAAGAAAACTGTCAGCAAAACTTTCACATTCGATCGAACTTGGCGCGCTTTTTTCGGTCTTGGTTCGTGCGGCAGCTTCCATTGAGATGATTGAGCTTTGGTTTCCACGTCATAACCATAAACCCACGATTCGTCACCAGTTATGACCCTCTGGAGCAAATTTGGGTCGTCGCGGACAGAGTTTAACATCTCATTAGCAATGTTCATGCGATGCTGTTTTTGGTCACAATTGAGCAATTTTGGTACGAATTTCGCGGCGACCCGTCTCATGCCCAAATCATTGATAAAAATCGAATGGCACGAGCCAATCGATATGTTTAGGTCCTCAGCAACTTCTCTAACGGTGATTCGACGATTGGCCAATACCATTTTCTCCACTTCATTAATTTTTTCGTCTGTTGTTGAAGTGCTCGGGCGTCCGGCACGCTCTTCGTCGTTCACATCTTCTCGGCCTTCTGAGAACATTTTGTACCACCGATAAACGTTGCTTCGGTCCAAGGTAGCTTCTCCGTATGCCACAGTCAACATTCGGAATGCATCCGCGCACTTAATTTCGTTTTTCACACAAAATTTGATACAGGTTCTTTGATCCATTTTTTTGAATAGGTAAAAATCGAAGACGATCCAAAACACGTGCAAGCAAAGCAGCTGTCAATCGACTCCCGTTCGATCCCCGGTAGGGCGAATTTCGAAAATTGTATGTTCTAATATGTCTGAAGCGTCGGTCGCGGCTAGTTACCTCCCTGCCAGCAAAGACGTACAAGCAAACAAAAAGATTTGTGTTCCGGTACGATACTGTGTAGACACCATAAGAGGTATATCGCCTCTTACTAGATTAATGCGCTTCTATTTTAGACTCTAACATTACATACCATCAGGTGTGATCACAGTCAAGCCCTAACCCGTCAGCAATAAAAAAAAGGAGTTCCAAGTGAGCTTTCATTAAATATCGCTGTAATTCGTTTCTGCAAATGAGATTTTTAATTAATTTAAATAACGAATTAAAATTTATAAAAAAAAATGTATTAACCTTAAAGGTCATTCATTAAAACTCAAAATAAAAGTATTTGGATTTTATTAATATTATATTTAAGGCGGAGTAAGAAAGTAATATATCTTGAAGGTCCCATTGGCGCAATAGTTCAGGTACTCGGTTCGCTTGCAGAGGTTGGATTCCTGATAGAGAAAATGTAGAAAATTGCATTTTCTTACTTGTCTGAGTTTAGACTAGTGGGAGGCTTCGGCCATGGCTACTCAATAGCAAAGATTTGCCACCAAGCAACAAATATGCGTTCCGTTACAATTCTGTGTAGAAACTATAATAGATCTATTATCTCTTACCAAAATAACGCGCTGCCACCTTTGACTGTATCATCACTTACCATCAGTGAGATTAAATTCAAACTAACCTCTCAGCAAAAAAATAGGTATTTTATTTAATCTTGACATTTTATAATATATTCTTGAAGTTGCATGCATAGCTGTCCTTGTCTACAGCACACCAATGTAGAACTACTTTATCCAAAGCTCTCCGATAACATCAAGGCGTATCAATTTAAAGATACGTCACATGTAATAGTATATGCATTATCACACATGTCCTTTATCAAGTCCGCTGTAGTTGCTTGCGCTGCTATAAAAGCTTACCGAAGTCTCATAGGACCGCATATTGCAACCAAGCTTTGAAGCAAACATAACAATGATGTTAAAGGTAAGTTAACAATTTTTATTTTCTTATACCAACATACATTGGATAAGCTTCCATAATGTAGTAGTTAAAAATGACTCCATTACTCATTAATTGGAATTAAAGTTTTAATCAGTTTTGTAATATCTCTACATTTTTATTATAGAATTAGTAGTTACTAGTCTGAAATACTTATAAATGTAACACAATCCAAGGTTTCTGTTAGTCAAATTATGAGAAACAATTGATTTCCTACACAAATTTCACGCCATATACTCTAACGTAAAATATATGAAAACTTAACAGACAGACACACAGACTTACTTTTGTGTTTTTACCTAACATTAGTACTCACATTAACAATATAAATCTAAAACCACATTTTTCATTTTTACTATTAATTCAATTTTCCACATATGTCCATCATGTTCAAATTTTCGATCGTTAATAAAATACTTTTTAACGATCCGTTAAGTTAATTTAACATGTTTTTTAACTTTTAATGGATAAAACTTTATGTCAATGCAGTTTTAAGTTGAAATTATTCTTACTTTACTTGTTATAGGTATTTTTAATCGCCTGTGTAGCGGTTTCGGTCCAAGCTGGAGGTCTGCTTGCTCCAGCAACCACTTATTATGGATCGTTAGGCCTGAACCCATACAGTTCCTACCCTGCTCAACCGGCTATAGCTACACAACAGTCAAATATTCTGAGATCACCATACAACTTGGGACAAGTATGTTTTCGTTAATAATCAGGTATATAGGTTAAAACTAAACTGTGATTTCCCTTGATGGTAAGTAAGAATCGACGACCATATAGCTAGTAGAGGTCTCGGGTTCGATCCCCGGTAAGACGAATTTATTAAATCGATTTTTTCTAATCTGAGTCAGGACTGGTGGAAGGCTTTGGCCGTGGAAAGTTATAACCCTACCAACGAAGATGTACGTCCAATCAAGAGGTTGGTGTTCGGATACGATACTCTGTAGAAAACATAAGAGATAAATTGCCTCTTACCAGATTAATGGGCTTCCATTTTAGACACTATCATCGCTTACCAGCAGGTGTAATCACAGACAAACGCTAACTAGTCAGCAATAACTAAAAAAATGCAATCAAATAGATAGACACGTTGACTTAACTATTATTAATCGTCATTAGTCGTAGTCATTTTCGCAATATTACCCACTCATTTTTTAATGGCAGCACTAGAGTGGTAAAAAACCGCCCAGACGGGAATCGAACTCGGGACCTTTACAAGCAATGTGAGTAATTGCATCACTACGTTAGCGAGGCCGTCAAAATGTCATTTGTCGCTCTAAATACTTATTTACTGTGTTAATTATTCTTATATAAAAAGAAATATTTCACTCGTCGTTGTTTTTCATCGTTCACTATATTGCGAAGATTATAGGTAAAAGTGTATTGTAGGTTTTATAAATATACGCAATTGTTTCTTATTGTTTNTGCAATCAAATAGATAAACACGTTGACTTAACTATTATTAATCGTCATTAGTCATAGTCATTTTCGCAATATTACCCACTCATTTTTTAATGGCAGCACTAGAGTGGTAACAAACCGCCCAGACGGGAATCGAACTCGGGACCTTTACAAGCAATGTGAGTAATTGCATCACTACGTTAGCGAGGCCGTCAAAATGTCATTTGTCGCTCTAAGTACTTATTTACTGTGTTAATTATTCTTATATAAAAAGAAATATTTCACTTGTCGTTGTTTCATCGTTCACTATATTGCGAAGATTATAGGTAAAAGTGTATTGTAGGTTTTATAAATATACGCAATATAATATGACACAAGTTTATGGTAGTATTAAATTATTTGTTTTAGGTTTAAAGATCTTTATTCTCAATAGAAAAACATTCACTTTGTGAGAAATTAACAAATATTAGAAAAAAAAACATAAGAAAATTTTTAACTTTGTCAACCGTAAGTCGCATAAACGAACTCTATAATGTTGTGCAATATACTCGTATATTATTCTAAAATCGCATGTGTTGTATGATTATAAACTTGTTGAGCGAAATTCAATAACATTTCTTCGAATATAGCGATTTTGAGATACAGATTTTATGTTTCTTTTATTGATCTGTATGGTTCTAAATTATTCTGACAAATTGCCCTCAGAGTATATTACATATAAACATAATTAGTGCAGGTTAAAAATTTATTAGTTACATATGCGTATGTCAACTACTTTACGTCAATGAAAGCTTATACGTTATAAAATTTATTTAGGTTATGGACGGTGAATTACTTATAAAAACGATGTTTACTCAATATTAAAGATTAACAACAATACTATTTTAAATATTCATAAATTATACTTGTAAAGGTCTCGACTTTTATTTATGAGGGCAAACCGGCTAAGTGGGCGGAAAATGCTTGCTTACTAATCTTCAATATTCTTACTATTATTCAGGTTGTTTTGAATTGTAGTCATATAAGATCTTCAAAAGATAGTTGTACTGTTTCTAAATATCTAAAATTGTATGTTAAAGATAAAGCGTGGGAGTGAATGGATTGCTCTAATCTTAATAAAAACTGACACCGACTCTGTTATGTAACTTTACATAATAAGTTATTATGCAACAGAAGTAGTACAATAGAAATAATATGAAATCAACAGTGGACGATTGAAAAGTGCTGTGAAAGCTTACTTGAATAAAGAATTTTTGAATTTGATCGCTCAATGCCACATCAGTGTGGACGTTTTCGTCTCAAAATCAGCATACTCGTTCTGAAATGATCGCTTCGCCAATCTATCTTTGTAGATTCTATGGTTACAATACTTCTTTTATGTCTTAGGTGTCAACGTATTCAAAGGCCATTGATACCCCATTCTCAAGCGTGCGTAAAGCGGACATTCGTGTAAGCAACCCTGGACTTGCTATCGCCCCAGCATATGGTAGATTAGCTGCACCTTTGGTGTCATCCATCGCCGCTCCTCTTGCTGCTCCAAGGGTAAGTACCATATAAAATATATTTGGTAATTCGATAATTCTTTGTAAAATTAATAATTTCTTAGCTTAATAGTAACGGTGTTTGAGATGAAAAATGATACAGATTATGGTTTCGGGTGCGTTATATAGTAATTTATTTTCACTAAATTTATATGTACACTAGCTATTCCCGGCGGTGACATCGGTGCAATACCCGTTCTCGTAGATATATGAAGAAGTTAGATATGAATATCTCAATAATTCTTCATTCTACCTGAAAGCACGTGAAAAATTTCATTAAAATCGGTCCAGCCGTTACCGTACATTGAGACCTGCATAATTATAAAATAATATAAATTGGCCTAATTTTGGGTAATTTAAACTTATCTAACCCGATAAGACTATTGTTATCGCACCATATATGTTTTTAGTCTATATATATTCGCCTTTTTAAAGTTTACGAAAAGTAAAATTAAATATAAATTAATGTTATTTAAAAATTTTGCCTAGTGCAATATAATATAATTTCAGTAATTAAATTTAATTTCTGTCATTCATATATTCTTATTTTAAATAACTGCCAAATAAGTAATCTCAATTTTTGAAGTCTGTTGCCTTTGAGAAATCTTCCATGTTAGAGTAGTGCCAGATAATGCGTGCTAAAATAAAGGCTGATTCTTTATTTTTAGTTTGTGTTTTATGCAGTGAAAACCTTCATTTAACATTAAGAATATTATTTGTTCAATATAATGAAATTAATTCTCCATTTCAGGTTGCAACCGGTTTGCTAGGTGTGGCTTACTCTGCTGCCCCTGCTGTATCTCACATGTCTTACACAAACGGATTAGGCCTGGCATATGGTTGGTAAACTACAAAATCGATTGAACCATTATTAATATGTACCGTGTATGAGTAAGATTCCTCTATTTATTGCCCGTTAGTTGTAACATAATTTATTCCGTATTTCAATAAAAAAATATATGCTATTATGCCTTTCATTCTAGTCTGTTCACCCTTTATGGAATTTTCTTTGAACACCATAACCTATTTGCCTCACAGCATAAACGAATTCTACGTAAGTGAAGTATTACAGTTGGCGAATAGTTCCGCATGTACGTTGGGGAATTTAAATTGAAATAAAACAATCACTCTTAATGGATTTCCGATCCGGACGCAACAAAGTGTATCCCGACACAATATAGTTCATACCCGATAAAAGTATGTTCTTATTTTTATACACGCGGCAAAGCTGTAAAAAAGTAAATTTTTTACGTCGCTCTAATGCACTGTTCTGAAAAAAGTAAAAGTTTAACTTCAAACCAAAACATTTATGTTATCATAATATTTGTAGGAATTGATTTCGCATACGTGCCAACATTTTTTATTTGATTGTAATCATAGCTATAGAGATAAAATTTTGTATTGCAAATGTTAGAAGGAGATAAATAGCCAGAACCAAATTCTTACACTTGATGGTACTAGATGAACATAGCGTGCAGTCAGAAATTTGGTTTATTCTGGTAAAATATTAATTTGACTTCAAAAATATGACCTATGACTAGTTTAAACTAGTATATTAGCATGTCCTGTTGTTCAATGTATTTGACCAGAAATGGCAAATATATCATCTCTAGGCGTAATTCGATCCTTTTACACGAAGATAATTTTTTTTTTGTTTACAACATAACAGTAATAAAACATAAAAATAGCATAGCGCTATCGTGATGGTTTTGAAAGGAATGATAATAATTGTAGTTGATTACACACAATACTCACATGCGTTTTAATGAACATTAAAAAGTTTTCAAATACACTTTGTTAACAGGTAATTTTTTACGTATTTTGTAAGCTGAAGTTTTGTTGAAACTTTTTCTAAATATCCTACAGAAACGCTTTAGAGTGGCTAAATACCTCGATTGTTAATAATGGTTTTATACTACACGTTTAATGAATGAATGAATTTGCAATACAAAAAAAACGAACCGATTTAATTTCTCTCTAAGTAGTTAATTTCCTGTAACATACGGCAGAGAACGTAGTTAATTGAAGAAATGTATATAAGAAAATAGGTCGATTTTTGTGTCTTTAATAGAAAGACAAAAATTTTATAAAATTCAATAATTACAAATTACAAATTATAAAATTCAATAATTACAAAAATAAAATTCAATAATTACAAATTGGGCAGTTCATTTTCACGTACTGAAAAAAGAGGAGGAACTTGTATTCTTATAAAAAATAATATCGACTTTATACCACTTCCACTAGCAAACTGCATGCCAAATAATTTCGAAGCGTGTGCAGTAAACTTAACAGAATTAAATTTGGTTATTATTTGTATATATCGAACCCCCCTATCTTCGGTTGATATTTTTTTACATGAACTAGAAGTTTTACTTGACAATATAGGTACTAAAAAACAATTAATCTTATGTGGTGACTGGAATATTGACGTCATGAAACAAACTAAGTACTCACGAATGTTACTTTCTACTCTTGCAAATCATCATTTATGCAATCACATTACCGCTCCTACTAGAAAAAATGCATGTTTAGATTTGATCGTCAGTAACATAATGGTAATAGATTCAAAAATATTATGTCTAGGGCTTTCGGATCATGAAAATGCACAAATTATTACTGCATCACTCACAGTTAAAGGTAAAAAACTAAATATAACTGACTTTTGGTATGAAAAACAGAGGGATCTTGGGATTGATAACATTAAAAAATTTGTAGATGCTATGGCAGCATTGTCTTTTGATGAAATTTACGAACAAACGGACTTGGAGACGGCATTCAATAAATTTTATGAATTAATTATTTTATTCTATGATTTATGTTTTCCGTTAATTTCTGTTAAAAAGTCAAATAAAGCCACAAACCATAAATGGCTAACAAAAAACATTAAAAAGTGTTGCATCCGAAAAAGATCTCTATATTTAAAATATCTCTTATCAAAAACAAAACCAATAAAAAGAAGTAATAAAGTTAAGTATCGTCGTTATTCCTTAATTCTAAAAAGATGTATTGCAAATGCTAAACGCATTGTAAACTATAATAAATTGAAAAATGGTAAAAATATATGTAGATCATCATGGCAGCTGATTAATAATAACTTCGAATATAAACAGAATAATAATAACAATCTACAAAAAATTGAATATAACAAAACTATTTACACAGATCCTAAAACAATATGTGAAATTTTTAATGACTACTATATTAATTTAACAACTACTAGTAATAAAATAAAATATTGTTCCAACGATAAAATTCCATTCAATTCTAAGAGCATATTTTTGTCTCCTTTGAATTCATCCGACATTTATAAAATCATAAAATCATTAAAGAATACGTTATCTACGGGCTACGACAATATAAGCACTAAAGTTTTAAAAGAAGCTGCGCTAGTGCTAGCGCCTCCACTATGTCATATTATAAATATGTCTCTTAATCAAGGAAAATTTCCCTCTCAACTTAAACTGTCAATAGTTAAACCATTATTCAAAAAAGGAGATAAATCTGAAATAAGTAATTATAGACCAGTTACACTAATACCAATATTGTCAAAAATTTTGGAAAAAGTAATGTTTAATAAATTGTACGCTTTTCTTTCCTCATGTAAAATTTTAACACCTAAACAGTTTGGTTTCCGAAAAAATAGTTCAACAACACATGCTTGCTTTTCTTTGATTAAAAGAGTTACTGAAAGCCTTGACATTGGCATTAGACCGGTGGCCCTATATCTTGACATGAGTAAGGCCTTTGATTTCGTCGATCATAACATCTTGCTCAGTAAGCTAGAACGCTATGGAGTAAGAGGACCAGCATATGACTGGTTCAAATCATACCTTACGGATAGACAGCAATGCGTCGAAATTTATAAGATCACAGAAAGGGAAAAGATAACGTTCAGGTCAAGTTATAGGAAAAACATATTAGGTGTACCCCAGGGTAGCATACTAGGGCCTCTACTCTTTCTCACTTATATAAATGATCTCCCTGAAAACATAAACCATGATTGTATACTTTTTGCAGATGATACTACAATCCTAATTCAATCGAAAGAAAAACAAAATTTGGAAAATGAAGTAAACAATAGTTTAAAAAATGTTATAGAATGGCTTGATAGTAATAATTTAACGGTAAATATTTCTAAGACCTGCATAATGCAATTTAAGACGTATAAAAGTAACCCGCATCATCTTAATATTAACTTTAAACAGATGCATGTGCGGGAAGTCAATGATACCATTTTTTTAGGCATAACAATTGATAGGTATTGTAATTGGAAAGCCCACATACAAAAACTCTGTTTGAAATTAGATAAGTATGTATATGCCTTGAGGCGCATTCGACAAATAGTTTCTGCTCAAGCATCCTTATTGGGCTATCATGGATATGTCGCATCTTTATTAAGGTATGGGTTAATTATTTGGGGAAACTCAACAGATGTACATATGGCATTTAAAGCTCAAAAACGCTGCATCAGATCTGTATGCAATGCTCACTTTTTGGACAGCTGCAAGCCTCTTTTCAAGAGATTAGATATACTGCCACTTTCATGCTTATACATCTACGAGATTTGCCTGTTTGTAAGAAAGAATCCTCAATACTTCAAACTTAAATATCACCCAGATTTTCAAACCAGGCATGGCAACAGAATTGTAATACCACAACAGCGTCTGGCCTTATATAGTAAAAATGTATATTCTATGGCGATACGCATTTACAATCATTTACCACGATGTCACTATAATTTAGATTTCCCGGCTTTTAGAAAATATTTATTTAAATTTTTGATGGAAAAATGTTATTATAATCTTATAAATTAAAAGAAGACTAGGTACTTAATAAGTTTATTAAACCATAACTCAAAATGGCGGCAATATTTAAAATAGGCATGACAATGACGTATGAAATGTTGAACGTGACTTAGATGACTGTTCGCGTGCGCGGCGTCTCTGCGACTGCCCCAGTGTGGCCAGCTAGCAACCAGTGTGGTCAGCTACAAACTGGGGTGGCCCTCTACAAATCGGTGTGACATTTCTAACAATAATATTAATGAATTTTTAAATGGCAAAATGTAAAAATTAAGGTATTGACTGAAATCTTTTCTTATTTGTAATTTTTGGTAAACTAAATAATAATAATAATGCTCTTTTAAAATTACTTTCCTAATGATTCTTTTAAGATGATTTAATTTTATATCTATTGCAATGACTAAGTATACTTTGAAAAAAAAAATGACATGATAATGGTGCGTTGAGATGTGTTATTTTAATTATGAAATATTTACATGCTAGATATAGCAGAATATGTTGGAATAAATATTAATATGTAAGGCGAACTTATGTACCCATGTTCAAGCAAATAAAAATTCATTTCATTTCATTTCACTTAGACTCAAGCCTTTTTATTGCATTCATTGGCAACACTATTGAAGCGGACTGTCAAATTACTGTCATATTTTAATCAGTAAATGAACCACAGAGTACTTTAGACATTCCAAAACACAAAATGGACTTTGATTAATTTATTTTCTTCAATTTAAATCTAATAACGTTGTTAAAATCACCTGTGCAACGCATATAAATAAAGATAGCAGCAACTGCAAATACTTAAATACTACCGACCCAGATAGTGAATATTTATAGAGCTTGCTACCTTGAATTACACACCTTTACTATCCGTAGAAACATTTAAACAGGTATCAACGGCATTAGAAGATAGTTCCGCGTAGTAATTTCTACAAGACATTTCGTAAAATATTGATTCGAATATGTCTGATAGTGGAGATAGTGATGTATCCTGGATATTCTATAAAGATAGACCTGACTGGAGTGATGTTACCCCTGTACCTGAGGATGATGGCCCAACGCCAGTTGTAGTTATTGCTCACTCAGAAAAATGTAAGGTTCATATCTATTTTTTATTTTTAATTGGTTGGCACTTGATTATGGTCTCTCACCATCACTTGCTATTAAGCAAGTGATGGTGCAGTTCGAAATGAAGGCATATAATTAGCCATGGCAGAAGCTTGCCACTAGTCGAGGCTCAGATAAATTAGAAAATGTGATTGCTTAAATTAGACTTGGCAGGAATTGAACCCAGGACTCTGCTAGCAAAGTAAGTACTTGTGCCATTGCATTTCAAGGTATGTCAAATATGTTAAATAAATTAAATAGAATGTTAAATTCAATTTTATATATATATTTGTAAATATATGTATAAGCTTAATTTATTGTACTGTTGTCTCTTCTTCATTACATTTAATTATATATTTATCAACTTGTATGTAAGTCATTTTCAGGTTGCTTTGTTCATTACATCTCTCTATTTAAGAACCTAGGTCATCAATTTTTTTCATCATTATCTATTAAAACATGATGCTAAAAAACCTAACATTAGTACAAAAGTAGTAAATATCTTTAACCTTTGAAACACTGTCCTAATTTAGGATTTTATAATTGACTCATTATATGTAGAGGCCGTCAATTTACAACAACTTTAAGAAAAATTTTAAGTTTTCACTGGAGAAATAAATTTGCATTATTTTAAAATCACCAAAAATTTTGTATCCATTCCTTCGAAATTACCTTTAAATTTTCCAGTAAAATATAATTCATAGTCATTACTATACTAAAGGGTTTTACAAAAAAATATTACTTGAGTGTTCTAAGTCATGTGTATATGATGTGAGGCCAAATAATTGTCCTGTTATATATACAGTTGATAACCAATCAATGAAAACATTTTGTGTTATAAAATCATACTAAATAGATATAAGTAATAGACAGTAATATTATTTTATGTATTTGTATAATTTTTGTTCAAATATCTAAATTAACAAATGACTTGAGAATTTTCCACACCAGTGGAAACAAATGAAGGTTTAAATGAAGGCTGTCAATGAACACCTATTATAGTACTTGTATAATATACAATAGAAATGTTTTTGTTAGGGCTTATTACTCTCTATTGTTCCTCTTGATAGCATAGTGTATAAATAAGTATAGATATAAATATAAACTTGACTGAATTTCTAGCTATCTCTGTAAACTATAAGCTGGTAGCTAAACACATTATATGTATAATTGATTATATTATATCGAAATTTGCTAGTATATTCATTTATTTGGTAAATCCCCTCTATTGTATGGTATACAATGTTTGAACTTGTATAAGAACTGTGTTGTATTGTAATAGTTTGACTACTAAAGTGGAACTTTTTTTTTGTAATGAAATATGACACATAAAACCATAATTTTTCAGTTGAAGATGTGTATGACTACTTCAGAGCTGTGCTACAAAGGAATGAAAAATCTGAAAGAGCACTGCATCTGACGAGGGATGCTGTTGAACTCAATCCTGCCAATTATACTGTTTGGCAATACAGGTATTGTTAAAATCCTTTCTGCAGATTCTTGATTTAATGATATTGTATAAAATTAATCTTAACTTATAAATCACAACTGTTTTCACCTGTGTCCAGTAGCAAAACAACTCCATTTGAAATGCACCTACATTTTAAATCAGTGAGTTTCAATCAGTGATTTTACAAGATTTCTATGCAATTGGGAACAAGTAATAGCTAGTGTATATAAATTTGATATTCACATCATGTTTGATAACTGTGATTAATAGTAATTAACCTATCAACTTTAGAACCTTTCTATACTAACCAGTAGATCATTTACCTAAAGAGCTTTTATGTTACTGTATAAAAACTTTTTATTTCCCATCATATCAGACAGAGTTGCCCCACTACTAGATCAAAAGATCTCCCTCTTGAAAGATAGGGTTTTAGATGATAGATCCACCACACCACCCTCAGTGCAGTTTTGTGGGCTGCAAATTTCACGATTAGAACTGAGTGATGCTTGCCCCGGATTCAAACCTGTGACTCTTAACAAAAATCCACACATCTGTTTATTGGATCTTCATTACTCTTAATTTAGAATAAATACTAAGAAAGACTTAAAATTTTCTTTTTTTCAGGAGGGATCTACTGAAAGAACTAGGCACAAATTTGAGATCTGAATTAGATTACGTGGAATCTGTAATTAAACAGTCGCCAAAGAACTATCAAGTAAGTTAATTATCTTGACATTTAAACAGTGTTTTACATAAATATAATACATTAAGCCCAACAGACCTTCAGATAGGCTAGGTTTATGAGTTTGGAGAATCATAAAAGACATAATTTATTTAATCGTAATTTTGCTGCGTTTGCAAATTATTCAAATTCCGCTTTTCAAACACATATCTCTTATCAAATGTTAAATATAATCTAAATAAATATTGAAGATTCTGTTTGTAGCATAAATAAACTATTTTAAAATTTGTCCTCTTGTTATCATATTCAAATACCAATACAAATCGGTTCACTTTTTGACTTTGATGAGAATTTCAATGCACAATACCTAATGTTAGTGGAATAATGTAGGGTATTTTTTACATGGAATTTCCCATGGNACAGAGTTGCCCCACTACTGGAGCAAAAGATCTCCCTCTCGAAAGATAGGGTTTTAGATGCAGTTTTGTGGGCTGGAGGAGTTATACGTATCTCCGCCTCCTGTTTCCTGTACCCCTTCGTCGGGGCTGGAGTGCTTCGGCGGCATTCACCCTCTCCCTTTGCCGTGCCACCTTAAGCGAGATGACAGTTTCGCAAAAGGAGGCAACCCCTCTCCAGGCCTGCTCGCTCCTATAATACTTGCCAGTGAGAGGTCTGTGCCGATCAGCGAGGTCAAAATGAGTCGCTGAGATCCCCAGGCGGGACATTCTGCCACAGTGTGGTGGGCTGTGTCTGACGAGGCACCACACTCGTGACATCTTGCCGACTTCACAGCCAACAGTTTGGTACAGGTATTTGCCGAAGCAACCATGACTGGTAAGCAACTGTACCAACCTGTAGGAGAGCGATCCGTGCTCTCTATCCAGCCATTTGTCAAGATGAGGGCTGATCGCCCCTATTATGGCCCCACCCGCTACTGGGGACCCGAGATCCTCCTTCCATCTTTGGGTCAAGGCTCTGTTAGCTAGAACCCTGACCCTCCTTATCTCGTCAGCGTTTGGTGGGATTCAAACCTGTGACTCTTAACAAAAATCCACACATCTATTTATTGGATCTTCATTACTCTTAATTTAGAATAAATACTAAGAAAGACTTAAATTTATCTTTTTTCAGGAGGGATCTACTGAAAGAACTAGGCACAAATTTGAGATCTGAATTAGATTATGTGGAATCTGTAATTAAACAGTCACCAAAGAACTATCAAGTAAGTTAATTATCTTGACGTTAAAACAGTGTTTTACATATATATAATACATTAAGCCCAACAGACTTTCAGATAGGCTAGGTTTATGAGTTTGGAGAATCATAAAAGACATAATTTATTTAATCGTAATTTCGTAGTAGCGTTTGCAAATCATGCGAATTCCGCTTTTCAAACACGTATCTCTTATCAAATGTTAAATATAATCTAAATAAATATTGAAGATTCTGTTTGTAGCATAAATAAACTATTTTAAAATTTGTCCTCTTGTTATCATATTCAAATACCAAAGCAAATCGGTTCACTTTTTGACTTTGATGAGAATTTCAGTGCACAATACCTAGTGTTAGTTAGTGGAATAATGTAGGGTATTTTTTACATGGAATTTCCCATGGCAACTCGATCAACAATTTGAACCGATATATAATGGATTTTCTCATATTCCCTCTGTGTCGGATAGGTGATATGGTTAGAAATATAAAAATTTGTTAACACCAATCAATATTCCCCTAATATTTGTAGCCCATACCAATATCTCATAACATTTTATGGCCAGTACCAATATCGTCATAACATTTGTGGCGCACACCAACATCCCCATAACATTTGTGATTTGTACCAATATCCTTATAACATTTGTGGCCCATGGATTAGATAATTAGCGGATGTCGGGAAAAGCTAGTATTTATAGAAAATAATGTTTACAGGTGTGGCATCATCGACGAGTATTAGTTGAATGGCTGCAAGACCCATCCTTAGAGCTGGACTTAACAGGCGACGCTCTAATTCAGGATGCCAAGAATTATCACGCCTGGCAACACCGACAATGGGCGATTAAAACCTTTGGGTGAGAAGCTTTATCCTTTACCTTCTACATTTTAAAAAGTAAGAATGCTTTCATTGTTTTGATAGCATCATGACAGACATAAGAGATCCGGAGTCCTATTGTATTATCCAATTATCTTATTCATTTCGGTATGGACTGGTGGGAGATTTCTGCCACCCTACCGACCACCTAACATTTTAATAATTCGTACATTTATATTATATGACAAAATGACTACATTCGATGTACTACTTTTTGTATTGAAAAGTAAAATTAAAATAATTTTGAAATTTGAGTTACAAATTCAAAAAATCTTTATTCATCTAGACTTTTACAGCATTTTTGAATCGTTAAATATTATTTCTAATTAACGACTGTTGATGATATTAGGGAACGATTTAATGTTACAACTGTTCCTTCACAATCCTGTTCTGAGAAGAATCTGCAACAAATTCAATTTGTCACTTTTTTATTATCATCATTATAATGTGGCTTTCATTTATTCTATTAAGATTAGAGCAGTGGTGCCGGAGGTTAGTGCAAATTTTTAATTCGCCGGTGATTGTAGAAGCAATATAGGTCATTTATTACTGTGCAGCATTTGTGTAATTCTTCTTGTATACATATACAGATACTTTATCCACGAATGCCGTACATATTTTCAGCGCAGTGGTCGAAAGCCAAGGGTCACAACCCTTTCCCTACACCAATATGATATAATGTCATTGTAAAATGTACGACATCTTGTTCAAAATGTTAATTAAGACGAACAATAATGTTTGATAATTATGTTGTCCAAAAATTATTGTTAATATTTGTGTAAATAAATAATTATCTACATTTTAGGATTTATCAAGTTATAACTGTTGTAAGATCATTAATTTGTGTACGGCAACTTTTATTTCATATAATGTTATGAAATATTACCATTGTACCTTATAGCCGGTCATTATAAATGGTATCAAATAAAAATAATATGATAAAAAAATCATTAACTTATGTACTCACCTGTACCGCTCAGAAATTACGGCATAGTTCATATCATATAGTAACACCCTTCTAAGTGTTATTAACGTTGGCTCATTTCACAGGTTAATTTTTTTCATGGGCTTATAGTATAATAGGCAATGTCCTTTATTCCAGGTTATTCGATAATGAGTTGGATTTCGTCGATAATCTGATCACAGATGATATCCGCAATAACTCCGCGTGGAACCAGCGGTATTTCGTTATGAACAATCACTTGGGTTGGTCAGATCTAAACGTCCAAAGGGAGATATGTTATACATTGGAAAAAATCAAATTCGTGAAAAACAACGAAAGCGCCTGGAATTACTTAAGAGGTGTACTGTTTCACGATAAACGAGGAATTGGTGGTAATGCCGTTGTTTTATCGTTCTGCGAAGATTTGTATAAAAATAGGTGTCGTTCGCCATATCTTCTAGCTTTTCTCGTTGATATTTGCGATGAAGCAATAAAAAAGGGCGAGAGTAGCTTCATGTACGGACCGGACCGCGCCATAGAGTTATGCCAAGCACTAGCAACGAAATATGACAAAATCAGGTCAAAATATTGGAATTATCTGAGTGAGAAATTTAAGAAAGTAAAACAAGCGCAAAACGGTAGTCCAACTAATATGGAGGAGTAATTGTATCAGAAAATCGTAGACACACACCTTTTTTGGCTCTTTTTTTTGGGGCGCCCTAATTCCAAAAAGTAGTAAGTCCATAATATTTTGTACCCCCATCTCTTGCTTTGAGTAAAAAAAAATTGATGTTAATTATTGATTAATTGTTGTAAAACATAATATCTTTAGGGATATAACGTGAACTTATATCTAGATGGGTAACAATTTATAAGTATCTTTCGTTATCAACGTACTGAGTCTGGCTTTCTTTAATTTTTATTCACTCTTTATGGCAATTATTTGATATTTTCGTCATTTTATAACGGTCTAATAACGGTAGTCTCGACACAAGTAGTATAATTCAAATTATGAGAAATGTGTCATTTTAAATAAATTTCTGTATTAGTATGACGTCATGTCGGAGCGGTCTACAACGGCATTCTCGATACAATCACTAAAATTATAATTACAAGGAATGTAATTTTATATAGATTCTGTACTCGTATGACCTTTTGTAACGGGTGACGCTGGCATTATAGGCATTCAAGCGATATAAATCTGATTAAAAGGAATGCGTCATTTTACGTAGATTTGTGTATTAGTATGACGTCATCTTGTAACGATCTGCGACGCCATTCTCACAATATTACATGTAACTTAAATTATAACAATTGGGTTATTTTAAATACAATTAAAGACTCTATCTAGTTTTAGGAGATTTTGCCCTTCACTATCTATAAATAGCAGTAAATGTTTTAACTTGCCATCCCGTAGAAGTCCATAGATATACTATTATCGCATCAAACCTTATTGAATATCATGATATGTAAATATATTGGGGTTCCATTATTTTACAAAATATACTATTTATGAAATTAAATATGTTTTATTTTTATTGGTCTTGACAATATTTGGAGTGTTTGAAGTGAAACTTTTTTAGGCGCAATTTTTACGGAAGAAACGCATGATTAGCGTCACAAAGATGCTAATTCGTTTGAAGGTTAGGTAGCTTTAATATTTAGAAATAACTGTGGCATTTTAATTTACCAGTCATTTAATAAGTTAATCATAAAATATAAATGCTATTTTCTAAATTTTAAATTAATAAACTGAATTTAATTAATAATTTCTGACATGGACAAAAACAAGTGGCATTTTTATTTACAATTCGTCGAGATCTCAATAAATAATTTGTATTAATTTTCGACCCTTTAATATTTTAATGTCAATTAAATTCATTAAATATCTAACATATCTTCCTTTTTCTAGACTTAAAAATTAGTTTGCCAATTAAGTTTCACTTCTGACATGTGTACTTTGTACGCACGCACTTGTAACTTTTTAAAAATCTATTAAAACACGATGTTGAAAAATATAATAACATAAACACGTGGCATTTTTATTTAAAGTCGTCATTTCAATACTTATTAATATTTTAATGACAATTCAATTCATTAAATCTCTAACATATCTTTCTTTTTCCCTCCCTCTGAGTCTCGGAAATCTAAAGTTTCAGACTTGTATAAATATAAACGAGACTTAAAAATTAGTTTGCCAATTAAGTTTCACTTCTGACATGTGTACTTTGTACGCACGCACTTGTAACTTTTTTTAAATCTATTAAAACACGATGTTGAAAAATATAATAACATATCATTACTACAAAATGTAGTGCAGTAATAAATAATTTAACTTTGAAACACTGTCGTATAAAAAAAAAATTAAAACCCAGGATTTTATACTTGACTCTATATACTATATACTAGCTTTTTCCGGTATAGCTACCTTCATAGTTCCCGATCTCGTGGAAATATGGTGTAATCCGTTTTTTATCGTGTCGAATTGGCAATTTAACATTCTTAAATCCACCTCAACATATAATTTTCATTAATATCAGTTTATGTGTTTTGGAGGAGTTTAGTCGCGTGAACAAGTACGGAAGTCTACATTGGATCATGTTTTACGAAAACTGCGTGATCGGAGAAATACGAAATTTTCCGCACTTAGTTTATATAGATGAGTGAATAATACTAATATTTTTTTAAATTATACATGACGCCCACAGGCATATAGAGTATATATACGTATTTGTTAAATGTCATCGCTGACAATTATGTCAAAGGCCGTAAGGTCACAATAAAAAAAGTTTATATTGTCAAAAGCGCTAAAGAGGTTACGTTAGAAAAGTCATTATGATAGTTGTTTACGAAAATTGCTGATGTCTGAGCTTCATTTTTTTCTTTCAAACTTTTGACTATAATAAACAGAACAATAAGATAATTATTGAAATGGTCCAGCCGTGTACGCGTGATGCCATGACTTAGGGAAATCATTTTTATATAAAATGATTATTGCAACGACTATTTTTGAGTATACTCTTTGATAAACCGGTAGCCTCTGGAATTAGAGTTAGATAGTAGTATCTTAATAATGATCAAAATTTTAATGTAAAGTAATTATGGAACTTCGAACACTATTCTATATATATAAAAGCAACTTTGTTTTCTTTGTTATCGATAAACTTGAAAACTACTGGACCGATCGGCATGAGATCATGACCATTCGATGCGGAATTAATTGAAGAAGGTTTTAGGCTATTCATTTTTTGAATTCCATCTAATTTACCATTTTTTTCAAATTTATGTAAACAGTCATTTGTTTCTGGTACGAAAACTCGAGCACACAAAGACCGGCAAAATGTCTAACGTCACTTCAATGTTTATAAACGCGTTTTCACACCCACGCACTCCCACACATCCACCCACGCACTCCCACGCATCGACCCACGCACTCCCACGTATCCACCCACGCACTCCCAAGCATCCACCCACGCACTCCCAAGCATCTACCCACGCACACACAAGGTTGTGACATGAATTATTAGACCGTAGTCTATACTCTATAGCAACGGTTTTGTTAATTCATTTCTGGGTTATGTAAATATGGCATTCATTTATGCTACTATCTTTTGTTTAAAAATTATTCATCTTTCATAGGTCATGTAAGATGTCATTTATTTACGCTATCTTTTGTTTCAAAACAAAAAAGATTGTGTCGTTTAATCGATTGTGTTTTCTTTAGTATTTCTAAAACTGAAAGGTGCCACATTCCAAATCTTTTTGACAGAACGAAGTCTGTCGGGTCTGCTAGTATTATATAAAGATTGGGGATACCATGTTTGGCAATGCAATACACTATATGTATCAAATGTTTTTAATGGTCCTTAGAGTGTTTTGCATGATGTTCTGATAAACCAAGATTCATATGAATATTTGATTTAACTGCTTTTGCCATTGTTGCGCAATTGCAGTTTTCGTTGTTTTTTAAAACATCCATTAAACTGGGCCTTCTAACTTCATGTATTGAGGTTTTGCTCGACTTTTTCCCTTTTGAGCAAGAGGCTTTGGCTTTCTTTTTAACCTTCGGAAGGAGTTGAACTGATCCCTTCACTGCCCCTCCAAGAACGTCTCTGACATCTTGACAGTTTTTACACGAACACTCTCTTACGCTGCAGTCGCAAAATGGCTAAAAATATTTCATGTTTATATATAAAACTTGTTTGACCATCAAATGTAAATATAACTCGAGCAATTATGTTCAAGAACTGCCTCATTTTTCTAGTGCCTCATAGGTTAGCATCTTCGACTAAAGACATGAGGTCCTGGGTTCGAGTCCCGGGTCAGGACAATAAAAAAATTGGTATTGAGTTTTCTATTAAGATTTTCTCAATATTTGCCTAAAGTTGGGAAGTTGACAGTGTGATCCACCCCCGTGCTTTGGAGAGCACGTTAAGCCGTCGGTCCTGTTCTCTCTCCGGTAGTGTCCGATTTCGAAAGGACTATAAGAGTGAAGGAATAGAGAGTGCACTTTTGTACTATGCCTGCTAACCCGCAGGGGAGAAGCGTAGTGAGTCTAATAACCCTCTCTCGTATAAGTAAGGAGGCCTGAGCTAAGGCATGGGACGTTAATAGTTAGCTTTTGGAAAAGCACATATGGTACCTTTTATTGCGAAAAAAAGAGTTTTCAGGTGTTGAAATAGGGGATAAGAGTTTGTATGGTTCTTCGTTGTCGAAACACTTGATAAGTAAATAAACATTTGTTTTTGCAGTATTTAACAAATTTGTTTATGTTTACATGTATATTGTGTATATCGGCAAGTTTATTAGCAAAAATGCTGTTTTACACACAAATAGTACGCAATTTACACTATAATGTGTCTCTAAATAACTTCCACGCAGACAAAGTCGCTGGCACGAACTTACTTTGGAGGAGAAATGCACGGGCTTTCCTTTGTTGTTTGGAGTCTTTTTCATTTCTTTCGTAAGATGTATTAATTGAAATTATTTTCTTATATAAGATGTTGAGCAAACCATATGCGTCACAATTGTAATCTTTTATACAATATGTTTTCTATGTATCTTGACGAACGTGCGCCATTGTATTGACGATTTCGCTTTTAGTTTATTTTTTATTCTACATCGTATGGTATTATTGTTATTATATAAGTATTTATATATATAAGTATTTGTATTATAATGAAACTTATTATTTTTTTATATCATTGTGGGTAAATAGTATAAATAAACATTTAAAATTGGTTTAAAAGCAGAACATTTTGATATTACACAAAACAAGATTGATTGCTGTCATAAATTAATTTTGCATATGTATTAGCTAACCAATAAATAGGTGTTATCTATGGTATTAGCGTTGAGTAGGACATACATGAAATCTTAAAATTGTCGTGTACAAAACTTCCAAAATTTTACATGCTTCAACACATCATTAGAACGATTGTCGGATGCGTATTTAGTAGAGATAATAAGATTATGACCTGATACTATTATTTGCATATAAATTGAAATATTATTTCCCTGATTTGAAGCACATTTTAAAATAACGAGAGCATGAAAATTACAAAAACATTACAGGCAAATTTAAAAATTATAACGTTTTTTAAAAATGTATCTTGAATAAAATGAAGTAAGATTTCTTTTTATCTACAATTAGTTATAAAAAATTGCTTAAATTGACACTAAACAAGACTTACCTTCAATATAGCTCACCACACTTAAAGTGACGCCTTGTTCTGGCTCAGTGCAAAAAAGTGGCTTCCATACCCATTTTCAAATCATGTCCTACACAACACATCTGTTGTTACACATTTAATACTACATATCTACCATAGATTAAATATTTCTTTTTTTTTAATACTCTTTATTGCACATTAATACAAAACACACATTATTAAACAAAAACTTACAAGTAATAGAAACAAATGTACAAAAGGCGATCTTATCGCTAGATAGCGATTTCTTCCAGACAACCTTTGGGTCTTACAGATGTAAGTAAAATGTTGGATGGGCAATAAAATAAACATACATACAAATATTTACACACTATTACATATATGGAAAGTATACATCTAAATATATGTCATCTAACCTTTATCTGTATTTTGGAGATAGTGCTCTTTTAATAGATTTTTAAATAACAGCAACGATTTTGCTTTCTGTATGTTGTATGGTAGCACATTCCACAATTTTACTGCCCGAACAATGAAGGAGTGCTCATAGAACTTGGTTTTATGAACCGGTATTTTCAGAATTAGACGTTCGGAGGAACGCAACACCCTGGAATGTGTCCCAAGGAACTCGAATCGGTCCTTTAAATATTTATTTATTTTGGATTTATGGCTTTTTCCTGTGCCACACTGGCACAATTTACTTCGCCAGTGTCACGTAGAAGTAGAAGACGCACGTATAAGGATACGTGCGTCTTCTACTTCTAAAATATTTCTTTATATATCTATAAATCTATGCTATCACACAGAGTATAATCATTTTAATTTAAATACTCTGTAATTACTGCCAACGCCAAAATATTGCCACAAAATCAAAATGCAATAGCATTATAGAATATTATATATATATAAAAAAGAAAATGTAAATGGGAAAAGTTTGAAGAGGCTGCTTTGAACATCAAGATGTGGAAAATAGTACCTCACCCTGATTTCACCACTGATCCCAAAGAATTACGCGAACTAAAGCAACAACTAGCTAGAAACTCTTGTAAATGCAAGTTATGCTCTACCCAAAGAACGCCTTTGAATGTGGATACTGAAAACGACGATAAAGAAGTCCAGGTATCAAATAATATAAGATTCTTTGATCAGTGTCCCCAAGCAGCACTTCATAAAATCCACGATAGTAAATCCTTCCACAATACAGATTTTCGCAAAGATATCTTCTGTCCCGGTTGTTATATGGCATTAAATCTATTAAGCAAGAAAGATACGAAAGTGCTTAAAGATGAAGAGTCAGAAACCAAACCAGGTATGTTCAGTTCGGATAAATCGACTGAGAAAATAGTTCGATTCGCAGAAAAAACTACTTCTACTACAATTAAACCTACATCTAACTATTCCAATATAACTCTTTGTGACATGATGAGCGAATATTCTACGGATATGTCGGTATCTCCGGCACGAAACCGTAAACGGACTTCCGATAAAGTGACTTTTAAGGAAAATCCTAAATTAGAATCAGAAATACCACCATTCTCCCGTAATTGTCTTTGCATGGAGAATTTTATTAATTCTATTCGTCCACCCTTAATCAATGATGTCATACATTAATACTGTGTATAAATATATAATAATATTTTGTTATCTTCACTTATAACAGGTCCCCTATGTACAATTATTGCAAGTTATAATTCGAGGGGGGCGTCCCTTATGTTATTACGTAAATCTTTTCACCTTTTTTTTAATGCTGACCGCTTGACTGTATCACACCTGATGGTAAGTGATGATACAGTTTAAGATAAGCAAGCTAATCTGGTAAGAGACGTTTCACTTGTCTTGTTTGGCGGTATATCCTTGCTGGTAGGTAACTAATCACGGCCGAAACCTCTCACCAGTCTAGACTTAGACAAATTAGTTAATCGTCGCTTCAACCGATGGACGTCCACTGCTGGACATAGGTCTCACGTAATGATGTCCACAAGGCCCGATCTTGCGCCGCCGCGATCTTGTGATTTAGTTAATACCATTTCCTAAATACACCCTACCGGAGATCGTACCCGTGACCATTGCTAGCAAAGCGAGTACGCTTACCGCTGCGCCAGCGAAGCCGTCAAAATAGTAAAAAACTTTTGATTAAAGTAAGTCTATTAGGGTACATTAGGCAATATAATAAATACAAAAGACTTGGTAACAACAAAACTAATTTAATTTGCTTATAAAACAAAAAATAATCTTATAAAGGTAATTTAAATGAATTAATAAAATACGTGAAAAAAATACATTATATGGAATTACGAAGCGGCATAATGTTTGATAAATCTCGCGGATGGATCAGAGACTTGTACCCATTTAGGCATCCAATAGTACGGCGTAAAATTGTACTGGCCGGGGAATGATTTTTCGAATACGTAACGATAATACCTCGATTCGTCTGTTTTCGGTTGCACCCCAGGGTAACTTATACTAGTTTCTGGTAACCTATCTTTAATTATTTCGTCAATTGTTGTAAATAAAGATTTTTTTACAGACGCTACCCCGTCGCTAAATGCTTCTTTATGTCTGAATAGAATTGAGTCCGGTAACAGTCCACTTTTTGCAAAACTGGTGCGTAATAAATGCTTTTCAACGCCATCCTGAGGTTGGCGTAGTAAAGGTTCTATACCTAAATAGTGACTTGTAAACTGTATATCCAAAAACGGTACTCTTAATTCTAGACTAAAAGCACTTGTTGTTCTATCTGCTCTTAATCCGTCGTACAAATAAATATCTGAGAGTAGTCGTATGCTTTCTTCATGACCAGCAGTTTCACTTGGGGCATCTCTGAAGTAAATATAACCTTGTGCTAACTCGTCCGCACCTTCTCCACTGAAAATAACTGTGGTATCTGTGTTTTGCTTTATATATTTTGCTAGAAGGTACATAGGTAAACTTGCACGTATTGTGGTTATGTCAAATGATTCTAAATGATATATTACGTTGTCCAAAGCTTCTCTAACGTCATTTTCATCAAATTTCACTTCATGGTGCTCTGTACCAAGATAGTCTGCGACCGTTCGGGCAGCTATTAAATCAGGGGAATCACCCATTCCTATTGCAAAAGTTTGTATTTTATAGGGTAATTTATGGATTTTCGCTAATTTTACAACTAATGCAGTAATAAGTGAAGAATCTAAACCTCCACTTAGTAGACAGCCAATACGTCTATCTGACATGAGTCTTTTTTTGCAAGCTGCTTCTAATAAGTAAGCAGTTTTCTCATATACATTGAACTTTGAAAGCTCATTTTCTGATACGTATGGGATGAAACGTGGCGGCATACCTGGCTTAAAATATTGTTCTGTGTAACTGTATTTTACTTTTCCATCATCTAAAATATCCCATTCTTCAAAATGTCCCGGAGGAAACTGTCCTAAAGTAGATTTTTCTCCTGCTTTTTGTTTTATACCAATAAGACCCTTAGCTTCTGAGCACACTGCCATTATACCATTTTCATCATCTTGTAATTTGAATAAGGGTCTTACGCCGTAAGGATCTCTGGCAATATAGATTTTTTTCTTCTCACCATCAATTAAACAAAATGCAAAAACTCCATCGAGCCGTTTCACGGCATCGGCGATGCCAAAGTTTTCGTAATTGTGAATGATAGCTTCAACGTCACAGCTAGTTTCATAAGGGAAGTGATATTGTTCGCGTAGTCGTTTAAAGTTGTAAATTTCTCCATTGCAAATCAGAGTTATACGAGGATACCGATGTAAACGCATGGGTTGCATACCGTGTAGTCCATCAACAATAGCCAACCTTTGAAACCCCAGTATTGCCAGACGCTCCCTTGCATCTTGTTCAATTCGCCAAGCATCTGGACCTCGGTGCATAATAGCAGAGAAGCATTTGAGACATACTGGACTCAAACCCCCTTCAACTCCAAATGTCGCCCAAATACCACACATGATTACCTGAAATAAGTAAAATATGAATTATCCCTAGGTTTTAAATACAAAAGACAAAACTTCCCACATATAAACATCGTAGCACTATTAGAATAAGATCTAAAACCATGTTTTTATCTGCTTATTATGGACATATTGCGTAATTTAAAAAATAAAAATTTGAACAAAAAAAGAACCGCCTTTAAAACAAACTTACAAATATATTAATATGCTCTAAAAAGTAAGAAATAATTGCGTATTCTTTTATAGTGTTCTTCATATTCTTATATTCGGAGTCGGAGTCAGCCAAGGTAGGTGTTCCCCGCGTCTCTCCCAGCTATATATGTAGTTACAACCTACAGCTACCAAATATAAGAACATGAAGAACACTTTAAAAGAATACGCAATTATTTCTTACTTTTTGGAGCATATTAATATATTTGTTTGTTTTGAAGGCGGTTCTTTTTATGTTCATTTTTGTTTTTTTTTTTTTTGATTTTTATTGAATCTGAAGTAAAGTAACAAATTTGTCTTAATATGTGTACACCTAAAAACGTGTTGCAATGCAGCAACAAACGTAAGCTCATTGCTATTTGGTTACAGACAATTATATTTTCTGCCATAAACCGCATCCTTACTGTAAGCCGTTGATCTTCATATTTAACTACGACTAGCACTTTATCATACCGAAGTTACGGTAGGCAACTCAAATATCCGGATAGCCTATAGAAGATTCTGTCGAGTATCGTTCATTTGCTCCTAAGGATTGAAGAGTTCCGTCACTTTGTCATGGACTCCATCACCAGAACCTAACCAAACTATCACAAAACAACCTTTTAAGTATATCCTTTCCAATAAAAAAAGCGGTTGGCGTGATCTTGAGTTATTCGTCCATTTGTCGCGCACATGCCTAATCCAAATTTAACACTTATCCGGGACCCTAGGACGAGCACCACCTTTCATTTAAAAAAACAATCATCAAGATCGGTCCACCCAGTCGGGAGATATGAAGTAACAAACAAAAAAAATGGAATTGATAACCTCCGCCTTTTTTTAAGTCGGTTAAAAAGTCTGGGACTTGTGTAAGATTTCCATCATGGATAGTTTCCAGTTCACGATTCATGTCCTTGGCTTTATATAGAAGCCGTTAAGGAGATGAATTGATTATTCAATTATTATATCTTTTACCAGAATAACGCGATCAACATTTTCGATTGGATTTTCATTTAGCACCTGTTTAGATTACAGTAAAGCAGATTTTATTCTATAAAAACCCATAGTTTTATTTTTCTATGATCCGTTAATAATTACAATGAAGAGCACACTAATTCTAAGTTCGAAATCGATCGTAAAAGAAACGTATAAATTAGAGTCTAACAAATATAAATTGGTCCAGACGTGGGAGTCAATTATTTAAGGTCAAGGCCACAAATTTATACACATAAAATTCCTTTTACCGCGTTAACATACTAAGTTTAATCACAATAAGTTGAGAAATCATGCCATTAAAATCTTTGCAGTTTCTGAAATATTATTAGGGAACTAGATAATTAAATATCACTTGGGTATGATTGTCCGGTTTTGTTTACACTTAATAAGAATGTGGGTTTTACGCTCATCAAGAAGCTTAGTCTCCAGGAAAAAGAAACTACAATTTCACTATTTATTTAATTAAAAAGTAATTTTTTTCTGTATATTCTTACAACGAGATCTTTAATTTGCTTTCTCCAATACTTCTTGAATTGTATATAATAAGAAGTGTATAAAATGTAGGCAAAGTAAGGCCTCTAATGCAATTAAAGCATGTGATTAAATCGTGCTAAAATCAAAGATAGCAAAGTTTTGCCGCACGTAATGGTAAGTCATTCGAAAGATTGTAATGAAACTTTTTAAACATGTTATTTGAAGTTCTTGCAAAGGTTTATGTCATAGTAATATTGAAATGCAATAGTTGTCGAGCGATTACTTTACGTATTATATATAAATTGCAAAGCATTCCGGGCATCAGTTAATTTTAAATCCAGGCTCAAATTTTTACATTTAAAACCGCTCTTTTCAATTTTATATATCATTAACAGGCTTAGCTTCAATTGTATAAAAAAAATATAAAGTTTTTGCTGTATGAAAAGAAAAACAGTTTTTTAAAAGTTATTTATAATAATTGACCTAGGCTTTTGGATATAAAATCCGTCACAAATAGTAAAGTAACTTTACTAAATGCGTGTTGGAATAAACGACCAAAAGTTGGATAAAAACTTTATTAAATTATACGAGTTTTATATGACTTTACAGAGTAACCATTTCAAATTTAAACTATAAGAAATGGTTATATATTTGAATATGCTTAGGGAAAAAAATAAAAATGTTATTTTATATTTATATATAATCTAAAAAGATTCTTACCTTTTAAATGAAATAATATTTATGCTATTTATTGCCACGCCAGTAATATTTCAAGTGAGATCTGTCAAAGTCTCGTGGTCCTCGTGGTAATTCAGCTTATTCTGCTAATACTTAAAACTGTAAACGTATATGTATCGGTTAGGGTAAACCGCACCTTATTGAAGAGTTACCGACTTTAACCGGTGCCTAATTCTCAAAGGCTTATTCACGAATTTTACTAGTACTATTTTTCTTTGACAAGACGTATCGATTTAACTACATAGAAACACGTAATGAGTAGGAAAGGAGTAAGCCGGCTGTTGCCGACAGTGTACGAACTGTGAGCTTCGTTTCTCGTCAACGAAGCGATAGGAATATAGAGTTAACAATGTGGATGACAGAGACAATTGACTTCGTAAGCGCGCGTTATAAGTGTACAATTAAATATAGACTGCAGAATGCCATATCAACGTAATATTGCATCATACTCAATAGAACCGGTGATAATGAAGTTGGAGAATGTTAAAGGTATCATCAATTGATAATTTGCATACCTGTGATTTTCTGCATATAAATAAAATTTGGGTGCCGGTTATGGTTTCGTTTAAATGGAATATGCACGGTATTGTAAGTTATCGACATGTATTGTTAGTTTATCTGAATTTTTTTCATATGATGTGTTTTTCATAGTTTACAATGTATAATATAAAAATAAATCGCAAAATGTGTCGGTAAGCGCATAACTCAACAACGCCTGAGTTAATTTTGACAATTCTTTTTTTTTTATTTTCATTGAAGGTTTGTACGTCGAGAAAAGTTTAAATAATTGGAGGGGAAAACTTTAACAACAGCCCTTTTCCGTACAAACGTTTTCTAACTACAATGTAGAGTCAATTTGACCTTTATTGCTACTCAACAAAGTTCATAATAAATTACAAGTACTCACTGTTGTCTAAGCAAAGTAGGTGTGTTGCTAACGTGAAAGAGTCAATTTACACTTTATTGAATAGTCACAAAAATGTAAGAGCTATAGATATTTAGTACTGCTGTAATTTCATTTCGAAAATCATTCGTAAAACTGAAATCTGCCACATTCCAAATCTTTTTTAACAGAACGAAGTCTGTCGGGTCTGCTAGTAGCCGAATGGATTTAAATGTGAATTTTATATTCAGGCAAGGAAGAATCTATACAAGTTTTTAAATTTAAAACTAAATATTTTTGAAGTAAAACTCACAAAGATGTGCAGCGTTTTTTATGCTAATTCCTTTGAAGGTTAGGCAATTTTAATATTTACAAATGTCATTTTAATTTGTCGTCATTTAATAATTTGATATATTATGTTTCATAAATATAAAATATTAATATTTTATAAATTCTCTTTTCTAAATTTTAAATTTAAATATACAATATAATTTTTAAAATTGACAAAAAACACGTGGCATTTTTATTAAAAGTCGTCATTGGAGATTTCAATAAATTATTTGTATTAATTTTCGACACTTCATATTTTAACGACAATAAAATTCATTAAATTCCTAACATATCTTTCTTTTTTCCTCCCTCTTAGAATCGGATATCTAAAGTTTTAAATTTGTATAAATGTGAGACTTAAAAATTAGTTTGCCAAAGAAGATTCACTTCTGACATGTGTACTTTGTACGCACGCACTTTTTTTGGTATTGTATCTAATATTAAAAATAATGCCATAAATAATAAAAATGTCAACTTTCGGGGTTCAAAGAAAATATCAAAAAAATGGTAATATCACCGGTACGATTTTCTTTCAGTAAGTAGCAGCCCATTAACGTCCCACTGCTGGGCACAGGCCTCCTCACTCCGAGGAGCGAGGGTTTTTAGAGCATAGACCCACCACGCTGCTCCACTGCGGATTGGCAGGCATAGTACACAAGTGCACTCTCTATTCCTTCACTCTCATAGTCCGATGTGACGGGAATCCGACACGACCGGAGAGAGATCAGGCGCAGGACCGACGGCTTAACGTGCTCTCCGAGGCACGGGGGTGGTTCACAACGCCAACTTCCCAACTTCGGGCAAATATTGAGAAAATCTTAATAGAAAACTCAATATCGATTTCGAATTGGCCCGACCTGGGACTCGAACCCAGGACCTCATGTCTTTAGTCGAACATGCTAACCACTAGACCAATGAGGCAGTTAGTTAGTCTTTCAGTGTAAAACCTAAAGTATTTATAGATCCTTACTACACACGTTGTATTTAATGACTTAACTAATTTGGATTTAAAAAGTTCCTCAAATATATTTTAATCAATAATTTAAGTCTAAACGGTTTCATCACACATTTTGTAAATACGGCGTTCATTGTTTGTAATTTAGAGTAATTACGGTATTCCCGGAAAGAGTTAATAATTGATGTGACTTTGAATAAAAGTACCGTTTCCGTGCGTGACCGGGAAATGGGGATTTTGGTGTATGTATGGTGTATGGACAGTGGGAAATATTTGCATTCAATTAAGCTAAAATCGGAATTTTTTAAATAATTTTATTAATATAGAAATTTAAACTTTTGCTGTAGGGTTGTTTATTTATTTTGTGTATATTGTAAATAAGCAAATGTCATACAATGAATCTTTGAAGGAATTATTCTACAAAAATTCATTGTATGACAGTATATTATTGGCTAGACTATACACTAAACATTCTTGCGCAGACGGCTAATCTGTCGTCAATTGTGGTCGAAACTCATCCGAGAATTTATAAAACACTGTGAATCTCAATGCCATTTACTGTATTGGGTTTCGTTACATATTTCATATACCTATCCCCTTCATAATCCCGAAAAATTAATGAACAAATTGCTTAAAACTTATTTATTCTCCGAAAAAGTTCAGAATCATTGCTGATTTATTTATTTAACTAAAAAAAAATGGTACATTTACACATTCAATGTACATTTTAGTAAGATTTAAAAAAAATCGTAGGTTAAGCTAACGCCCCACAGCTGGGCACAGGCCTCTACACTCATAGGAGATAGGGTATTTAGAGCATAGACCCACTACGCTGCTCTGCGGGTTGGCAAGCATAGTTCACAAGTGTACTCTCTATTCTTTCACTCTCATAGACCGATGTGACGGGAATCTGATACGAACGGAGAGAGATCGGGCCCCGGGCCGACGGCTTAACGTGCTCTCCAAGGCACGGAAGTGGATCACACCGCCAACTTCCCAACTTCGGGCAAATATTGGGAAAATCTTAATAGAAAGCCCAATACCGATTTTTAATTTGGCCTGACCTGGGACTCGAACCCAGGACCTCATGTCTGTAGTAGAACATGCTAACCGCTAGAGCAATTAGGCAGTTCAATCGTAGTTTAGTCAAAACTATTATATACTCTCCCTTACTTAACTGTACTTAATATTCATGAAATATAACGACGTAACAGATGAACTACAAATTAATTTTTTTGTTTAAACAGCTGCTTATGTTTACATCAAAGGCAGATCCAAATAAAACCGGATAAGAACAAGACCAAGTTTATTAAATAAAACACAAGGTTATTATTACAATGTTAAAAGTAGATAAAATATTTGTGAAAAACATATAAAATGTAATGTTTACTTTATCTTGTTTTACAATTTGTAGAGACACTATTCATTTTGGCTATAGATAACGTCAGATTATTTAACTTCGAAAAAACTAAAATTTCTAAATCAAACAGAATAAAAGCCGCTGTGTCGTGCAATATAATAAATCGATTAATTTGAGACTTCTTTGGTCAAGGATATATAAATGTATATTTGATTAAATTCAAAGTATTTTGAAGTAAGGTGAGTGAGTCTTTTTTTAGGCGCATGAGGGTAAAGTTTTTTAAAAAGCGTCACCAACATTTGCAGCGTTTTTTTATGCTAATTCGTTATTTTTACAAATACCATGTGGCATTTTAATTTACCACTCGTCATTTAATAATTTAATATACCATTTTTCATAAAATATTTCAAAATAAAAATTCTCTTTTCTAAATTTTTAATTCAAAAACAAAATTTAATTAATAATTTCTAATATTGACAAAAACACGTGGCATTTTAATTTATCATTCGTCATTTGAAGAATCTATACAACAGCCTTTTAAATTGAAAACTAAATATTTTTGAAGTGAAACTTCTTTAGGCTCATGAGGGTAAAATTTTTACGGATGAGCGTTACAAAGATGTGCAGTTTTTTATGCTAATTCCTTTGAAGGTTAGGTAATTTTAATATTTACAAATAAAATGTGACATTTTAATTTGTCGTCATTTAATAATCATATATATTATTTTTCAATTAATATAAAATAAAAATATTTTATAAATTCACAATAATACATACAATATAATTTCTAATATTGACAAAAACACGTAGCATTTTTATTTAAAGTCGTCATTGGAGATTTCAATATATTAATTTTCGTCACTTTTAATGTTCTAATGGCATTTAAATTCATTAAATTCCTAACAGATCTTCCTTTTTCCCTCCCTCTAAGTCTCGGAAATATAAAGTTTTAGATACGTATAAATATAAACAGACTTAAAAATTGGTTTCCCAAAGAAGTTTCACTGCTGACATGAGTACTTTGTACGCACGCACTTTTAATTTTTTTTTAATACAAGCCTTTTTTTCATTATTAGTAGCCAAAACTCATAACACTGCTCTTTACTAGATAAGCCTTGCTTATCGCATTATCGAACTTGAAACCTTCGCGGTTATTTACATATTTAAATTCCAAACCTAATGACGACATATTATATGTATATCTACCTATAACACTACTCTTAGAGGTCTGTTAAATAATATATTACACAAAATATAACTGATTGGTGTGACAAACTTACTTACTTGTGGAAATAATATATACATCGTTACAATATTTTATTTTATCAATCGCAATGAATCCTTTATGTTTAGGGAGAACTGCATTACAAAGATTTATTGAAGGTATGACAAATTAGGCTACAAAAAAGCAAATTTTTACGTAACGTTTAATGAATAGCCCCATACAAATAATAATGAATGCCTACCGGTAAATTAAAACAGTGTTTCATAAAAGACACGTAAAGTGATTTAAAAGCAAGTTATATAAAAATCAGTCTAGTCCTGTTCTATTGTTAGGAAATTTTTAACTTATTAAGAAGAAAAATCTTTAAACGTTTTACGTGAGCTTTTAAGAGATGGCGTTATACATTATTTGGCAAATGTGAATGCCAATTAATTAATTATAATTTAAAGAGAAAAGTGTGATAATATATAGTGTGAACTAGTATTAGGAATTAAATGAAACAATCCTTTCTTTGTCTTCTTCAGGCAGTTCTTAATGAATTTGAGCACCAGAACCGATGGGCTTGTGCTGTGTTGGTGGAGGCAAGTGTGATTGTGGATTTAGTTTATCATCTTTAGGTGCAGCGGGTCCTTCAGCAACATGTTTGTATATTGCGTGGCCTGTACCAGCTGCATTAACAGCACCTACACCGAATTTCTGAAAAAAGTTTGATATTTTATTAAAATACTCGTACATTTAGACTTAAATCACATTACGTCTATGTAAACATACGAGAATGAAAGGAAAGTAAAGTCAATTTCTACGTTCATTACATTCATATTTACCTTTAAGTGTTTTACGCGAGCTTTTATTACGTATTATTAAGTATCTTTTGTCACCCGGAATGATAGCAGTTCAATGGATTAAGCGAGAATAAGCATATACCTCTGTCCTACCTGACAACTCAGAGATGGAGGATTGTCTCTTTCTCCTTTTCCAATGGCTCTTTTAATAAAATTATAGACTTCTATTAGAAACCACGGGAGTCATTTATTAATTAATGAAATTTAAAGAATGTATTATTATTTGGTATTGAAATTATTCACACGGTTTCGTGTGATACTGTTGTCATATTTGTTTATATTTTTATCTTTACTTTTTAACGTCACCAGTTTTCTAACTGTGCTCTGTCACCAACAATTTCTTAAGAGAAAACCTATAACTTTGTTAGTCCAGCCCGTGACTTAAATCCTAAGCTCTGCTCTCGATTAATCCAATTACTTAACAAGCGGAGGAGTTTTGCGATTCTCAAATATTATGATTGTTTAGCTTTTATTTCATAGTTCAATTCTTTGTTAAAATCGAAAGATACTTCTGCTTTATAAAATTTATTGTTATGCGAAGATTTTCTTTTTATATTGACACTTCAGAATATCAACTACAGTTCTGGTCTACTACTAACATGTCAGGTTATCCACATAATGCAAACAGAACCCACGTTTTTGAAGTATCTTTCGTCACCCGGAATGAAAGCAGTTCAATGGCTTAAGCGAGAATAAGCACATACCTCTGTCCTACCTGACAACCCCCTACTCAGAGATGGAGTATTTTCTCTTTCTCCTTTTCCAATGGCTCTTTCAATAAAATTATAGACTTCTATAAGAAAACACGGGAGTCGTTTAAACGACTGCGCTCATCAGTGACATTAAAATATGCCACTAAGGTTCTTAGTCCACAACTTAGCCACTTCAAGACATTGTGTTTTGCAATATGTTATAATAAAAAAAAAACAAATCTTACTACAACTTTTGCTGTTGTTTTAACGGCGCTAACAGCGCTAGGTCTCGTTAGTTTGGGTTTGGCATTAATTTCCCCAAATAAAGTAAAAACCGTCAAAGTAATCACTACTAAGCATGTAATCTTCATGTTTTGTATTAGATTGACACAACTCAACCTAATAATCCCGAAACTGGTATGATGTATCTTTATCCCGTTTTGGTTTTATATAACTTGAAGGTATATTTGCACTACAGTTTTGCGAAAATATTTTTGTTCATTGATGTAATGATTTTTAATAATGCATTATTAACGCATTTTTAAAGATATAATATGTTGGAACTTGCGAATAAAATGTTCTCCGTAGTGTCACTAGTGTAATTCCTGATTTGGTAAATGAGAAAATACGTTCTAAGTGAGCACCGCGATTGCGAATGAACTCATATTGTTAAATTTCAAGTCAATAGAATAGCATTGAGTTCACTTAATGAGTAAGTGAATGATCATGTTACGGTTATGTAAATACTAGTTATGTATGCCCTAAGGTGTTATCGCGCAGTTCCTGATCCCATACGAATCCTTTATTATTGAGCGTCTACATCACGAAAGGACTGCCTTTGCTGAATTACAAATAAATTTGGTGAATAATTTTAGAGACCTCGTGATTAGTGAGTAACTAACTTACTTGTCAATTACTCGGATTGTAAAAAAAGCAAAATGAAACAAAATTTTTAAAAATCGACCATATAGTTTGGAAGTTCATCGCAGTCAAACAGTGTGACAGGGAATTATTATATGTATTTAAATAGACAGATAGATTTAAAATGATTGAGATTATATACTTCAGTGCCAATATACCCTGGCAAACGATCTTCGAATTGTCTCTGATTTCCAATTTACATAACACGAATTCCGCGCTAAAATTTCAACATTTTATTATACTGCCTATAAATTACTAACAATTTTCCTTAACAGAGTCATCGATGCGAAATATCAGGATATCTTTTTTTATTCGATACAGTTCATATGTCATATAAAAACGGATGTATTTGTGTATATTCATTTTCTATGAGTAAACCATTGGTCCGAAATTGATAAAACTTGTTGTCACTTCCCTGAATGCTCATGAAGTAGTATCAAACGTTTTTGTTTTATATATCGATGGCGGACCATATAAATCCTAATTCATTCCATATGTTTACGTGACTAGACCAACCCTTAAAGCCCTTAAAGACTAGAAAGCAAGCATGGCTCAGACTGACAATTCGATCCGCTAAAAAACGAATTTTCCACGGAATCCATCGGAATCTGGACGGATCCATTCCACGGAAACGAGAACTATTCAGGTATACCCGTCAAGAATAGCTTGCTAAAATTGGAATGAAATCCGGTACTTCTGCTAATAATACTTACAGCAATTCGCCAAAAAAGCCGTCAAAATTACGTCTTGTTTGTCATTGCAAAACACACAGTTATGCGCAGTAGCATTAAAAAGTTATAAGGTAAGTAGCAGCCCATTAAAATCTCACTGTTAGCCTCCTCGCTCATAGGAGAGAGGGTTTTTAGATCATAGACGCATCATACTGCTCCACTGCAGGTTGGCGAATAAAACACAAGTGTATGAGCTAACACAAGCGCACTCTCTATTTTTTAACTCTCATTGTCCGATGGGAGTGCAATCCGACCCGACCGGAAAGTGATCAGGCGCACAATTGACGCCTCTCTAAGGCATGGTCGGTGGAACACATCGCCAACTTCACAACTTCTGGAAAATATACAGGATTTCGTAACAGAAAACTCAATATCGATTTTTGAATTCGCCCAACCCAGGACGAATCTAAATGTAATAACTTACTATTATATTGTAACAAAAAATGGTAAAAAAAATATAGCCGACTATGACGTTGTTGTAGGTTTTTCTTAGGACAACGCGTGAAGGAACCCTTGTATCTTCAGATTTTAATTAGTTCTATCCATTATCATCGTATCGTATCCATTATTAGTTGTGAATTGAAATTAATGTGTGAAAAACCTAGATTTGACGATTCAAAAGTTCTGTATAAGCCTACTCGAATAAAGAATATTTGAATTTTGAATATTGTATATGTACCATTAAAAGTTGCACACAAAGTAGACTGACAATAGAGGGGAGTGTAGTTTACTTATTGACTTGGACGGGTGGGGGAGGTAGAGGTATTCTCGAAGCTAGAATGTAAATAAATGAGTAACAGTGGCAGGAAATAACTGAAGCTAATTACCTGATACGATCTGCTTACTTTACTATATCGAATTTACGAACGGTGTGAACACACTCAATGGTGGTAATCCCCAGCAAGGCTATCGGCATTGATTTAATTGCGTCATTTCACATCTAAACCGTTCTTGGTTGATAAAAATTGACCAACGCGTAACGAATCATCAATATCATAAGATATTTGCTTACGTCAAACACATTCCACCAGCAGTCTATAGTTTTTATTGATTTAATTTGCATACATAAATAACCGTTATATGTCTGTCGAAAGTTATTGATTAAATATATCATACAATCCAATTGAAATGCATTTTTATAAAGTATCAATCGATGACAACAGATGTTAATACAGTTTATTCAAACATTAATTCGTTAATTAAAGTATTTGTTCCGAAAAATTGGCAGCGCCATCTATTGAAAGCTCAAGTATAAAGTTGAAAGTCTCTTTACAAAAAAACGGACGCCCACCGTGGAGGAGTTCGTCCGCCAAATAGCGCGGAGTATGTTTCGCTTAGCGGATAGCTCCCGGCATACATACCTCCACGGCATTGCCAGCCAAAATCAAAGAGCGGTAAACACTGGGCGTCCTCTGCACCGTGAACTCCTACTGCCACCACCTCCAGACGTAGGCGTTGATGACGAAGACGACACGGAGGAAGTGGCGACACCCGGACTCGACGATATACTGGAGTAACCTGGATGGACCCGCTGACCAGGTTGGCGGGAACCAGCCCGTTACAGTGCGGGCATAATAGATTACTGGGCGTCACTAATGCTCGAGGAAATGCCCGGGCAATGAGACTAAGCTTCGAGGCCCGTACTCCTCAACAATTTTGAGAAGAACCCCGGATGATGATCTTTAAGGAATGAGCTTCTTCAGAAGTTACTAAATAATGAGTTTCTTTACTGGCTAGCTTTTCAAGAACTTAGCAGATGTGGTGTAGAGGCTTAATTTCAGCAATTAGTGAATTTTTTTATTGTTATACAATTTTTGCCACTGAGTTTTTTCCTCCTTTACCTCCTTAAGAAATCAATGAGTAGTAAGGTAGAATTAAAATAAACCGCATTTTACATAACTTATTAAATTGTGGTTAATTTGAAAAACCTTGTAAAGAAAATATTATTTAAACGAAAAACAGCATAAATCTGAAAGCATAATATTTCTCTATTATTAGTGTATAATATAATATTGAAGGGAAACATTAACATAATAAACAATGGCGGGTTTGTTATAATACCAAACCGCTACATTCCTATAATAATAATATACATATAGTTGGAATTGCGCCAACATGTAAATATTTGAACGTTGCTTTTTAATTGTAATGCATCAAAAATTAATAAATTGAATATGAACCACTTATATCATAAAAATACGAATATAATATGGCTATTAAAAATTTAGCAATGCATTTAAGATTTCATTGCTCCTTATGGTAAATGTGAGCAATAATATCTCTGCACAATTTTGCTATTATATTTGTATATAAAATAAAGTATATAATTTTATGAATACAGTGAAATTAAGTAAGCCTTTTGTCTTATTGATATATTTAAGAATAGATGGGGCTATTTATTGTTTCATATTCATATATGTAGAATGTAAGGGGGAAACTTATTGTTGTTTAAAATCCATAATCATCCTCTTTGAGGACTTTGGTGGTGTAATTAAGTACTAGTTTCGTTAGCATAGGCACAGCTTTCGATTCCTGGCAGAACAAATTTAAGAAAATTGTACCTTACAAATTTTCCTGCTTACGATTCTATCGGTAAAGACTTTCCGCCAACTTAAAACTAAAATTCCACTACGATGCTGTATTAACATTGAGAACATTAAGATGCACATTACGTCTTACCTAGCTACAATCTTAGTAAGTAAGTAGCACTAACGACCCACTGCTGGGCACAGGCCTCCTCATTCATACGAGAGAGGGTTTTTAGAGCATAGACCTTCTGTGTTGTTCTACTACGGGTTGGCAGGCATAGTACACATGTGCACTCTCTATTCCTTTACTCTCACAGTCAGATGTGACGGGAATCCGACACGACCGGAGAGAGATCAGGCGCAGGACCGACGGCTTAACGTGCTCTCCGAGGCACGGGGGTGGATCACACCGCCAACTTCCCAACTTCGGGCAAATATTGAGAAAATCTTAATAGAAAACTCAATATTGATTTTCGAATTAGCCCGACCCAGGACTCGAACCCAGGACCTCATGTCTGTAGTCGAACATGCTAACCACTAAACCAATGAGGCAGTCACCAACCATCTTAGTCTCACCACCAATTCCTAAAAAAAATATTAGTGCGTGCGTAGAAAGTATACATGTCAGAAGTGAAACTTCTTTGGCAAACTAATTTTTAAGTCTCTTTATATTTATACGAATCTAAAACTTTAGATTTACGAGACTTAGAGGGAGGGAAAAATGAAGATATATTAGGAATTTAATGAATTCAGTTGTCATAATAATACTAAAAGTGTCGGAAATTAAATACAAATGATTATTTGAAATCTCAAATGACGTATTGTAAATAAAATGGTACGCGTTTTTTGTGAAGAATTTATGAAATATTTTTATTTTATATTATATGAAAAATAGTATATTAAATTATTAAATGACGACTGGCAAATTAAGATGCCACATGATATTTGTAAATACTAAAACTATCTATCATTCAAACAAATTAACATAAACTATCTTCGTGACGCTACGCGTTTCATCCGTAAAAATTTTACCATCATGTGCTTAAAGAAGTTTCACTTCAAACACTAGGAAGTAACATTTAATATTGTATAAAAAAAATTATCAGATTTATATCGCGTATATTTTTATCTTACTCAAACTATAAATTACTTTTCTACATTGTTTTCCTCTGAATGATTTTATTTTATGATTTGTTTTGAGAGATTTGATCGAGATTTCACAGAATATTTGAAATAAGCGGAAATTTTCATTAGTTATTAAATACTAATTTCTCAAAGTTATCAATTTCTCCTTCTGACGAGTACTCTCTTTAATATTTTAAGTGTTTGTAAAGTATTTAACGTTATTAATTTGCAATGAATTGTAATATTTCGGAGGTTTAAACGAACAGATATGAATAACTTTGAATTGAGAATTATGTTTGATTGACATAAAGCTCTCTGCAGACGAAAACGTTATTTCGACTCTATTAATTATTCAACGACTTTTCAGTTGGAACAAACGTACTGTTTGTAATTTATATATCACTAGCAGACCCGACATACTTCGTTCTGTCAAAAAGATTTGGAATGTGGCAGATAATAGTTTTTGTCGAATGATTACCGAAACGAAATTACAGTACAATGATCTATCTATTACATTTTATGACTATTCAATTAATTTTGAACTTTGCACAGCGGTAATAAAGTGCAAATTGACTCATGCTTAGACAACAGTGAGTAGTTTTAGTTTAATATGAACTTTATTGAACAGCAATAAAGGTCAAATTGACTCTAATTTTTAGTTAGAAAATGTTTGCATGGGAAACAGAAAAGGGTTGTTTTTAGGGTTTTCCCCTGCAATTATTTGAACTTTTCTCATCGTAAAAACCATCCTTGGACTTCAACATTTAAAAAAAAGAATTGTCAAAATTCACCCAGGCGTTGTTGAGTTATGCGCTTACCAACACATTTTGCGATTCATTTTGACATTATAGATATGCTGTCTTCAATTATTAAGTAATTCATTCAATAGTATTAATGTTTAAGAATGTTTGGGGTAATAAGAATGTAGACTATTTTAAGTCCTCTCTAGTAAAAAAGATTAATTGTGTCTTGTAAAGGTGATATTCGAGAAACATTAGTGTCAACGAACCTTATTAAAGGATTCATGGAATAATTTCTGTGTGAAAATAAGCCATGATTTTCTATTTCAGTATTTATTGTCCAAGGTCATGTAATGTAAGAGATAATACTGAATATGAAGACTTAAGTAGGCTTAGTACAGTATTATATTATGTTATTCTAATAAAGCTAAGTAGTTTATTCGTAGTTTACTTAACGTTTATTTAGAAATTCTAGTTGAAGTAGTTATTACGTTAAAAAGTCGTTTTGCATTTAACAGATTAATAATTGAGTGATGTTATAGACTGTTGCGATCTCGTCGGCTTAGAAATGCGAGGGCTCGCTTAGTAAATAGAGGTCCTGGAGTCGATTCACGGCAGGTCAAATTAAAAATAATTTTTTAAGGCCTGGATCAGAAGGAAGCCTCAACCGTGGCTTTTTAAAACTTACCAGCAAAGATTTTTTTCCATTCTAATATAGTGCTGTATAGAAACTGTTAAGAGTTAAATTATCTCTTAGCGAGATAGCGTGATATCATCCTTTGGCTGTAGCATCACTTACCATCAGATCAGATCTCGGTCAATCGCTAAAAAGAAAAGCTATATGGGAATTTGATAACCTAAACATCTCTTGGTACTCATAACTTATATTACTAATGACTGCTCTGATTTACTTGCATTTGAAAGATTAATCTTCGAAAAAAATTAGAGAACATGGATAAATAAAGCTCTGCTCGGTTTGTTAGTTAAAAAGAAGTTTTGCCCACAAAAACATTTATAAATTTGTAATGGTACGATTTGATTAAGAATCAAACGAACTTATCTCGTGAATTTTGATATCTAATTATACGAGTGTCTTGATGAAGATGATTACAATTTACAAGCAGCAGCACGTGAAATGGTCATGTTCTAATCACATATTTAGAGCAATTTATATAAAAATAGTTGATTTTTGAGGTAATGGTTACTCCCCCCACCAATATTCACCTCGCCCGCCATATAGCTTTCCTTCGGTGCTCATTACGTGATTTTGTGTTGTCCGAGTCACACTATACTTCTTAAAAAGAAAAAATAAGTAAAGTACCGTCGAAAAATAATTAAATCAAAATCAAATCATGTAAAAGAAAGTGAAATAACTAGAGTAAACAAGAAGGAGTAATAATTTCATTCCGAAGATTAAATGGCACTATTGGAAGCCATTTCATTAAAAATGAGCCCAAAATATAATATTATATTGGTTTCTTGTAAATGTACATTTTTTCATTGATAATAAGGTTTGATATGATTGACAATAATTTTTATCAAAATATTAACATTTTCATCATGTGATTAACCCATTGGCGGCCTTAATTTGAAACCAATTGTCGCTGATTTTCGTTTTCATAAGTATGAATCGTTAAAATGAACGCCATTTTATTACGGAATGAATTTCAAGAGAAAAGCCAGCTGAGCGCCTATTGTTTTTCAGATTTTTATGTAGAAATAGAAAGAACAGAAATGTGTACGTAAACACTAAGTACATAATTCTGCTGCGTACGTACATAAATACTGCGTTTGGTATGCACACATTTCTGTAGTATGCTGTATCCTATATAGGCTATTCTCTTTATGAGATTGTCATCATGGTATAATTTCATCGGGAAAGAAAGCTTCGTGCGAAAACATTTATGATAATGTAATGCTGTCTTCACGATACCTCGAGCAATTTCAGACCGCCTTTCCTTCTCATAAGGGGCTAATAATATTATTTTTACTTTACCTACCTGGGTACGTAAATATACTTAAGAGATATCAATTTGTGTATTGGGAAATATAAATAAAATTCACGTCGCAAATGGAAGCAAGATGTTTAGAATAACAAAATTATTCAATCGCACCTGATTAATATTTAGACCTATTAATTATTGTACGTGTAAAAATATTGTGAAAATCAATCTAAACATTTTTAATATAAATGAAATTTCTATAATGCCTGGGCTTCGCTAAGGAAAACTACATTATTTTGACAAATCTGAACAATTTATTTTATTTATTTAGGTTAAATGTAATAAATATAATTCTCGTGTCATGGTGTCAGAGGTTGAATTCGTTCAAAACGGCTTGACCAATTTTCGTGAATCTTAGCGTGAATATCGGCAAGGGTGGAAAATCGGACAACATTTATTTTTCATCCTCATAAATGTTAAGGGTGATCCACCCTTAAATTTTATTTTATTGACAAAAGTTTTTGTTTTTATTTTTTTATGGCATGGAATTATAAAATACATACCCTAAATTTTCATCTTTCTACCACCATCCCCTATTTTTTAAGAGCGATAATAGTTATTATATGGCAACATAACGTTTATTGGGTCAGCAAAATTATATATTTTTTCTAGATTATTTATTACTAAGCATTATTTATTATTCACTGCCTGGCTGGCGTAGTAATGCGAGTAATCGTTTTGGTAGCAGAGATACCGGGTTCGATCTCAGGTAGGGTGAATTTAGGAAATTGCATCCTCTGAATTGTCTGAGTCTGGACTGGTGGGAGGCTTCGACTGTGGCTAGTTACCACCTGGGTTATGGTTTGTTATCATCTTACTAACAAAGATGTGCCCTCTAATGAAGGAGAAATGAAAGTTAGCATACGTGGGAACACCATGTAAGCACACTTTCATCTTAGACTGTATTACCACTTACCATCATCAGTTAAGCTTACAGTCAAGTGCTAAGTTGTCAATAAACGTGCCTGAATTTCTTCTGAACAGTTGGGCCGATTTCGATGATACATTCTCGGTGCTCAAGTGAATTGAAGAAATGATTTTAACTGATGAATAAGGGAATTTCTCTTATTATCGCGCTGTCGTAATATTATCTAGAGATTCTTAATTGTTAAAACAATAGGTATTATCTATTGTCTAATAAATATATCGAATTACAAGATAAAAATAATTATATACAATAAAAAGAAAGTTAAAACTGCGTGCGTATAAAGTACACATTTCAGAAGTGAAGCTTCTTTGGTAAACTAATTATTAAGTCTTGTTTATATTTGTACAAATCTAAAACATTACATTTCCAAGAGTTAAAGGGAGGGAAAAAGAAGTTGAACGAGACGAACGAGACGAATTGTAAGTAAAAATGCCACGCGTTTTTTGTCAATATTAGAAATTATTAATTAAATTCTGTTTTTGAATTTAATATACGGAAAAGAGAATTTATGAAATATTTTTATTTTATATTTTATGAAAAATAGTATATTAAATTATTAAACGACGAGTGGCAAATTAAATTGCGACATGTTATTAGTAAATATGAAAACTGCCTATCCTTTAAACGAATTAGCATAGAAAATGTTGCACATCTTGTGGTTTTAGTATATCTTAATAAGAAGTTTTCTTATTACGGCATTGTGTGCCTTTGGGATGTATTGTGACGAAACAATTCAAATAAGAGATTCGCTACCAAGACAACTAAAGTCGTCAAACATTCCAGGTTTGGTAATGGGTTTTACAACTTTATAAAGTTCAGTATTTAGTAGCATATCCCACAGGAATGAGGGCAATTTGAAAAGAAATTGAATCATTTTCCTGTTGTATTTCTTGTAATTGAATAGCAAAAGTTGTCTAAAGCCTTTCGACGTTGAATAAATAAAAAGTAAAGGGATATACATCTCCATATCGCATATAAATCTTTTTCATTTCAGTTGCGTGCAGCGGCGTTGCGAGTTCTCTTTCTCAAAGCTTTTATGAAGATAAAATGTAAATAATTAAAGTAACATATGTTTTTTTTCCTTTGCATTTTTTCTACATCCATGTCTTACTTCGTTTTTTAATTTCCCTGCTTATCTATTTCTAGCCATCACCATTTTGCCTTCATGGCTTTTACAAATATATGGATGTAAATTGCAATAGCGATGATGGCCTAGTGGTGAGACGCGTGGATTCTCGTTTAGAGGAATCGTGGTTTCGAATCCTAGGAAGGCAACGTTAAGTTTCTTTTTATAAAAACGAAAGTTACGTGCTTGATTGTCCTATATAATCCTTGTGCTTTTCGATGAAGGAAAACAATGTAAGGATACCTGCATATCCCGCAAGTATGTGCAGCCTGCAGTGGTACGACGTGGTGTGTCTATGCTCTAATAACCACAATATGAGTTAGGAGCCAGTGTCCAGCAGTGGGGCGGTAATAGACTGCTACTTATATTTTATATATTATTTGCTGTTGCCGGTGGTGTCACTAGAGCAAACTAGGGAAATCCGTAATTTGTCGGATCAAATTAACAATCTAAACTATTCTTCAATCAACTTGGTCTATCCATAGCAATAACAGGTTTTAACAAATCTCTGAAAGAACTTTTCGTTTCTTTGAAAGAATTTTGAAACCATTGCACTTTAAGAACCTTGAAAACATCTAACCGATGTGTTCCAAACCGGTTTCATTATAAAGGAAATAATGCGATGATTATTATAGATCTCCTAAGCTAAACTGAGTCCAGTTCTCGTCTCAAGATTTTCAAAACCATTCGTTATTGACTTGAACTTAGTAGTATCTCGTTTGTGGAATAGCTAGTTTGTAATAATTAAATGTTCACACTATTGTATTTGTAACAAAAATGTCCATTTGTATTGGGGTAAATAATTGCTCCCGTACATTGTTATACTGAGTTATTTCCAGATTTAATGGTTATTATATAAATAAGGTTTCTTAACTCATATTAATTTTGTTATTTATTCAATGTGAGGTATGCTTGTAGCGGTCACAGACTCCTCCATTTGAAATCAATCTTGTCTTTTTATTTGTCCGATATATGTTTCAATGTCAACGTGGCTCCAAGCTGAGGCTCGGTCTCACACGTGACACCCTTGGAGCAGCGTTTCCAGGAGAGATTGCTCTTTTAAGGGCTTGCATTCGAAAAGCTAGTCCCTCTTTCCGGTTAAAGCCCAGTTGGGCTAACAGATAAAAACACTCCGAACAAAAAAATTGTCTATTCTTGGCTATACTGATATTATTAATGCTATATTGTCCTGCTATTATATGAGGTAGAATGTCTAGATAAAACCTAAGCACACATGACACGAAAAAGGATAATATACATAATAGTTTTAGTCAAATGCTATATTCGCTATACATGGGTTTTCCATTATCGCAAAAGAATCGTGTACACAATACCATTCGTGCCATCCAAATTGCTAATTCAGTCACGTAGTTTCTACTATTAAAACTAGTTTTACAAACATGGTTTTTCTGAAGGTTATATTTAACATAGCTATAATAAAATCCCCACAAAAACGAGGTAATAAAGTACCTAGATCGAGATCATAGTTGATGCAGGCTCTTTCTCCCAATTTACTGAATTGGGAACGTAATCTCTCATAAAATATGCAAAATTCAAGGTCAGAAAACGAGATTATATAGTTTACAGGTCCACTAAATGACGCAGGTACTTCGACCCCAAAGGATTTGTTATACATTTCTAACATGCCCCTAATGCTACATTTAGTTAAATATATTTACTAAATTACCTTTGAACCATTCAGCGATGTTCTATTTTATAAATAGAGACCTATCGATAAATATTTAGCTTGACTATCATGTGCAATGCAGCGTATTTACAGTCAATCACTAATAAGTGTAAAATATATACATTAGGTTATTGAATAACCATTTTATTTATTAATTACATCAATTAGAATTCAATATTCATGGTTAAGACAGAACAAAGTTTGTCGGGATACTCAGATCGTGGTTGGTGCTAAATTGAACTTGTAAAAATGTTTAGAAGATCGATAAAATTTGACACTGATATGATAATTTGTAGTATCTATGGAGAAAGTTCTAGAAATGTAATCTTGGGTAATACAGTTGAAACGTTTAAAGGAAATGCTTATTCAGATTTCTTTCCGAAAAGCTCGGCGAATAAATGATTACAAAGTTGGTATGGACTCAAGAAAGATGAAACAAATTTTACCGTATAATTTTCTCTGTATTCTTTGTATAATTTTTTATTGAAATGTTTTTATGACCTGATTATTGTTAGAGAAACATGTAATTTATTATAAACCCAGTAAAGTAACTGTAATCACCATGAATGGTAACGTTTTTCTAAGAAGATCATAGCATTAATAACTGAGGCAAATAACGGGGCACTAGGCGCTCTTTTTAAATTACTATTAGTACGCAGCCTCCTCATATATATGTACTAGCTAAACCTGCGATTTCGTCTGCGTGGAATCTTTTTTGGTATAAAAACAAATCAAATTTATTCAAATAAGTATACTAGAGTCTGTAACATTTGTTAATAAAAAACTTCAAGATAAAATTTTGGCAGAAAAAATACAGGCGAAAAAGTTTATCGTTGCTGCCAGGTAAATAAGGCTTAGGCGCCATTTTCTTTTTGTTAAGATACTCGTATAGGTATCTTCAAAATGGAATTAAAGAGTTTAATATCAATTTTATGAGAAAGCCCAGAAAACTCTTTATAAAAAGTTATTCCATTTCTTTACTGCTTATTACTAATAGTAGGATTTAATATTAAGATATTCTGTTCGGAAACTTAGTTTTTTTTGTATTCGTAAGAATATTAACTTATATATTAAAAAACTGTTTTGCACACTATTATTACAGGAATTTGTAACACACTAAGGTTAAAAAGGGTCAAGAAATCTTTTGCAGGGTTGAGCATATGTAGAACCAGTATCTGTTTTGGATTATCCTCTAGATAATTTAATAAATTGTCAAGAATTACTCTAAACATTTATAATAAATATATATGTCGGAGAATAAGAGAGAACGGAGAAACATAAAACACAGGGGCGTAGGGTTCTCCGCCGACATCGTTATTAATTAGATCCATTATTTAATTTCTTATTCTGTGGGCGTTCATGGGTATTGTTGGTGCAATCAAACACTGTATTAATTAACTCGGTTTATAATGTTCAATCACTTAATGTTCCCGATATCAATTTACACAAACTCATTAACACTAATAGCTAGGAACGCGACAGTTTCAACAGTTGACTGTTCCGATCGAGCGCTACTCGACAACTGTCGAGTGACTCCCGCCGGACTGCCACCATTGACTCTGTCGACGCCGATAGAGGGCGCCAGCGTTCCACAGATATCTGCCCTCCGACATATATATATATATATATATATATATAAAATATTTGGACTGGATTATATAATTTATAATAATATTTAAAATAAATATAATTTTAAGAAAAGATGTAATTACAATAGTAACTACTGCGTTTCTAGCCGGTTTCTTCACGGTCTTTAACTATTCAAACTGGTGCTAAAGTAATTTTAAACGGATAATAAAGAAAATTTTGTTTATGATGCCTTTCCAGTATATGATTACAAAGTTTTTCAATTACGACTATTAGTTAACACATAACTGATGATTAATAAAATACTATTTATTCATACATTACATTTATTCAGGATTCTTGATGTTAATACAGTTTATTTTCAAATATGAATTCATAAAGGTTAAAAAATTTATTCTGAAAAGGTTTTAATGATTATTTTTTATAAAATGACTTTCGCTAGATGACGTTACTTCTTGAAAATGTTTTGTTGTTTTAAATAATTTCGTAAGTTAATGAGTATATAACGTTTGAAACGAAAACTGCAACTAGTTAAAATTGACAAATTTATTTGAAATAAATGGAAAGTAATCCGTCTAAATAAGTGAGTCTTGGTCTGAGTAAACGTCTACATTTTAAAAATTAAAATGTTACCTTTTTGCCAGTATACGTAGTATAACCCTAAATAAACTTGTTTCTACACAAAATAGCTTACGGCAACTCCGTCTCATTATTATTCAAGAGACACGAAAAGCAAGGTTAGGGAATTTTTCACGTCACATTAACTTTTCGCTGAGCTGTCGAGCTTTATGTTAATAATAATTATCGCTTTATTTACCGTCGTTATGCAGAAAGCCCTTGGCGACCAATTACGAAAACATTTTGTGTCGGGAAATTACTTGCTTTAATTTTAATTTTGTACACTTAAAGGTTTAAGTGCTTTTCTCAAAACTTCAAAATGACAATCTTTTAGCTTTGCATATACAATATTTACGATATTAGAAATTAAAATAATTCGCATAACTTTATTATCAATGTAAAGACAAGTTAAATTAGCTTTTGATGTGATCCATAGCGGCGTGTAACAGTCGCCACGTCGTCTCTCTTCCCACTCTTCTCTCTCTCGCTCAACCTACTTTATGTAGCGTTTTGCTTACTACGGTACACGTTATCTGTGTCATACTTAAAAAAAAATAAAAGTGCGTGCGTACAAAGTACACATGTCAGAAGTGAAACTTCTTTGGCAAATTAATTTTTAAGTCAAATCTAAATTTAAATCTAGAATTGACTTAAAACTTAGACTTACAAGGAGAGAAAAATGAATACATGTTAGGAATTCAACGAATTTAATTCATTAAAATATTAAAGGTGTCGAAAATGAATATAATTCAATACATTATTGAAATCTCAAATGACGAATTGTAAATAAAAATGCCACGTGTTTTTTGTCAATATTGGAAATTATTAATTATATTTGGTTTTTGAATTTAAAATTTAGAAAAGATTTTTAATTTATATTCTATGAAAAATAGTATATTAAATGACGAGTGGAAAATAAAAGCCACAAGTTATTTGTAAATATTAAAACTCCCTGACTTTCAAACAAATTAGCATAGAAAATGCTGCATATCTTCGTGACGTTAATCACGCGTTTCATCCGCAAAAATTTTACCCTCATGCGCCCAAACAAGTTTCATTTTAAAATTTCGATGTTATACATCCAGGCGTCCCGTGACGGATCGGTTTTTGTTTTATAATTTTGTGAATAAACACATTTAATAAAATACATTTCTATACATTTTCGCTATAAAAATTCATGTTTATGTTAAAAGAGTTTAGTGGAAATATACTTTCCGCGGCCTAACCTTTTCTCTTTTTTATAAATTTGTATCGGATTCTATATATGAAATAGTTAAGGTTTTTGGTAAAAAAGGTTCGAAGTTAATATACTCTCTAATATATATATATATATATATATATATGTGTGTGTGTGTGTGTGTGTGTGTGTGTGTCGGAGAATAAGAGAGAGGGAACATAGCAAGGGAAAGCATAGGGGCGTAGGGTTCTCCGCTGACATCGTCATATGGGCATCCATAATTCTATTTCCATACTGTGGGCGTTGTTGGGTAATGTTGGTGCAATCAAACACTAAAACAATTAATTAACTCGGATTATAATGTTCAATCATTTAATGTTCCCGATATCAATTTACACAAACTCATTAACACTAATAGCTAGGAACGCGACAGTTTCAACAGTTGACTGTTCCGATCGAGCGCTACTCGACAACTGTCGAGTGACTCCCGCCGGACTGCCACCATTGACTCTGTCGACGCCGATAGATGGCGCCAGCGTTCCACAGATATCTGCCCTCCGACATATATATATATATATATATATATATATGTTGGAGTGTTGGAGAATATATATATATATATATATATACACATATATACATAATCTTTAATCTCTAATATAAGTAACAAGTTTTCCCATATAACTAGCTGACGGCAATCGTTACTAATCCATATAATAACTAATATCGTTATAAAAATAGCGAAAGACGGGTAAAAATTTTGGGTTATATGTATTTTTTATTGCCACCAAAAAAAAAATTAAAAACTGTTATTGATGGACCCCTTTCACTTAGGGGTGTAAATATAGATAGTAGCAGATTGTCAGACCTACTGAATATGAAAATAAAATTTCACAAATATCGGTCAAGCTGTTTAGGAGGAGTATGGTCACAAAAATTGTGACACGAGAATTTTATATATTAGATAAAACAAAAAATAATATAGTAATAAATCTAGTATGAAATCAATAATATCTAACTTCAAGAAAGGAGGAGGTACAAATTCCTCAAAGGTATTTTTTTATAAATTTTTAAAAGCTTTTATATACAATGATAAAAAGGTAAACTTTACTAAATTTGAAAGTAAGAGGCTTTGTTTATTGAAGTGAAACTTCTTTAGGCGCATGAGGGTAAAATTTTTACGGATGAAACGTGTGATTAGCGTCACGACGATGAGCAGCGTTTTTTTATGCTATTTAATAAGGTTAGATCTTTTTTTAGAAGGTTAGGATTTTGAAATCAAAAACAAAATTTTATTACTAATCATTAATGTTAACAAAAAACACGTGGCATTTATATTTAAAATTCGGTATTTGAGATTTCAATAAAAAGTAAGTAAGTAGTTAAATTAATTAAATTCCTAACATGTCTTTCTTTTTCCGCTTTCTAAGCTTCGGAAATCTAAAGTTTTAGATTTGTATAAATGTAGAAAAGATATAAAAATTAATTTGCCAAAGAAGTTTCACTTCTTAAATGTGTACTTTGTACGCACGCACTTTATTATTTTGTTATTTCTCTGACCACGCTTTGATTTAGGTGGTTCGAATTTTTATGAAGTTACTTTGGTATTCCGTGGGAGAGCCCCATCTACAAGAACGTGCGCTTTAACACCTTATAGCGTATGGCAAGGAAAACGTTAAACCCTTTAAATAGAGAGAACAATGCTAGACGTATCATTGTCTTCTTGATAAGCCTGCAGGGCAATAGGATTGTCAGTAAATTTGTAAAAAAACAAAAGAAATGAAACTGTCAGCACTCTTTGTTTTTGTAATGGCGGTGCTTGCATTGTTCACCGGTTACAGCGAAGCGGCACCTAAAGTTAACGTAAACGCCATCAAGAAAGGTGGCAAAATTATTGTGAGTATTTACATTGTTTTGTTTTCTTTTATATTTCGTGAAATGAATATAATTTAAAATATTATTATTCTACAAGCTTGTTCCAAACATCACCTAAGTAAACAAAATTGTTTGTTTATATATATAAATCCTAGCCGTGAAGTTTAATCCTATAAAGCCACGGTGGCCTAGCGGTGAGACGCTTTAAATCCTGGGCATGCACCGTACCTCAAAATTAAAAGTGAAACCTATATACTTGATTGTTCTTTCCAATCCATAGTGCTCCTTTTCGACGAATGAAAACAAACCTACATATAGCGTTAGCAGCGTGCTGGGTTTCTGCTCTAAAAAATCTCTCCTCTATGAGTGAGGGCCCCAGTGGACAACTATAGGACGTTAATGAGTTGCTACTATCTTACCTTATATAAATAAATCAAATATATAAAATCTAATAACTGGCTATTTATTGATTTGTATATTCATATTAACTTGTACACAAAAATCTAAATGCGAATCCTTAAAATTTAGTCAGTATTGAGTTCTCTTACAAACTTTGGATTCACTGTATTGGGATTTTATCAAGAGGCTTTGCAATGTTCTACAAAGACTTCGTGAAGTTTCAAATGCTTAAGTGCTTTTAATTAATTAGCATTGCGCACACGAGAATTTTGCCCGGAGGTATGTTCCGTCGCGGGAGGTATAACTATTTTACTTTGAAATGAGGCCATTGATATTTAATTTTAAAATATGTAATCATCGATTCTGTTATTATCTGTTATACATATTTTTTTTGTATTATTGTTGATATTTTGCTTTGTTTATTTCCAGAAAAAGGGTCTTGGCGTTGTGGGTGCGGCGGGCACTGCACACGAAATCTATAACCAAGTTCGCAACAGACATAATGGATAGAGTTTTGCATAAGCCTATATTATTTTAATAACCATATTGCCAAAGTTTTATAATAAAGAAATTCATAAAAGTAATCTGTTATTTTTCGTTTTACAATTTACCAGATTTGGTTTTAAAGCAAAGAAAACGACAGATACGTATTAACTGGCATAGTTTTTTACCTCATTTTCAGCAGTGTTGGCTATCTGTTACACGTGGGCAACGTGGGCTTATCGGAGAATTCTCTACAGGTATACAATTCTCCCCGCCACATTATTCCCAGTGTGGTGACCCAAACTAAAAGCTTAAAGGCTTGATCCTGAATATCGTGACGTGTTGCTCAAACAAGTTGTTTGTTGTTCCCAGCGGTGTCACCCACGTAGTTCCTGACAATATTGTGTAGGAAAAGGTCAAAACTGCTATTTCAAATTTTCTACTGCTTTACAAAACTAGTAACATCGGAAAACATTGTACTTTATGCGAGTGACATTATTATGTCTGTAGAAACTTCGTTAGCGGTTATACTATATCTAGCCTCGCGGACTGTATGGTGTTATATTTGTGCAGGTTCAATAAAACTTTTAGGTTGCACTGTTTGTCCTTTATTAACCCATTTACATTTTAGTTTGCCTTTATATAAAAATCTAAAATCTAACAAAAACAGAATCTTGAAATATGTCAAAAACTTTCTTAAAAACATTTGCATATCACATTGACAATAGCGTCATTTGCTCTTCGTAGATGTTACGAACCCGCAACACGCAGTTCGGTGTTGAACAATGTCGAAAAGTCATGACGGCCTAGTGGTATATTCGTCCAGAGAAGTTAGGAACAACAATCAAGCACCTAAATTTCTTTTTCATAAAGATAATAATAAGTAAATTGTGAGGAAACCCATATAATCCGGGAGCAATTCTGGGATGTAGCCTGACAACTGCCAGTGGAGCAGCATGGTGGGTCATGGCTCTGTAAACATTCTTATATGACTGAGGATATATGACCAGCATTTGGACCTTAAAGACTCCTACCTCCCTACCTATGGGTATTTATTTTTCTTGTTGAAGAGCAACTGTAACAATGTATGAGTATTTTATCTGTAGCATCACCTAAGAACATGTGGAAATCGGTGGAAAACATATTCTCGTTGATTTAGTTATTACCTTGCTTTAATATCTCCGCAATCCTACCTAAAAATGTAGCATACTATTAAGAAAAGACGAAAAAATAATATCTACGAAAAACTGTTATGACAAATAAGACACGTTTCACAATTTCCCCTGAGAGAGTCGGTTTAGCTTTCTGTACAAATTAACGTAACAGACGTCTTATATTATAGGAATAAAATTCAAATTATTTGTGAATTTCTCTTTGACGATTGATAAGCTGATTTGCAAGCTTATTAATTAATATATTACTCAACATCCAAATATTTGGCAAAATAAAAGATATTTCAAGTATGACAATCTGTTAAAAATCTTATATACGGCACCAATGGCGCGGGTAAATTGGTCATAAAAGGCCCATTAGGTCATACCGCCCACAATTATATTCGTAGGAAAGAACAATGATTATAAATTAATTACTGCTAAATATTTGTAAACGGCTCATGTTAAGCAATTGGTTTAATTTTTGTTTATTTTTAATTATTTTTTGTATTATATTAGTTTTTAAACTTTCACTTGTAGGAACTGAAAAGCAGCTTAGCTGAGTTCTACGCCTCTTTGCATACATGTTCTCTTGTTCTATTTTGATGCATATATATACCAAATGTAAACCATGACATGTGAATGAAGTTCCTTTATTATTTTTATTATAAATATTGTACTAAAAGGTCGTACTGTTTAGGATTTGTTATCTACGTGTGTTATCTATGTGTTAATTACTAATCTAAATCTAGTTCACCAAACTCGTTACAACTGATGATAATATTAAAAAACTATATAAAATCTTCGGTTAACTCGCGCCTCGTTCTGAGAAGAAGTCATAAAATCTCAGTTGAGTATCTTTTTTTAGTATGTAATAAGTAATGACTTACAATAAAATTCTAATTTGTTTTATTTAAGTAATTCAATCCCAAGCTTATTTTTCTTCTTAACTCTTCCAATTATAATATTAATTTTCAATTCGCTTTCTGTTCAGGTAAGGTAAGTAGCAGCCCATTAACGTCCCACAGCTGGGCACAGGCCACCACACTCATAGGAGAGAGAGTTTTTAGAGCATAGACCCACCACGGTACTGCTGATTGACAGGCACAGCACAGTGCACTCTCTATTCTTTCACTCTCATAGTCCGATGTGACGGGAATCCGACGCGACCGGAGAGAGATCGGGCGCAGGACTTCTTAACGTGCTCTCCGAGGCACGGAGGTGAATCCCGACCTGGAACTCGAACCCAGGACTTCCTGTCTGTAGTCGAACACCACTGGACCAATGAGGCAGTTTCTTTTAATAAAGGCTGTAAATTTATTAATCAACATCTCTAAAATGTCTTCTGGGAGTTTATTATAACAAGCTATTCTTCAATAAATTTTACGTAGCTCAATAGAGTTTATAGCAATTTTATATTTATTTCTAACATATAATTTAAGCTAAAAAGAAAATCTCGATAAAATTAACTTAAATATTAATTATATAAGAATAATAGGAAATAAAAAACTACCTCATTGGTCTGCCTGCCAATCCACAGTGGAGCAGATTGATGGGTCTATGCTCTAAAAACCCTCTCTCGTATGAGTGAGGACGCCTGTGCCCAGCAGTGGGACGTTAATGGGCTGCTACTTACTTAATAAATAGGAAATACATTCCTACTAGAAATACTTATTATACATTACATATATGCATTTATATTTTATAGTCTTTTTATTGTCAATTAATATTTAACATAATTGTATAACTATGTTAGAATTTTACCTATAAATTATGAATACTCATATAAATTACAAACACTTATATAAATAAGTAAATGATAGTTGACAAAGCCATTTATATATGTAAGCGTTGTCATTCTAATTTGTTCTAAATTTGTCCAGTTTCTTATATGTAAGTACACAATATTTATACACAGAAATATTAAAGTATATTTGTTCATAGTCTACGTTTTTTTAGTATAAAAACACTGATGTAAAATCTGTCATTACTTATTGTGTGAATCACGATTACATGTGAATGTAGTACCTTGTTTGCGGGACGCGGTAGAGTCCCCGTTCGTATGCATATTCGGAGAATATCTCTTATCAGTTTTGCTTTTAATATAAAAGCCATTAGTCTCATTTTAATACCACTTAAAATTAAATCTCTGTAGACAGGTCAGGTGCATTATTCGTCAAAATGAAGATCACATGGTTATTTATCTTAATTTTGAGTGCGTTATCACTTTTTATCGGTACAACTGATGCAAGGCCAGGGAAAATACCGATAGGTGCAATCAAGAAAGGGGCCAAAGTTGTTGTAAGTATTAAGTCATAGGTTCTTTATATAGGGTTAATTTTATGAATCTTACTTACATGTAAAATTTTATATAAATTGCTGATGTAATTCATGACCTGTAAAGAAATATCGGTCAACAATAAGTATTATACGTGTATATTGACATTAGCTGACCCGGCAAACGTTGTTTTGCTATATAATAATTAATATCGTTATTAAAAATTGGTGGTTGGTGGTAGAAAGGTTAAAAAAAGTGCGTGCTTACAAAGTACACATATCAGGAGTGAAACTTCTTTGGCAAACTAATTTTTAAGTCTTGTTTATATTTATACTACTCTAAAACTTCAGATTTCTGAGACTTAGAGGGAAAGAAAATTATATGGTATATTCAATTATTAAATGGCGAGTGGCAAATTTGAATGCCAAATTTCATTTGTCAATATTAAAACTACCTAACCTTTAAACGAATTAGCATAATAAACGCTGAACATCTTCGTGACGCTAACCACGCGTTTTTTATACCATTATCACTTAAGTGTATGAAAAATACTTCAGACCCACTGAGCATGCATATAAAATATCACAAAAATCGGTCAATCCGTTCCAGAGGAGTATGGTAACTAATATTGTGACATGAGAATTTTGTACATAGTAAAATTTAAGAATACGACCAAGCTAACGCAATGGTGCTACTACTCGCTTCGTTAGCAAAACCCATTGGTTCGATTCCTGTCAGGGAGAAAATAAGGAAATTTTGTCTAGATCTAGTCTCGTGGAAGGCTTCGGCATAGGCTAGTTACAGCACCCTACCAGCAAAGACGTGGTGCATTCAGGTAGGATGCCGTGTAGATGCCATTAGAGGTTAATTACCTGTCAACAAGATAGCGCGCTTCCAAATTAGACTGTATCTTCACTTACCATCAGGCAAGATGACACTCAAGCACTCACTTGTCAGCAAAAAACGTTGCTAATTCATAGTGTTCAATAAAAACCACACTTAACAGTAGATGTATAAAGATATACTTAGCACATATTGATTCATATTGTAAAAAATATCGTGTTATTAGTTTTAATATTGAATTATAAAGTGTATTTGAAGTGTTCTCATGTCAGAATTAGATTTCACGATGATATGAAAAACTGTGTAAAATACATATACTTCAAATTATTTAGTATAATATAGAACAAGTAGATATTTTCATTACAGTTGTACACGAATGCACTATATGTTGGAATAAAGATTCGTCTTGTTTAGTTGATTGTGTTTAAGTCGCTAATCAGAGTGTCTAGTTTTGAGAAATTGTCTAAGTAACAGTTTAAAAAATTACTTCTTTTTTTATTTTCAGGGTAATGGACTAAGAGCAATAAACATCGCAAGTACAGCGCATGACATAGCGAGTTTATTCCGCAGAAAAAAGAAGCACTAGTATTTAAAAAAAAATTAATCCCATTTATAGCAGGCCGTATAATATGACATATAATAAAAGATATAGTTAGCAAAAAGTCACTGAAAGTAGAACTGCTAATGTTGATTTTATTAATTTAAGGATTTTTTGATATACATGTATGATGCATTTATATGTTTAAAGTGAAGTACTAAATACTAGTAAAGAATTATTTCATAATGCGCATATATTATATATCCATATTATTTATTGCCAAGTGCATAACCTACATATAAACAAGTAGTAACTCGTATTACTATTATTTAAGCTATGTATATTTTATTTAACTGCCTCATTAGTCTAGTGATTGGCATGATCGACTACAGACATGAGGTGCTGGGTTCGAGTCCCGGGTCGGGCCAATTCAAAAATCAATATTGAGTTTTCTATTAAGATTATCTCAATATTTGCCCGAAGTTGGGAAGTTGGCGGTGTGATTCACCCCCATGCCTTGGAGAGCACGTTAAGCCGTGCGCCTGATCTCTCTTCGGTCATGGATTCCCGTCACACCGGCCTATGACAGTGAAGGAATAGAGAGTGCACTTGTGTACTATGCCTGCCAATCCGCAGTGGAGCAGCGTGGAGGGTCTATGCTCTAAAAACCCTCTCTCATGCGAGTGAGGAGGCCTGTGCCCAGCAGTGGGACGGTAATGGACTGCTACTTACTTATTTCATTTAATTGAAATATTTGTCGAATGAACCAGTTAAAAAAATAACATTATGAATTAACGACTGTGTTTTAACAATCATATAATTGTATTATGATAGAATATTGTTTACGTGCAATATATTCATGTATTATATACTCGAATACTTTCTTAATTAGACATTTGTAAATATATTCTTAATGAACGTGTTAAGTAATTCAGATAAACAATAAACTTATGTACTCTTGGGTTATTTGTTATTTAATATTATTTATATATTTTTATAATACCTTCCTTAAGGTAATGCACCTAAAACCCTTTAGTACTAAATTAAATTTGTAGTAGGAGTAATTTTATAATTAAACTGCCTCATTGGTGTAGTGTTTAGTATGTTCGACTACAGACATGAGGTCCTGGGTTCGAGTCCCGGGTCGGGCCGATTCTAAAATCAATATTGAGTTTTCTATTAAGATTTTCTCAATATTTGCCCGAAGTTGGGAAGTTGGCGGTATGATCCACTCCCGTGCCTCGGAGAGTACTTTAAGCCGTCGGTTCTGCGCCTGATCTCTCGTCTCCGGTTGTGTCGGATTCCCACCACTGCGGACTATGAGAGTGAAGGAATAGAGATTGCACTTGTGTACTATGCCTGCCAATCCGCACTGGAGCAGCGTGGTGGATCTTTGCTCTAAAAACCCTCGCTGCTCGGAGTGAGGAGGCCTGTTCCCAGTTAATGGGCTGCTAATTACTTTAATACTTTTAATTTTATAATTAAGAATCATTTTATAATCAAAGATGTAGTCATAAACAAAGTGACTTATTGCCAAGCAAAACGTACATGATCTGATAAGAGGCCTGTAATGTGTAAATAACATATGCCCTAATGATTATAATGCAACATAATCACAACCATGCTTGCTTTTATTTTCACTGGAAAATGCAACCAATACTTGCTGACTGTCAGAATCAAAATAAGCAATTTTGAATCGTCAAATCAAGTTAGTTTATTAGTGAATCTACCGTTTACTATTTTGACAATTTATAAATGTCAAACATGTATTTATTTAATTGAAATATTTCTTAATTACATAATCTTAACGTGTAAAGTGATATTTAAATAATGTTTAAACTTTTGTCAACGTTGCATGCACCTATACTTATTTATACACAGAAAAAAATTAAAATCAAAATATCTTTATTATTTTTTCTTTTCCCCACTCTAATTCTAATGTACATCTGATGATGGTACTCCAGAACGACTTAAAATCTAAAGTTACGAGGGTTCCTTCGCGCCCTGATCCGAGAAGAGCCCACAACAAACTCAGTGGGGTATTTTGTTTTTTGTTACCATCATCATTACAATATCATATTAGTATAATATATTAAATATTCAAATTAGTGCAGTTCGTTCACTCCCACGCGTTTCTATCGTCTAAGTAATCTTACAATTATCAACTTCATATTATGTAGAATGATGTATACCATTATATAGCTTATTTGTATGCATACCATTTGGAACGCTTATAATGTCAGAATTTAAACCACACAATTGAAAGCTATTTATGAAGCGGGGATTTTATTTGCCCACTTTCCTTAAGTATAGGGGACAAAGGACTGTATATTACGTATTTCCCCGTATACCATTGTCGTATATAAGACACCATATTACAAACTAATATCATTTAATTGTTAAGAATAGCAAGAGGCGGAAGTATAATGAAGATATTATTAATTTTCGCTCTAATAGTTTTCTGCTCTGATATACTATGGTTTAAAGGTGTACAGGCATCAGGAACATCTACTACTCCAAAGCCTTGGACAAAAAAAGTTAGAGATGGTTTGGTGCGTATAATTATGAAGTAAGATTGCTGAAAAAAAGAAATAGATAAGAAGTCGTTTAAAGAAATTGATTGATAGCCTTTTACTTTGGATAAGCGCCAATAACGACTGCTGACTTCAAATTGTACCAACTTAACATAGTTCAACATTACTGGCGTAGACAGTTACACTAAATCTTTGTTTCTGAATAGTAATTTCTGCTACAATTTTTAAGTCAATTTTCTTTTATTCAGTTGCGGCATTTGACATTATTCATTTCAAATATTGATACATAATGATCATTGCGTATTAAATCAGTGATAGTACTAACTTAAAATTGAGAAGTAAATTTAATTCGATTGTACAAATGATTTAAAATTATACACAAAGGTTGGTAATGTTTGCTAATTTCAAATATAATCGTTTTGCTAGTCATAATTGTCATATCTCGGGAAAATTTTGAATTAAACGTTACTTAATTGTATTTTTTTTTATTATTGCCGAGATCAGTGCTTGGGTGTAATCTCACCTGATGGTAAGGGATGATGAGCTAGTCTTTGACGGCCTCGCTGGCACAGTAGTGCGAGTATTCGCTTTGCTAGCAGAGGTCCCGGGTTCGATCGTTTTCGGGATTTACCACCAGCCTACCTATCAGCAAAGACGTACCGTCAGAACAAAGAGATTTGTGTTTCGGTACGATGTTGTGTAGAAACCATAAGAAGTATATCGCCTCTTACCAAATAACCATGGTTACATCTTAGACTATATCATCACTTACTATCAGGTGAGATCACAGTTAAACGCTGACCTGTCAACAATAAAAAACCTGGTAAGAATTAGTTTATTTCTTATGGTTGCTAAGGGGAATCTTACCAGAACAGAATTAGTTAAAGGCACTTCTTGTCTCGTGAGATGATAACCACCCACGGCTGAGGCCCTCGAACAATGCAGACTCAGACAAATAAGAAAATACAATATCTTAAATTTAACCCAGGACCTCTGTTGGCGAAGCGAGTGCTCGTACCATTGCGTCAGCGAGGTCTTCAAAAGGTCGTCTGTATTTAGCTTAGTAAGACCGAATAATATTTATTAATTAAATAACTTAGAATAGAATTTTCGGTATTTATCGGTGTATGTATATTCATTTTCTATTTTATTTCAGGATAAATTCTTTCAAGGTGCTGCAATTTTAGGCGCTGTACAGCAAGCCGTACAAGGTCGTGGTAGTAAGCACAAAACGTTACATGTAAATAAATCGAAAAATTAAATAAACTTGAAGAAATAGTTTTATTAAATCAATTAGAAATAGTATAGCATAAGAATGTAAATATTTTTTACTTTTTTAACATCAGAATCTCATTGTTCTGGCAAACATGATTACAATGTAATTTTATGTAATAGAAAATTATATTCGGGAATTATACAAAATGTGTATTTGAGGAAATCTTCGGACTTTAATTTTAATATCTTTATATTAAATCTACACAAGGGAATGCCGTTATATTAATTTTTGCCTCGCTGGCTCAATGCTTTAAGTACTCGTTTGATTTACACGGGTTCCGGGTTCGATGAAAAGAAAACCGTTTTTACAATTATCTCATTCATAGGATCTTAGACTAGATCAATAGATGATAGAGATAACAGAGTCTCTGCATGATAAATAAACAAAAAAAATACTTGTCATTATTCACTTTCAACATTCCGTAATAAACAATCATTTCTGTACATTTTGTTTCTTTAGGCTTTTATATTGCTTCTTTAGGCGTGTAAGTGAGTTTATTCATTTTTATTCCTATTAAAATTATACTCGTACAGTCTTTAATTGACCGAGAACCAATTTAATAAATTAGAGCAGCTACAGAATCTCTCTATTCGGCTCGCATTTAGATTACGAAAATAGGACCAGATATCGGATTTTCGCGCAAAGCTGGAGTGTTTGCCTATTTATAATTTGTAAGTTTTGTATATTCTGTACTCTATGCTATTGTGTTGTGTAATCCTTGTGTTTCTGGGTATATAAGAGAGAAATTTGAGTTCCACCAAAACCAGATTCTATAATGACTCTTATGCGGTTGGGTACTCTGATACATAATAAGAAAAACTAAATCGTTAGATGTATTCGAGAAGCACGTAAAGAATTTACCTTTCTTTATGTTTTTAATTACGACATCTGTTTGTTTTACGTTTTATTTAATCAATATTATTATTACTTTTAGTATGTTATTATAATATACTCGTACATCGAAGTATTGGTATGTAAATATTAATGAACAGCATCTACTCATTTTACCTGATATTATCTGTAGTATCCTTAGATGCGTGATAGAAATCGCTATTAAGCGACAAGGTATATCAAATCAAATCAAAAATATCTTTATTCAAGTAGGCATATTACAGCACTTTTGAATCGTCAAATTATATTTTTTTTCCACACTCTGATTCTAATATACATCTGATGACGGTACTCAAGATCGGCTTAAAATCTAAAGTTACGAGGGTTCCTTCGCGCCCTGATCCGAGAAGAACCCACAACAAACTCAGTCGGGTTTTTTTTTTTACCATCATCATTACAATAACAAATTAGTTTACTATATTTTAATTAAAATTAGAGCAATTTGTTCACTCCCAAGCGTTTCTATCGTCTAGGTAATCTTGCAACTTATAATACGATTTTTCTATCAACTTTCTTTTAACAAAGACTTTGAATTTATTAATTGACATCTTTAGAACGTCTTGTGGGAGTTTATTATAGAAACGTATACAGTTACCCTTAAATGAGTTGTTAATCTTATGCAGCCTACTAGAATTTATAACAAGTTTGTTTTGGTTTCGTAAGTTATATGATGTACATTCACTCTTTTTATTAAAAGAGTCAATGTTTTTATGTACATACAACAAGTTTTCTAATATATATACGCAGTGAACTGTCATTATGTTAACTGCCTTGAATTAGGCCATATTGTAAATCGCACGTATATAACTGTACCACTATTTTTATAAATTTATTTCTGTGCTACTTGTTTCTTAGTTATGTTTGGAAGAATATTTTATTTAATTAGATGACATTTTTTGTATTCAGGTGGATTGTATGTGAATGTTTTAGGCATATTGTGACTGACTCGTCCTTACATAAAAAAATGTAAAATTTATATACAGGCATACATATATTTATATATAAAAATAATTTAATTTATTATATTCTGTGTACAGAAATATTATTTATGTACTTATTTTTTAATTAAATATACAGATGGCAACCTACAAGCCATGTCTATTAACAAAAAAAATTGAATTTAAAAAATGATATATGATGACTGTCAATAGTTTGGGATAATTAATAATTTGTTACTACAAAAAATGCGCGGTGAAATACACAAGATTTTCGTACGTTTTGCTTATAAATTCTGTTTTATCTCCTAAATTGAGTTTTGTGTGGTTTCTAAAGTGGTGACGCGTTAAATATAACATCATTAAAAGGGAACATAGAAAATATGTATTAAAGTGGCGTGTGTGTGTATTAATTTCGCCGAATTTAGGAAAGGCAGGATTTTTATTATTTACTTATACAACTAATGTTGAGTCTCGACTGATGTGGCATAATTGACAGTTACAATTACTGCCTTGAGCAGGATATAACAAACTGAACAAAATTTGTGTTACTTGTTATATTGAATACATGATTTAATTACTGGTTGACTATAGTTGACTTGCTGGTCGGTTATAATCTTTTTTTTCCATGGATAATGCTTTTATGCACATGCCCCGACTCATGGGTCAGGAGTATGACGGCGAGAAAAAAGGTCTCGCAATACCCTTTGAAACCCATCGTAACTCTTTACATCCATGAACGAGGCACCAGGGTTTCAACTTACGCATTCATCCCTGGTGTCTCAAATGAATCCGACTGAAGATTCACGAAGGCGAGAGGACTTAGGAAAACAGGCTCTGCTTTGTACCCCGTCTTCTCCTACAGTGTGAGGTAGCATCCACTGTAATCTCCCTCTTTCATTCGTGTACCTCCTTTATTAAAATGGTCGTCTCACAGAAGACGGCCACTCTCGCACAACGTCTCTCAATAGAGAGCATGGGACCTACAGCGCTTTCCAGTAAAAGGTTCGCACCATTCAGCCCATCCAAGAGGTGATGCTGAGGTCCCCAGGCTGCACAATCTGCGAAAGTATGCTGTGTTGAGTCAAATGCAGGACTACACTCGTGGCAGGCCGGCGACTCCTCGTGACTAATTCTGTGCAGAAATTTGCCAAAACATTCATATCTGGTCAGAACCTGCACCAATCTGTAGGTGAGCGATCCGTTCTTCCTGTAAAGCCATTGTTTGTGTATGAATTATATTTATGTCAAAATAAATCATCATAAATACATGAAAATTATATATGACTTCTTGAGGATCTCATGAGTCTTAAGTCTAAGGCCTTTATTTTAAAGGTTGGCAATAGAGAACACCAACTTAATATTAGGTAATTTGGTTCTCTGAAGTTTATAAACTCAATTTCCTTGTTAATACCACTAGGTTCACCATTTCAGACTCGTTACAAATATCGCTTAGTAAACCGACACGTTTAACTATAGTCGTGTCATTATATAACTTTAGCGAGGGTAGCGTGTAATACAAATTTAAATTGAAATACCTGTTCAAATTATAACTTTGTAAAACGTTCCACACTTAGTTATGTATCAAATAATAATATCGTTATTTTGGATTACCTTTGTTTTTGTACGTAAGAGCCAAATCGATGTTTGTCCGTATATACTAGGCTTTTTCATATTTACAACAATAAAAAGTCTTCAATAATAATAAAGTTTAGGCTTATTGTTTTGAGATATTCATGACATTAATCAGATACTAGTTTTGTCTGCCATGTTTGTTTGTCCAAAAGTTACGGAAAACTCAACTTTATAATTAAAATTAATAACACATTCTTGTATTCATAAGTATAATTAAATTAATCCTGATTTATATACACATTTCTATTAAACTCAATACATTAATAGTTGCTTAACGCTCCACTAGTATACTTAATATCAAAACTACAACTGTCGTAGTTTAGGAACAATCGTCATCATTCGCGCTGCTTAACTTAGTCAATACAAAAACTAATATCACGACGCAAACATATTCTAGCTTGTGATACATTCTAATAGCGAAAGAGGCGAACGTAGCCGAAAACTTTAAGTCAAAAAGGTATTTCATTAAATTCGTCTTTTAAATAAACATCGAATCACCACATATGGTATGTTTACAGATATTACTATCATTTTGAGTTTTAAATAGATAAATTTCGATAATTTTTTTTGTATATATTAATAATTCATATAAATATTATTAAGTGGACACTGACCCCTAAAATACGGGTTTTCCTAGTTTAGGGGTCAGGATGTCAAAGAAAAAATGTATGAATTGTATGTAATAAATAATTATTTCATTCCCTATTTATAATCTTTGATATACTAAAATTCGATACTTTACATCTTACTTAATTTTCGTAAGTGCTCGCACAAACTAAAATAGAAGAAATAAATCAAAATACAATATAATTCGTATAATTTCGTAGCAGGTGACGGTACGTGAAACTTAGGTGGGACCGGAAACAGGTTGTAAATCATAAGCTTGAGAAGTAAAGCATTAGCTATACACATTTGATATTCATGTGTCGTTAATGCTTTACTTTTCAAGTAATATAATAATACTTCCATCGGTGTCACCCGCGTAGATTTACTTCCCATGGGAGGTTTGGGAAATAAGTATTAAGTGACCATTACATTGCTAAAGGAGTCACTTTCAAATTTAGGTACTTGCAAATAGTTTCGAAGATTTTGTTATAAATCAGTGGATTAAACTCACTCAGAGTTTAAGGGTCTAAATTCTAAATTCATCTTCACATTATTGCTTTTCTAATAAAACCGATTTGGGGTATATCGGTTTAGTGGTTTAATATTTTGTAGTTATATACTCGTATATAGACAAATTCACGTGTTCCTTTCATATTTATTTTAATAAAACCACATTTTACATTTAAATTGTAATATCGTATTGTCATAACAATACATATGACCTAAGGGAAGGTAAACGGAACATGTTTCTAAGAAATTAAATTTCTCAAGTTTCTTTAAAGTAAAGAAGCTTTTCGCGTGGAAGTCGAGATTAAATGCAAGTAATTCATAAAAGAGCTCAAGTCTAACATTAATGAGAGGTTTTTCTTTTACCCCGGGGTCAAAACAAAGTAAAGATGTTTACAATGGCTTGGATACAGTCACAGATTAAATTTTTTTAAATGCTCAGATGCGCAATAAACATATGTTCAAAATTATAAAAGATTAAAATCAATTGCAAATTTATAGAAACTAAATTCTGAACACCTTAAAAAGGTCATCGTTAATTTAAGTCAAATATAAAACACAGAAAAGCGGAACATTTCTGATTTAGTTATCTTAAATTACCAAATGCAACCTTTTATATCACAAACCTCAACATAACGAATTAGATAGATAGATAGATAGAAAACTCTTTATTATACACCACAAACATGAGACAAGTAACACAGAAACAAACTTAATAAATAGTACAAATTAGGCGACCTTATCGCTCATTTACAGGCAACCAGGATTTCTTCCAGGCAACCTTAGGGTTAGGGAGATTATATGAGGTAAATAGGGTGGAATTACTTGATTTAACAAATTTTTCAAATTCCCCAAGCACTGCCTAAGAGGTAATGCAAAACTTTCTTTTTACTTTGCGTATACTGTTATCAAGTTTTCTTCATAACGAATTTTTATTAATCGAAAATGTAGATTAATAGTATTACCATCTTATTTTTAACGTCTATTTCAATTTATAACTGTTACATATTAATTATTCCCACTTCATTTCACAATTTCATTCAAAAATTTTATAGTAACTCACGTCTTTATAGTTTCCGACACATTAAATTCTTCGTTTGATTGTCATTGTTCTTTGATGCAAAGTAAAAAGTTGTTTTTACCTTGTTAAAACGAATCTTAATCCAACCAAATCTTTATATAATAAAACCTCATTGGTTTTACTATATAATGCAGAAAGTTAACTTCGTGATCCTGTATTTTTCATACTAAATCATGTTAAAATAAAATGCTAATATGTATAAATACACATCGTTCTTTATAATTTTGATATATTTCTCTATAAAATATAAGCCTATGTTGTACATTATATTATGTTTTGTATTTAAAGAAACAGTTTAAGCTGTCCTTTAATAATTTTTATTAAAATTTAACGCAAATGTATTGAACAACGTTGTTAGGAAAATATTTGGAACTTATTACATAAAATCAGTCGTAAAAATTATATTTTTGTCGACAAGTTGGCCTCAAGTATTTAATCTACGTTACCCAGACTCCTCGTAAATATGATGGTCTATTTTGTGGTTGGTTGAATATCTGGTAAAGTTTTATGCTTGTTCATTTAACGGTACGTTACTGTTTGCAAGACTTAGGCTACACTTGAGTTTTCTGTCTTCATAATCGTACAGTGTGACCAATAATGTCTTATATATAAAACAAATTTTGATATTTTATTTCCATTAATCGTGTTTGCTTTCCCGGTATTCCTATGATTGAATAAAATCAACCTAAAATCTTATCGGGAGTTTGGGACTCGCTAGCAAGCCAGAAAGCCCACTAAAACCCAGCGATATCCTCCAGATCCTTTTGTGGAGCACCAGAGGATCGGTAGATGAAATCTACCCTGGCACTCCGGAAGATTCTTCTTTAAAGCTTAAGACGGAGAAAAGATAATCGCAGATCTACGCCTCCTACCTTCCAACCTCATGCGCCGTAGTAAAGGAGCATCCAAAGCGACTTCTCCCTGTCTCCTATCTGCCTCCTTCAGCAAAATAACAGAGTCACAAAAGTCAGGAAAGGTCCTGAGTTCGATTCACCAATTTAGGAAATTGCATTTTTTTTCTGAATTTTAACTGTAGCTATCGATCATCCTGCCTGGAAAGGCGTGCCGTCAAGCAAGGTTTACGAGCTGTCGTCTTAGATTATATCATCACCAATTTTCCGGCCTTGCTGGCGCAGTTAGTCTCCATAAAGTTGATATTCTAAAATAAACCGATGTATCATTTAGGTATTATTTGCCTATTTATCTTAAAATTGTTGTGTAAACAAAAGATACGAAAATAAACAGTTATTACTGTGGTGTTAATGATAGGGATTTAATGAATTATTAAAAAATCGAAAGGAAGTAACATTTCAACGAAACATCCTCTTTTATAATGGCAGACAGAAATAAACTGGAAAAAACGCTCAACTGATTTTTATAAAGCTTATTAAATGTATATTGCTTACTCCAAATTCAGAGATGATATAGTTTTCCCTATTCTTTCATTTCAAAAAAATAATTTATATGTTTAAAGAAATCATTTAAATTCAGAGAGTCATACCTATTATCATAGCTAAAAATGATGACATGAAAAACTGTTTTTAAAAAAGAAACAAAGCGCTTTGGTAACGTTTTTAACTATAATTTCTCACAAAAATAATTGATATATACATCGGTAATGTTATTAAAATGTAAATGTGTTATTGGGTCATATAGCTACAGTACAGCTATATGAAAGTAATAACATATTCATATTAGATGTATAAAAAGACTTAACGTACTTACATAAATATTTAGCCAATTATCGATATTATTTTACTTTGAATGTAAAGAAGAAATTTGCTTTAGTAAAACACTTCGTTTTCTTAGCTTCCAACATCAATAATAGGAATCAAAGAGCCTTTATTGCCTATTATATTTGGAAGGCATTGTGTTCAGAACCGGAGCTGTTTTATAAATAATATAAAGTAAACACATCAAGGCTTGATTTGGTTCAATTTATCATGCGACTGTTGGCAGCAATTATAGTATTGACAAATGTGGTTTGAAATTGATAGCTGTAATTTACTTGAGAGTTGTGTTAACCTAATTCCTTTTAAAGATTAATAACATGATCGAACGTGTCAGTTACTGAGAGCGGATTCCACAATAGTCTTTATTTTCTTGTGTCAAAAACTCATATTCAAATTAGTATAAATGACGCTGTGACATCACAAAATCTCATTGTTTATACATTTTGTTTAATATTCAAAATGCTCTTCTGTAAAATTATGGTTTTCGAATTGTGCCACTATTTTTTTTATAGAGGTGTCTAATAAATTATGTTGGCGCTGAATGCAGTATTGTGACTCATTTTGAGAAACTTTTTACATACATACATACATAGCATCACGCCTCATACCCATAGGGGTAGGCAGAGACAACGTCCTTCCAGTTGCCACGATTCTTGCATTACTTCTTCCCTTCCTTCATTTTCATTAAACCTTTCATACAAGTTCGTCCGTTTAGAGCACTCTTGACCTGGCCCTTATTTAAAATGTCCTGGATTTGGTCCAGGAACGTTCGCCTTGGTCTTCCCCTTCCAACTTTCGCATTCACTCTTGACTCATAAATCCTTTTTGTCAGTCTCCTTTCATTCATTCTCTCTACATGCCCAAACCATCTAAGCATACCTTTCTCAATTTTAGTCACTACGTCTTCTTTTATACCACAACGTTCTCTTATCACACTATTTCTTACTCTGTCACTCAGTTTTAATCCACTCATGCTTCTCAACGCTCTCATCTCTACCGCATTTATTTTACTTTTGTGATTCTTCTGCCATACCCAACTTTCACTACCATACATAAATGTTGGCACCAACACTCCGGCCCTTTGAGACACTATATTCCCTGCATTCACTCTCCTTTCAATATCAATTTCACGTGTTCCATCTTTTGTAAATTTACATTGTTAACCTAGACATACTTTCTTTTAAATCTGCCAAACAGTTATCCATGAATAGGTTGAACAGCCATGGTGAAGCAACACATCCCTGTCGAACACCTCTTTCAACAGGAAACCACTCTGTGTACGCCCCGTTTATTCTGACAAAAGCAATAGAACCCTCATAGAGAAACTTCAATGCTTGAATCAGATTACCGCGCACCCCATACGTAGATAACGTTGACCACAGCTCATTCCTCACCATTCGATCATAGGCCTTTTCTAAATCTATGAAAGCGCAATAATATATGAAACTTTTTCCGTATTTTATTTATAGTTACAACTTCTTAATATTCTGGTTCTACCTATCTATCTACCTATTTCCAGATCAGCCCGCTATCTTTGACTATAATATAATTTACCATCAGATTTTGACGTATCTTACCAGCTAACTGTAAATGAACGAGAGGGACTTAGCTAGACTTAGCTAGACGAATTGCTTATGACAATTTTGGTATAAAATAGCACTGTTTTAGAAGAGCTTTCTGTTAGACACGCATCGTAACCTTGCCAGTTAAATAATCATAGTTTCAAAAATTGCGTCTATAAAATTAGTAATATAAATTTGTAGGCTTGCATAATGTATTTAGTCCTAGACACAAATCCTTCATTGCATAATAATGGACTGTTAACATAGGAAATGGGTCACTTACAACTGGACTGAGGCCAAATGTAATACAGACAAGATCAGAACCGCCTTATTAATTGCTTCACATTTAACTTGTAGTAATGTAAATGCATTTTTGCATTTTTTGTACAATGCAATACAATATAATCTTGTTTTAGAGATAATATTATTTAATCTGTTAGGAGACTGCCCTATTTTAGGTTTTTGTTTTATACTGGTATATATTGCAGAAAAAAGTTCAGTGGTACTTAGTAAAATTACAATTACAGAATTGTACTGTTATGAAGTACTCTGTATGAAATGGGAAGGAATGTATCGAAATTCTCCATAATATCATGCGATTTAACAAAATCGGGATATTTTTTTATGTTATTAATATTTTTTGAAAAACTCATTGAAATTTTCCATAATAATCTAAGTAAGCGTGATTATTTATTATATGGCGATGTAAAAGACATAGATCTTGATAATTTTAAGGGTTTTAAGAAAAACATATATATATATTATTTTAGTTTGTGTTAAATTGTATACAATAATATAAAAATACTGGCTGTAGGGGGTTGAAATGAAAACACATGAATGTTCTTGACAGCTCTGAATATAGATTCTACGAAAGTAGAACATGTGAATTAATAGTTCTAGATTAATAAATAAAATAGAAACAAAATAAGCTAAGTAATGATAGTTTACCATATTTATAAAATCCATTATGAAAAATATATACAAATAATTAAAAGTGACCAATCGCTGTTGTTAATCTCGATAAATTTTTAATTTGCAGTTTTATAACTGTATAATGCACAATATAACTTTATGCAATAAAAAATATGAAACCCAACTAATCTTTATGCATAAAAAATGTATATATTTCAAATTTTGCCAAAATGTTATCATTTTAAGAAATTGAGGGCGGAATGAGAACAGTTTAACACGAGGAATGTCTGCTCTCGTGTCGTCTGCGCTTTTCAGTTTATTAAATTTGCACACCCTTTGTACGTTGAAAATGAAATTTAAAATGGGTTTATTCAGTAATAGTATTTACAGAGTGTAATAGATCTGAATGTATTTTATTACTTACCAGCTCAAGAGAGAATAGAGAGCCACTTTTTTGTTTAGAAATTAGTAAAATAACATAATAGGTGTTACAATAATAATAATATAATTCTGACTAGAGCTTTTTAAATAAATATTTGCTAAGGAGACTAGACAGAGGGACTAAACCGCTTATCTTTCCTTTAAGAGAATTAAATTTAAAACGTAAAACGCTATTTAAGTCTCTCTATTTAGGTGAAACGGTGAAGATATTCAAAAAGAACACGCTGAAATACGTATAGAGAGTGGCACGGCGAAGTCTATAAGTGTTATTCGTATAAACATTAATATAATATCGACATAGATAAAGAAATATCTATATATTTGTTGTATATTCATGATTGTTATTTATATAATTAAGGTTATACTTGAATGATATATCTTAGCTGCAGTGATAATCGTGCTTTTAGAAGTCATACTGATTCACTTATTTATTACGTTTTAAAAAAATAGATTAAGTAGCAGGCTTTTAACGCGCCACTGCTGGATACAGGCCTCTTCACTAGTAAGAGACAGGGTTTTAGAGTATACTCGTAGACCCGCCACGCCGCACCATTGCAGGTTTATTGTTATATTACGTTTAGCATTTATTACACTTTGGGTCCCCCTTTTTCTTGATAATTTAAAAGTTTAGCTATGATAGTTAGCTCTTGTTTTCACATAGGTACATTTAACATATAGATTTATTTTATACCTTGTGAGCTTAAGTATGTTCTTATAGTATATTATCTTTTTCTGTTTCATTTTTAATCTGGATCAAATCCATAATTTAGAAATATATTTCGTAAGGGTTGCAAGGATTTTTTATGCGGAAAAGCGATTACCGACGTTAGACACCGTTAAGGAAAGCTGTTAAAATATAAAAAGAATGCATATACTCGTACAATTCCACGTACAATGGCAAATTTTGTGAACAGGTTATTGAAATTCTTACTCTCAAATATTTCTTGGTTTGAGCTCGGAATATTGCAAACACAAGGTATTCAGAATTTTGTAATTGATTAAAAAACAGCTGCCTTAAGTTTGTTTTTCTTGTAATCTATATAAATATATGGAATTTGTCTATCTGCATGTTACATTGTCACGCCTAGATCACTGCCTAGACCTTTTCTGCATTTTTAAGTTTGTTTTATAGTTTTTATTTAATATTATTGCTCTCTTTTAGTGTGTTCTTATTATTGTTTTAGTTTGTGTTTCTCATATCTGTAAAATGTCGAATAAAGATCTTTTTCTTTCTTTCTCTCTTTTCGTTCTCTACAGACAGACAAATAAACTTTCGCAATTTTACCCATAAATATATTCTACACACCATTATCTCCAAACACAATTATTTTGTTTAATGGCTCGTATAACACGCCTGAAGCCTGAAAAAGTAACTCTTATTAATAAGTTATGAATAATGAATGTTCATGAGAAGTTAATAAGTATAAAAAGGAAATAAACGTCTTCATGTTGTAACTTTAAACTACAAGTTCATTTAAGGTTAAAAGCGTAACAATTTCAAGTGAATAGAACTTGCTGGAATTCTCTTTGAAAATAAAGCTGTTGAAAGTCCAAGGATTGCGCTACTTGAAAACACTCAGAGCTTTCAAGTTTTAAATAATAATTAACTAAGCTAAAACCAAGTTAAGAGAAGTTACTTACCTGTAACACAAAGTTTCTTTGCTACTTTATAATAAAGAACTAGCGGATACCCGGTGCGTATTAAAAAGAACTATTTCTTTTTGATGTCAAACGGTTTTCTGGAAAATAAAGATATTAAAAGAAAGAAAGTAAACCACAATGTGAGAAAAGGAACACAAATATAGGGCTAATACAATAAAGAAACAGTGCAAGAGGCGGTCTTATCGTTTGGTAGGTATCTCTACCAGACAACCTTTATAGTGTAGGAGTATCCTTAGCAAAGATTGATGGGTAGTTGTAGATTTACAAAAAAAATTACTACAGGGTGGCGCAAAAGTAATCCTCCTAACAGAAAATGCTATAAATTTTGCGATTGGCCCCTAATGTCAGTTCTGTTTTGACATTAGTGTAGTAAACACATGCGAAATACACGTTAATAAACAATGTTACACTGCACTGCTCCAGGACGCGGAATATTGGTGACTATATATTTGACCAAAAATCGGTCGGTGACTTTGCCACAACATTTCGTCGCAGAAATCCTGGCCGTCCAACGCCTACTGGCGAAACACGTTTAGCCGTTCACCTCGAAGAGACTGGCACAACACGAGATGCTGCCAAGCGTGGCCCCCGGAGTAGCCGTTCTGCAGAGAATATTGCTGCTGTAGCCGAGGATGTCATGGAAGCGCCGTCGACATAGACCAGACGACGTGCCACGCAAATGGGTATCAGTCGACGGTCCGTACAAAGTCCAGACGGTGCATCAGCTGTTAAATGCTGACCGCCAGTCGCGTCTAACATACGCTCAAGCCATCCTTAATCACCACCAAGAGGAATTTGATTTTTCATCAAAAATAATCATAAGTGATGAGGCCCATTTCCATCTTAGCGGGTACGTAAATAAGCAAAATTTACGCTTCTGGGGCACTGAAAATCCGCGTGTAACCCACGAAGAGCCATTACACCCGCTCAAAGTCACTGTATGGTGTGCTGTTTTTGCTGGAGGAGCCATTGGACCATTTTTCTTCGAAGACGTCGCGGGCCAAACGGTTACTGTGAATGGTGAGCGCTACAGAGCAATGATCAACGAGTTCTTTTTGCCGCAACTTGATGAATTGGGATTGGATAAAATGTGGTTCCAACAGAACGGTGCAACGGCACACACTGCACGTGCCACAACCGATATGCTGAAGGATGCATTTCCCGGGCGCTTAATCTCCCGTTTTGGCGATTTGCACTGGCCAGCAAGATCGCCTGATTTGACCACTGCAGACTTCTTTTTGTGGGGCTTTTTGAAGTCGCGGGTTTTTGTCAACAAGCCTCAGACTCTTGCAGCTCTTAAAGAGAATATCCATCAAGAATGTGAGGACCTATCGCCGGAAGTTTTGGCCAACGTGATGGAAAATGCCATAAAAAGGGCTCAAATGACAATCAACTGTTGCGGCTGCCATTTACATACATCATAGTCTCGACTTGATGAAAAAAAATTAAAAGACCAAAAAAAAAATAATCCACAAGAAGAATCAAAGTTTTTTAATTTTTTTTTTATTACAGCCAAAAAACATCGGAAGGTTATTTTTGCGCCACCTTGTACATCCTAATACGATAATATGTACTTATTAGGATGTAGTTATTTGTTAGAGAATATAAGATTACATTTATGTTGGTTGATAAAAAGATTAATAAACACAATCAAAATATATAATAGATGAAATATAAATAAGCAAACTTAAATAGCTGCTGCAGATAATATTCTTTTAGTTAGTTTTGTTTTATATTCAGGGAGAGCGAATTCCGCAAATTTTTAAATACATTTTTAGTCTGAATCTATTTATTTAAAATATATAGGGTGTGGCCTAAGTGCAAATTTATAATAAAGTTTTGTTAATCACTATATTTTTTAAAGTGAAACTTATATTTTTGAAGTGAAACTTCTTTAGGCGCATGAGGGTAAAATTTTTACGGATGAAACGCGTGATTAAAAACGCGTTACGAAGATATGCAGCGTTTTTATGCTAATTCCTTTGAAGGTTAAGTAGTTTTAAAATGTATAAATAACTTATGGCGTTTTAATTTGTCACACGTCATTTAATAATTTTATATACTATTTTTCATAAAATATAAAATAAAAATATGTCATTATCAAAAAGAAAATTTAATTAATAATTTCTAATAGTGCCAAAAAACACGTAGCATTTTTATTTACATTTCGTCATTTTAGGTTTCAATAAATTATTTGTATTAATTTTAATATTCTAATGACAATAAAATTCATTAAATTCCTTTTATATCTTCCCTTTTCTGTCCCTATGTCTCGGAAATCTAAAGTGTTACATTTGTGTAAATATAAATAAGACTAAAAAATTAGTTTATCGAAGAAGTTTCATTTCTGACATGTCGACTTTGTATGCCCGCGTTTTTAAATTTGTTTTTTTTTAAGAATTTGTTACTTAGGTTTTTAAGTTTAGGCGTAATTCTCACTTTCCTATGTTAACTTAAACCAAACATGGAAAGCTTTTATTTTAAAACCATGGCTATCATATCTAAAGAACGCAAAGAGATTGTGGAGTAATAATAGGTAATAAAAAGAATCCTGTGCCTCTCCTGAAAATTCATAAGCTGGAGTCGGGACTCTGTATTCTATTGTTCAGTATTAAGTAATAAGTTAGTTATTCGGGGGAGCTGTTCCTGAGAGGACGCTGCGTTCTCTGTGATTGATCTCGTGTTTTCCCGAGCGAAGTTTAGTTTACGAGAAAAAATTGAGTGTATATGTTTTATTAATTCTGTAAAATATATATTATTGTTTTATGATTTAGGTTTTGAAGAATAGTGCTACTTATAACACGAATATGTTTTTTATACTGCTAGTGGCTGTTTTTATTGCAAGTAGGTGATTTATTATTATAAACGACATTCATTTCATTTTCCTAGAATAAATTTAAAAATTGTACATAACCGCATTACGCGTATTTGTTCAGTAATTATTATTTTTGTAATTGTGTGATAAGCCAATATGTTTTAGTATCTTATTACGTACTACTTAGCTGTACGAGAATTTAAAATTGGAGATGTACAATATTGCTTGTAGGGTTCCTGGAAGAGATGTCTTTTTAGGGATAAGGTGTCCTTTGTATATTAATTTTTATGTTTATTTTTAACTTTACAAGTTAAGTGGTGCATAAATAAACAAAAAAATAAATTATTTACCAAAAAGCATACTTTATTTATTATAATAAGAATGTATTACAATAAGCTATTAACCTACCCATATATGCTGTATGCTTTTTAGAAAAATTTGAAAATTACGCACAAAAAAATTCCTTTTTATTTTAATTAGATATTTCTTTTGTAAATTCATATTAATAAGGAACTAGAACTCTTGATATCTCTGAATCATTAAAAATCAAGGACGAATAGGAATTTATCAAGTAACTCAAATTTTCTATCGCTCTCGAGTTCTAATACATTTTTTAAAAGTTACAGTGGATGGAAATTAATACACTTTCAAGCAGAATATAACTTTATTTATTTATGACACCAGACAACATTTCACTATTTAGTTAATTGTAAATTTTTTATGTATATCAATGAATATTCTCGCGTGGCGCGTTTTAATTACTTTTTATGCCAATGTTAAGTTTATATGTAATAAATAGTATCATAATTAACTTTATAATAGCGTGAAGATTATGTCATATTTATTAATCAATCGAAAATGTTTAACAAGCATTACAAGTATTTCCAAGTTATGTTTATAGTTTGTAAAGTATTTGAGATTCTTAAAATACTTTGTGCGAAGCTTATGTGTGATATTTCATGCTTGTCTCCTTGAGGTTAATATTTAATTGTGTATCATGACCTGATATTGTGTCTTTATACATATAATGTTTGGTTATAGTTCAAGGTTATTCGTTTATAAATCCAACTCGGCGACCGGGCAATCTTCTTACCGCCTCCGATTAAATAAATAAAAAGGCTGAGTGATAATTGTTGAATTGTTTTCAAAAACATTACATCAAAATTTTCACAGGTGTTAATAGCGAAAAGCGAAAAAATTTTTTTGTTACTAACTGTTTTAACCTTCCCTGGATTTATACAAATAATTCAAGAACAAAATTAGCCAAATCAGTCCAGCCGATCTGGAGTTTTCGCGAGACTAACGAACAGCAATAGATGTTTATATATACAGATTAAAACTGTATAAATAAATGAAATTGTAGTGTTCATTTAACGCATATTATTAGTATTAAAAATTAATAAGGTAATTCTGTTTCTGTAATCCGAAAAATCTGGAATGTTTTTTAACAGGACCTTTTTTTGATATAGGTGGCTGACGTTATAACAGATACCACGGATATATTTTCTTCCGAAAATTACGCGGGAGCCCTCCAATACCTGTCGTACAATCGTAATCTCAGACTGAGCCACATTGTAACAGTGTTGACTAGTTTTAGAAATTTAACTTCAAAAAACGAAACAAAACAAATATTTGAAATCGGGACTGAATTCTCAACAAGACATTTTACTTTATACTAACGAGTATTTTGTTAGATATGTTTAATATAATAATGGTGCTAGTATGTATTAGATACACACACACATATACGAGTATGTATATGTCGTTATCTATATAGTCCCTTTAAATTTTGTTATTTATTTTAGTAGACATTTTTGAGACACAAAATAAAAGTAAGTAGCAGTCCATTAACTTCCCACTGCTAGGCACATGTCTCCTCACTCATAGGAGAGAGGGTTTTTAGAATATAGACCCACCACGCTGCTTCATTACGTTTAGCATTTATTACATTTTGAGTCACTCTTTTCCTTGATAATTTAAAAGTTTGGTTATGATAGTAAGCTCTTGTTTTCACATAGTTACATGTAACCCATATATTAATTTATTCCTTTGTGAGCTTAAGTACGTTCTTTTAGTAAACAATCTTCCTATATTAACAGTTTCATTTTTAATCTCGGTCACATCGATTATTTATAAATATATTTTGGAATTAGAACATAGACCCACCACCCTGCTTCGCTGTGGGTAGGCAGGCATAGTACACAAGTGCACACTATTCCTTCACTCTCAATAGTTTTATGTGACGGGGATCCGGCGATTATTGCTATCAGGTTAGCGCTTGATTGTGATCACACCAGATGATAAGTGATTATACAGTCAAGATGGAAGCGCAATATTCTGGTGAGAGGCAAATGTATCTCTTATGGTTTCCAAACGGCATGGTAATGGAACACAATTTTATTGTTTGGCGGTATTTCTTTGTAGGTGGGGTGGTAACTAGCCAAGGCCAAAGCCTCTTGCCACTCCAGACTCAGACACATAAGATAACGCAATTTCCTAAATTCACTCTATCAGGGCTTTCACTAGGGATTTCTGCTATCAAAACGAGTACTTGCTCTACTGCGCCAGCCTGTCTATTGGAATTTGTCCATACAAAATGACTTGTAATGGCCCAATGGATAGTTACGTGGATTCTTTTAGGATTCACGTGTTCCAATCCTGGGCAGCCATCATCTGCTATTAGTAAAACTTATTTGCATAAATTTTATTTAAAATTTGTCATTGTACTTTTCGGTGAACGAGAATATCACCAGGAAACCAATATTTGCCTCGAACAAGTCTTGGTCATATGTAGCTTGCCAATCTGCATTTTAACAATTTGGTGGGTTGCTCTATAAACCCTCTCTCATATAAGTGAGAAGGTTTATATTCTAAAGTAGAACGTTAATAAGTTGTTTCTTACATTGTTACCTTGCCAAATGTAAATCAGGAATACGAAAAGACTACTTTACTACTATTGGAACTACTTCTTAGCACAATTAAAAAAAAACTTCAAACGAAGTAATTTCTAATTAGACGATAACTAGCTCTAGATTCACTATTGACATTATTTCACGTTCTCGCAGAATGAAATTGCATTATACCTTGGTTGTACGGTAGTAAAGGTAATAAAGAATCCATTTAAGCGATGATTGTCTCTTTATTGCCGTATATACAGCTATGTTATACGACCGTAGCTCTACGGTTCCTAGTCAATGCGATGATATTTTTTGTTTTTATAAATCACGTATATAGAGCAATCGAATTCAAATATTGCATATTTAAATTTATCAATTATTATTTGTTTAGTTCAGAGATGGCAGTGATCCACAGGAACGAATTAATATCGTGTGAGTGAGATTCTAATATGGATATATTAGAATTTTAAGCCGAAGCCTTTAAGAAAGTACCTAAGATTCAAAAGAAAGAACCACAGGGGTTTGCCCTTCATTGTAGGCGCGATGCTGTCAAGTGAGAGATGTTGGGTGTTAGTGGCCCTCTTCTGCGAGACTATAATCTCGCTAAAGGAAGCGGGATACTAGGCGGCGTTTGTTTGCGCACCTGCTCCCACCTCCACGAATCCTCAGTCGGACTCATCTGGGAAATCAGGGAAGAATGCGCAAGCTGAACCTCTGGTGTCTCACTTACGGATGCAGAGGGTTCCGCTGGGTTTTAGTGGGTATTGCGAGGTCTCCTCTTTCGCTGAGTCCCACACTCCTGACCCTTTCAGGTCTGTGTAAGTGCGTAAAAGCATTTCCCAGCGCAAAAAAAGGTGTTTGCCCCTTAGTGTTAAGCTTACATCTAATTTTAATTATAAATATATTGTGTACAAATTCTATTACTACTAAATACTCATATTCAATTGCATTCAATCGAATATGAGTATTCTTATAAAATACGTTGTAGCCTAATAACGCCCCACTGCTGGGCATAGGCCTCCACACTCAAACGAGAAAGGCTTTTTAAAGTATATATCCATGATGCTATTCCACATACCCGAAAATTACTCCCGGGATAGTCAGGTTTCATCGTGTTTTTCTTCATCGAAAAGTATAATTATTGAAAAGAACACTCAAGTTCGTAAGTTTCCTTTTTATAAAAACCGAAACTTAACGATGCCTGCCCAGAATTCGAATTTACGAATTGTCTAAACGTGATACCACGGACTTCACCACTAGGCTATCGTGGTGTTTACTAGTACATCATGGCATGTACTCGTATGTAACTACAAATGAATTTTGACCAGGAAACTTATATCTCGAAATTACTACTGTTTGACTTTAAAATATATTAATTGAAGTTAAGGTTAAGGTTTGATTTTATTTATATTTTTTTGTAGCAAATTATTTGGACAATGATATTGTCATGTAAAAAATTCTTGTATTTAAAAAGCGTGACCACGAATTTTTCTTATAAATATTATAATTTAGAATTCTTAAGATAATAAATTATTTTAAAACATTGCTACAGGAAATTATATATTAAACGTGAAGGACATAACAAAACCATTTCAGTCATGATTTTCTCTGCTCTTTCTAGTCAACGCGATCTATTCTTGCTTTTATTTGTCAGATATAAATTGTGGTGAATCGTACTTCAGAATAACTTATTTTAAAATTATCTACTGATGTTTACAATATACTGTATAACGGAAACGGGTTACGACTGCCGATAAGTAATGTGTTTCTACAATTGTTATCATTAATATTATACAATAGTAAGATAAAATTGCATTTTTGAAGTGAAACGTCTTTAGGCGCTTATGGTAAAATTTTTACGGATGAAACGCGTTATTCGCGTCACGAAGACGTTTTTATGCTAATTCGCAGGTTAGGTAATTTTAATATTTACAAATACCATGTGGCATTTTAATTTTCCACTCGTCATTTAATAAACTATTTTTCATAAAATATAAATATAGTATTTCATAAGTTTGAAATACATTAGCAAAGTTTATTTAATAATATAAAATATTGACCAAAAACACGTGGCATTATTATTTACAATTCGTCATTTGAGATTTCAATAAATTATTTGTATTTTCGACATGATATTTTAATGACAATTGAATTTTCTCTCCCTTTAAGTCTCGGAAATCTAAAGTTTTAGATTTGTATAAATAGAAACAAGACTAAAAAAATAGTTTGCCAAGGAATTTTCACTTCTGAAATGTGTACTTTTTATGCAAGCACTTTTATTTTAGTTCATATTGTATTTTTATCACCATGTTTTATACAAAGGTTTCATAAGCCTTACGCTTTTGAGACATGTATTGGTTAGTCTATCACAGTTCTTGATTAACAAGTATTGCACCAATATTTTAAAATTAACGGCTGACAATGTTAATTTATCAGTTTGGATTTTGTAATAAACTACGGTATGGATTAATAAACAATTTGAAATGTTCGAGCATTGTACTAAAATTTATTAATCCTATCTTCTGTGAATCCATCGCGCGTGGTAATGCCGACTGTGGTTTTTGTTGCACGGTTATGGCTAATATATATTTTTTAAATACTCATAGTCATTAGCCATCTTCAAAACACTCCTCAAAGAGTTCTATTTAACTGAAAACTACTGTGAATAACACGTTTATATCATTTCCTTCACTTTATATTGTATATTTTTTTATTTCATATCCTGTGTGTATACATTTTCGATATATATCTATAGATATATTGATATGTATATAATATTTATATTATATGTAATATCTTATATAGTTAAAAACATAAATTTATTTTTATATATTATATTTAAGTTACTGGCGCTGTTCTGCCCTATTATTTATTTTAGTCTGCTTCTTTACATAATAAGGTTGCCTGGAAGAGATTGCTTGTAGCAATAAGACCGCCTTTGCACGCTATATTACAGTAATAAGTATCTTAGATGTCTTTTTATTTTTATCTTGTGTGCAATAAATTGTTTTCTGTCTCTCTCTCTCTTACACTTTTTGTTTGTTTTATGATATAAGATTATGATTTAGCCTATTTAGTAATAATAGTTTGACGTAATCTATTATACTTAAAATGAACTTATTTTATTTAAGTCTAGTGTCTAATAACTATGTAAAATTTACGTTAATGTTTTTTGGCTCATTCTGTTCTTGAGTTCGTGCTTGTTTTGAAGCATTAGCACTTAACCACTACATTATATTGTTTCGCTGCACTTTCACTAACTCAAAAGCTATTGTTTTTTAAGTCTTCTCTTTATTTTAATGATATCTAGCAGCTTCTGTGGACCCGTGATGGTGACGTCTTTGGTGATGAGCTTTGGAAATATTTTCGATGTACATACTTATGACCCTTATATTGCCCTTGTGAAAATCACAATTTGTTAGTATTAACGTATAGATATTAGTAAAATAGAATGACAAGATAACCAAAGAATTGTTTCAGTCATAATTGTTATGTAGAATCAGTAACGCTTACTGTTTAACTACAAGATATTGTAGTAATAGTCTCAACTTTTCTAGTTCACGTCGTCACGTCACGTCGCTACAAAATAAAATCTAGCACTGGGTAATAAAAAAATCCATTTCACTGATAATTATCTCTCCGCGGCCTTAGACACTGGGCAAAATGGAATTATTCCTGGATAACATTTCCGTGATTAAACTATTTAAAAGGCGTTTATAACGCAATTTGAGGTTAACATTCCAATAAAATGATTTAAAACTCTCGAGTGTTGTTAAATGAAATAATTGTGTGAATAAAACTGCAATAAAGTAACGAAACGCGTTAGGAACACACCAGCAATAAAGATTCTATGAAAACGATGAACGTTTTATCACTGTTTACTTTATTAGGGTTCGACAAAATTACGCCTTTTGGCCAATGCTTACTTTTGAAAGGGTATCCTAGTAATAACGTAAACATACATGTCGCTTTCATGGATGAATAAATACATTAAATTTCAAGATTTTAGTTAACGGTACAAAAAATAGTCCATATTTTATTAATAAAAATGTTATTAAGTCATTTAAATAAGTTGATTGAAACAGCTCGTTAGTAAAATGAGGTTTTTTTGAATTGTCACCATTCCTCTGAAACTGTGATATGTTCCTATCGAATTTCATATTAAGGAGTTTGCAAGAAAGAAATCAATTGACTAAGAAATATATAAATCAATAAACTATTTAATTGAATAAATGAATTATTTATTTTCTCCATATTACTATACATTATATTTTTTTTACGAGTAACAACATAAATATGTGAGGACCGGTGCCTGAACTAAATTAAATATGTGTTTCAGGTCACCAGCCCTTTTCTGGTTTGTAACATTTGGTATTATTGTTGTAGTTATACATCATAAATGGCACGAGAAACTATAATTAAAATTTTATTATCGTGCAAAATTAGCTACGTACTAATGTTATTTTTATTGAACGAAAACTACATAATTTCCATCGTCTTATGCTTTTTTTTATACATTTTGGTATACATATTCACGTGTTACTTTTGTTAATATTAATGTCTGTGTGTTTGTGTGTGTGCGTGTGTGTATGTAAGTAAATGTATGTCATGTGTGTATGTCGGCACGTGATTGTTGTAGTGTATTTTACTGATTTCTTATAGATTTTGTATAGTTTTATTGAAGTATTCTTAGTAGGTTTTCTGTTTTATCGTAATCCATGGTTTTTCGCCAATTTCATAACTAAATTTTATTTCTATTATTATAGAGGTAATGCCCCAGAAAACATGGGAATGTGTTTGTAATAGTTCGCTTAAATTTATGAATATCAAAAACTCGGTAGGTTTGCCTTTTGCCAGTATTACTTTTACACCACATTGTGCATGATATCTTATTATTATTTTGTATATGAATAATTGCGTAACTGTTGGAACGCAGTCCCTATAGAGTGAGTTTGTTGAGTAATAATAACGTAAAGAACGACTTCCTTTTAACAACATTCTTTGTGCTCATTCAAGAGAAACATCTCGATATAATAAGACACTAAAATTAGAACTTCATTTATAAAAAAGAAAGAAAACGTCATTTATAAAGAACGTTTTTTTATATCTGAATAAATAATTAAGGTATTTTATTATGAAGAAATATAAAAATAATAGTTATATAAGCATATTTCAGCATAAAATTATAACAAAGCTAACTTGTATACGATTTGGCGCAAGCCGTTAGTGTATTTTGTAGTGTTTTTAAATAAATAAATAAACTTATATTCGTTGTTTATAGAATTATGTACGGAATTGTGAAAATATTTTATGGTACTTGAAACAAATAAAATAATATGAAACTTTGGTCTACCGGTTTCAAATGATTTCAAACATTCAATTGATATTAGGTTCGTTTGTTGCAAATTGATGAAGAAAGCAAGTATGTTACTACCATATGGGCAATAAAGAATCCATTTGTGCGATGATTGCCACGTTCCCGTTCTGTATGTATAAGTACCTATAGCTCGTAAAATCACGCTTTTCAGCCAATTCGATAACATTTGATGCTTTTTATCTTAATACTAGTAATTTCATAAAAATTTTAATTTTTGGTATATCATATTCTGTAACATTTGTTTAAGTTTACATAATTACATAACAATTTGATTTAGATTAACTTATTTATTATCTATGAAGTAGTTTTTGATCAGCCACGGTATTATTTGTATGTAATTAACTACGAGCCCGGGCTAGACACGTGGATTTTTGGGAAAAGTGCTTCTGAAGAGTAGGCATTTGCAAGGTCTTTTTGAAATTTTTGTGTCTTATTCTTATTTAATATCATCGTAGTGCATATCGGAAAAGGAAAACATCGTAAGGAAACCTAAACAGCCTAGGAGCAATTCTGAGACACGTAGGCTACCAATTCAGAGTCGTGGATCTTTGCTTTAAAAGCCTTCTCTCTTATAAGTGAAGGATAGAAGTGGGACATTAATATGCTGCTATTAGACCCTATTTTATCTACGTTCTGTATTTTATGAGCTATGGTGGAAATAAGGAGATTCTTTCTAGTGATTTATTTACAGACTATACGTAAATTATTTTATGTAGGTTGAATATATCAATATATTTGTAATTAATTGATGTAGGTAAACACCGAGAGGAAACCTGGATATCTTGGAATTGATTCTAGTGTATATGAAGCCTGTCAAACTGCAGTGGAGCAGTGTGGTCGGTCTATGTTCTAAAACTCTCTCTTTTATTAGGAAGCAGGCTTGTGCCCAGCAATGTGATGTTAACAAGTGCTACTTATAAATATATATGATTCTTTTTCGCAGATAGAAGTGGTGCTCAGTTGAGTGAAGACAGCTGCGATGCCAGTGAGTTGAAAATATGCGTGGAGTCTACGCCGCGAACACCTGTTGGCTTACCGCGCACTAAAGAAGAACTAGATGCTCATTGCTCGTGAGAGTTTTAGTATTTGTTTTAATACCTTACCCGGATAGCTGTCATTAATAATATTATTCGTCGGTCTCGTCGCCCATAGACATTTGCAGGACCAGTGAAAATACCAATGTAATACTTTAAAACTGCTTAGTTATGTCCCACCAAACCCATCAATCAATGAACTGCAGCTATATAACTAAACACGTTGGTATTTTGTGAGGATATGATAAAGCTACCCCGATTATAAGTAGCATCCTTAGAGCTCGTATAAACCACTGCTAAATTCATTATTTACGTTTGTCTATTCATTATTAATGTGTGTATTTGAATTTACTTTTATGTTCTATAATTGGTATGGTTTATACACATATACATTAACGGTTGATGTTATTGTAGTGTACGAATCAGTTTCATAGTTACAATCGAATCAATCAACTCAAACAATGAATGTTTTTTTTATATAAATGACAGGTGAGCGTTTGACTGTGATGTCACCTGGTTTTAAGTGATTTTATGGTAACGAGCTAATCTGGTAAGAGCTAATTGTACATCTTAAAAGTTTCGAACTCGGGACCTTCTTCTAGAGAGTACTGTCACCATTCCATCAAGGAGAGCATTAAAACGAAGTCAAAAACTCTGCCAAATATAGTTTTATTCTGAAATTTGAAAACTTAATTATCATTGCCCTCATTTTGTAACTGAAGTTGCTTTTAAACACACGAATAGTAAAACTAGATGCATTTGTTTATTGTCCTTATTTATAATATAACCGCAACCATTTTCTGAATGTATGTAGAGCTTACCACACGGGCATGGCTTGCATGGACGCTTGGATCAAGAGATGCTTGCCTACGGATGGGCAAAAACTCATCCATCAACAGATTGGTGGTGCTCGTGCCCTTATGCGGTTTTTGTGTACCAACGATACTGCTTTAAGAAGAGGTATTTATTATGACAAAACATACGAAATATTATAGAGAGCATAAGGAATTATGAACCATTAGGTACTGGAAGGAGTAGAATTAGGGCCCAATCCTTGATAACATGATAAATGCGGAAGTAACTCTGTCTGTCCTTCACACTAAACCTATTGAGCCTGAGAAAGTACACAGGCTATTTTTTAATGCGAAAAAACGGCTGTAGGGGAAGTATAGTCATTTATGGAGCTAGGAGCTTGAAAGTCATTTTTAGGCTATCGATTCGAAAATATGGTATTCAAAGTTTGTAAAAATTTTACCTTTAAGTTTTACTAATATTATAAAATAGAAAGTTATTCTGTCTGTCTGTCGCGTTTTGACGCTAAACCTACTGAACCGATTTCAATGACATTTGTAATAATTAAAAATGCTACCCAAAATTCTATCCCACGCTGAAGAAGTTCCGGTCACAGCCATTATGTTATAAAAATATCTATATATTAAAAACATTCTAAAGTATTTATATTATCTATGTCAGTTATTCCATTGTCACGTTTATTTATCTATTATCATTTTTGCTCTAGTCAATTGTTTATATAACATTGCAAAATAATCTTTTACTAATATAATTACTTTTACTCCGTCTATTCGTTATGGACACTTGTTAGTTTGAAATATTTTTTATTATCCCTTAGGCATAATTGTTTTTAAACTTTAATGTGGGACTGTCTATAAATTTATCTCAATTTTCTACAATAAATTATAATTTAACATTTAAATATTAGTGAATAGGTTCTATGTCTAAAAAGGAATAAAACTGTATTGAGTTTTTAGAAATATTAAGATTTAATCGCTTAATTGTAAATACTTATTCAATAAATATGACTATACCATAATTGCGAACTTTTTTGCCCAGATTTTCTTAAGGAGCCATCTTGCTGGGCAGTTGTGTCACCCGATTGGTCACGCTGCGTAGATGAGCTCCAGCTGGCAGTACGAGATATCTCTGAGCGTTCTCAACATATTGTTTACTTTAACAAGAACAGCGAATTGTGCTGGTAAGTTAAATGTTTAATAGTAACTTGTTACAAAAAATAAGGGAGCAATAAAAACCAAATATCTCTCTTTATTATCTTACTACTTTTTATGGTCTTTATCTAAATGGGACATGATCATATAGAAATCATATTATAAAAATAATTTTGAAGCTCATCGACTTCAGAAGATATAGCATGAAAAAATAATAATAGAAGTGCATGCGTACAAAGTATATATGTCAGAAGTGAAACTTCTTTGGCAAACTAATTATTAAGTGCTGCGTATATTTATACAAATCTAAAACTTTAGATTTCCGAAACTTGGAGGGAAAAAGGAAGATATGTTAGGAATTTAATGAAATCTCAAATGACGAATTATAAATGAAAATGCTACGTGTTTTATGGCTTTATTAGAACTTATTAATTCAATTTTGTTTTTGAATTTAAATTTCTAAATTTATGTAATGTTTTTGTTTTATATTTTATGAAAAATAGTATATTAAATTAAGAAATGACGAGTGGCAAATTAAAAGCCACATGTTATTTATATATACTCGTACTAAAACTACCTAAATTTGAATGAATTGGTATAACAAACGCTGCACATCTTTGTGACGGTAATCACGCGTTTCATCTGTAAAAATATTACGCTCATGTGTCTAAAGAAGTTTCACTTCAAAATCTTTTCTATACAGCATTATAATTAACCACTGCCACTGCCGAAGCCTCTCACTCGTAAAAATCTAGAGCAGTGAACATTTTAACCAACATATTAAATTATGATGAATATATACCGCGACCGTTGCACTTCCTATTTCTTAACACTTTTCTCGCAGATAGTCACGTGCTCTTAAATTATCTAATAGATGAGACCGAACACTTATGAATAAGTGGCTTGGATCAATAAGACTCGAAAATATTCTCTTAATAAAACTGTATATGAAAAAAACTATACAGCTTAAACAACGCATCAACTGAGGGTGTATGAATAGATGGAATGTGTACGAAACGAAGCATTTCTAATTAATTGCATGTGCAAATGCGATATCAGAAGGTCCTTAAAAACTGAGCTCCTGTAAAAAACTGAGGATGTTAAGCAAGCGAAGTTCAAAATACAATGATACGGTGATCCGGTGGTACAGTGAAGGTTCCACTTGAATTGTATTGTTTTGCCAACGTCGGTGTTGAGTTATCGAACTAAATTTGCCCTCCTGGATTTTTCGCTTTTCCGAAATCCGTGTGGATCTGGACTGGTGGAAGCTTGTGGCAGTGATTATCCTTCAGAAAATTGCGTTCGCCTATGATGCTGTGTAGAAAATTACTGTACATAAGAGTTAAATTACCTCTTACTAAGTTAGCTATAGGTGGCATATTTAATTATAATAATAATATTGTTTTGTTTATATATGTGGATATTTCCCACTCCTTTTTTCTTATATCTAATTCGATTAATATACAATATGATAACTTATAAGTTGATATTCATAAGTGCTGTATTTGCAGCCTAATTTAAAAAAAAAACTTAAAACTAAATAACGTATTCCATCTTAAAGTGTATCATTACTTTCCATCAGGTGATTAAAGTCAAATTCTATTGTGTAAGCAATGAAAAATTGTTTGTTTTAGTGCCCGTGATGCGTTTGTGTCGTGTGTAGCAATAGCAGGTCGTGCCTGCTCTCTGGCAGCTGGCAATCTTCTCCGTCGTATGGCTTGGGTGTTGGCCCAAGATGTAGCCGCTTGCAACGTACAGCCTAGAGCACATTGCTCTGCTCCTTATTCGTATTTCCCTCCACTGGCCGCACCCGTCCTTACTGCGATCTCTGGGGCTCTTCTATATCCCCCAAGACTGTAGAATATAAATTATATAAATAGATCGTTAAAAATGTTTTCGTAGAATTACATGACTATCACTGATGATGAAAACAAGGTATTTACGTCAAAACGTGAATCAATCAAGAACAAAATATTCTTTATTCAAGTGGGTTCAAAATGCACTCTTGAATCATTATTAGTCTGTCTATTGAGACGAAACCATCAAGAAACTCAACGGTTACACCTTTAAATATAGTTTTTGTAGTTTTCATGTGGAACTGGAATAAATTCCAAACATCTTTATCGCTTAAATAATCTGCAACGTTATAATATGATTTTTGTAATAAGACGTTTTTAACATATTTCTTAAAACTAAGTGGAGGAAAAGCCATAAGTGATTCGGGTATCTTATTAAAAATGTGTACGCTCAACCCGACAAATGATTTTTGACCCTTGTACACTCTAAAATAAGGCCTTAATAGTTTGTTTTATTTATTGTACTAAAACTGAGTGTTTCGCTCTTTTTGCTGTATATTTGAATATTGTTACGGGTATATAAGATATTATTCAATATATAGAGTGACGATACTGTGACAAATACATCTTTAAAATCGCATCCATGATGACAAAATCGGAGGATATATTCTGGTGTTGTAGCTACATATATATCAACTCCATCCGAAATTCAATTACACACTGGATAGCTAAAGTATCAAAGGATTTATTACGCTAAATAAGGACTGCAACACGCGATGTTACGTAGACGTATTCACGTACAACAATTGTATGGTTACTATTTTCTAAATAACTAGCAGCTACCGGTCTATTTTTGAATCCACTTGAAAATACATAAAATGTTTTATTAAAATCAGGCCAGCCGTTTAGGAGAAATTAATTAAGTTGTATAAACACATACTAAAGAATAATATATATATAAAGATATTCCTAATACTGAAATACAAACAATTTACGCGTAAGAAATGTTTAAAATACTTTGTTTTTAGCATCCCAAATAATGTATAAAATAATATTCATATTTTAGGCGATAACATAATATATATCAGTTGTAACTAGTTTAATTGATTGCACTCATATGTGTTATGGTGATGTAACAAACTAGACATTAATCATAGGAAATATAAACAGAGCATATATGTTACATGGTACATATATATATTTTGTGTTAGATAAAATGATATTTAACATTTATGGAAGTGGGCGTATGCGTGTATAAAAATCCAGTAGATAAGGTTAGATGGACAACATGTTTACGAATTAATTAACAGTGTTGATATAATTTCTAGATATAACAGTATTTTTATATATTATCTTTAAAACGCAGATTCGTTTATCAGCTCCTGCTATTATAACTCACACCGTCCCTTTATAGATTTTGTTTAAAATTTCATTAGTCTATAGTACATTTTTATTTCGTCTACGCAAGTTTAAATTTATTTTTTTAACAGTCGAGCCAGCGCATCGTCGTAAACTTTACGACACGTTTGCTGGATTTGCAAAGAAGGGTTTATGTGACCCAGAAAACCATGTGTTGAGGATTCATTTACACCATAAACAAGAAAGAAAATGACGAAAAGGGGAGGAGCCAATAAAGTCTGAAATCTTTGCGATTTGGATAAAAGAGAACATCCGCATCAATAAAGTTTGCTTCTAATGTTTTTCTTTCTCATATAAACATATAAACGCTATATTAGAACGCGAATAATAAACACTAATTGCAATTTAGCATCAGATGATTGTAGCTAGTCACATAATTTTCATTCTTTCTCTTAGATGTATGATGCATTACCATTTTTTATGACGTGAGTTTTTTTAAATATTTTTTTAACTATTTCTTTTATATAAATCCTTGTTTAAATCATTTCCTAGTTGTATTGGTCGGTAAAACTTCAACCGAGGATATTTTTATAGAAAATTTGTTGTCGTAAAACGTACGACGTCCGACGCACGTTTGAAATATTATAGCGCCCCCATTGCAAGTGAGTGATCTTAAAACTATATTTTAAGTTATTGTACATTTCTTTTGTCCTATTTTTGTGGTGTGCATTAAAGTATACATCTTTCTATCTAAGTAGTTGTCAAATATTAATTCATTAGTTAAATTTATTTTACAAAAAAACCTCACGTAATAGATTCAAAGTGTCTATCTATGTAATGAGTTTAAAAAGTTCGAGCTACATGGCCTAGGAAATGACTTTGATATCGTTTTCTATTTCCAGGTTTTACATAAAATATGATGGAGGTCGAAAAAGTTTCGCTACTTACTTTATTAGGTAATCTCAATGTGGCTTTTTAAATAAAAAATGTTAAAAGTGCGTACGTATAATATGTTAGAAGTGAAGCTTCTTTGGCAATTTAATTTTTAAGTCTTGTTTATATAATACAAATCTAAATCTTCAAATTTCCGAGACTTAGAGGGTGAGAAAAAGGTAGTAATGTTAGGTGTTGAAAATTAATACAAATAATTTATGAAAATCTCAAATCACGTGTTTTTTGTCAATATTAGAAATTATAAATTAAATTTTGTTTTTAAACTTAAAATTTAGAAAAGAGATCTATGAAATATTTTATTTTAGATTTGAAGAAAAACAATAAATGAAATTATTAAATGACGAGTGACAAATTAAATGTCACATGTTACTTGTAAATATTAAAACTACCTAACCTTCAAACGAATCAGGATAATAAACGCTGCACATCTTCGTGACGCTAACCACGCATTTTATCCGTAATATTGTACCCTTATACGCCTAAAGAAGTTTCACTTCAATAAAGTAAGATATGTATTTAATAATGATATGTTTTCTACTAAGCAGATTCCAGACCTGTAGACCGCTAAGCGTAGAAACGTGTCCAATCTTAAATCAGTTTAATATGAAATTCCGTAAATTCATGCCATCTTACGAATATTTTACATGCTGTTTAGGTTTTCATGGTGTACCGTGTATTTATTTGACCTAAATACATTTAAAAAGCTTTTCATTTCAGTAAAGAACGAGAAATAGGATTTTTCAATAAGCTTATGTTTAACATGCATGGAATTTGTTGAGGTGAGCCTTCAAGGTTTTAAATGGAAGATTACTACGGAGAGGTACTCTTCTTTATAAAGTGATTGATTTTCGTGTTACAAATAGCGTAATTACGTGTTTTCTTGTTTTCAATATATGTATAAATATATTGAAAACAAGAAAACACGTATATTTACTATAAATATTAAAGGAATAAACCCATTTTTTCGTAGAACTATGAAAGTATACTTAAATTACACACATTTTTTCAACTGTGTTTTTTACCTGTTTTTATGTATTGTGTTGTATAGTTTATGGGTAAATCAATATGTAATTATAAATTAAACTTACTGTAAATAATTTGATATCCTAATCTACGATAAAATTGTTTTATTACAGTATTTTTTTTTTGTCCATTTGAGGTTTTTAAAAATTTTGCGTTAGTTCCATCGAGAAGGAATTTTAAAAAAAGTATTTACAGAACTATATTTGTTAGTTTTTAGTATATGTATCTCGTAAAGCTTTCGTGAAATAGATGTGATAATATCATGCAATAGATATGGTACGAAAAGTATTTTAGTGATTTCTGTAGTTTGGATATTATAAAATGGAAATAATAGGTTAAGACTCTGTGGAACACCTTGAGAGAGCACAACATATAAGAGTGTATATTATAGGTAAAAATAGTGTTATTAGAGTACATTATATTGTATAATTGTCAATATGTTTTTTTAGGAAGAGCTCAGTGTAGTCTCTTAGAATGCTACGTATTCTAATTGTGTATATAATATATTTAGAGAAATAAATTATTTGTATAAATGTTGTTTCATTTATTCTTTATTTTATACAGGATTCAAAAATATGGACAGATATAAAAGTAAGTTACTTTTATCGTCTTTCCGGAATACAGATTTATCGTTGCAAACAGATGGCTAAATTTGAAATTTTTAACTTCAAGGGATAATAACTTTTTGCTTAGGCTTAATTTTAGAAGTATTTATGAGTTGGATATGAATAAAAGAAGTTCCAGTAAAGATACACGAAGGAAAAAGTAAAATTGTATAATACAATTTAAGAATTATAAAATATACAATGAGCACTTCATGCACAAAAAGGGCAGAATGTTTAAAATCTTGGAGGGATAACTGAGAGAATATAATGTGGAAGAGAAGCGAATATAATATAGTGTTACGCGCCCTTGGCTCCAGCTTTAGCAGCAGAGTGCCATAGTCATTATATTGACGGACAAGTGGGCAGACGGTATGCAGAGCGCGAAAGAGGATTTATGCTTAGTTCAGTGGCCGGCGCGTTGATACTGGCAAGCAAGGCTGGAATTACGTTCCCTATTGAATATTAGACGAAAGTGATTTATGTTTGAATTACGACTTCGCATGGTAGATTTTATGGCTATGAAACTGTTTCTAACTAAGGAAAATCTGATAAAGAAGTAATAAGTGATTGTATTGAGAGGAGTTATTGTTTTGCTTTTAACAATAGTAACTAAGAAACTACTGTAGTCGTAGTTAGTAAAAAAATATGCATTTGCTGACGCTCTAGAGTTCAACTACTATTTTACAATAATAGTATAGGAACTACAATAACAAAACAAAGTAATGTTTTTGTTTAATAGAGACATTGGCGTTTGACTGTGATCTTACCTAATGGTATGTGATGATATAGTCCAAGGTGGAGTCGCGCTAACCTGGTTAGAATCAAATATAGCATCGTAAGGTAAGGTAAGGTACCTCCTCACCCATAGGAGATAGGGTTGTTGGGCTTCTGTTAGCAAAGTGACTACTCGCACCACTGAGCCAGCGAGACCGTCAAAATGTTTGTTTGAGTTTGTGGGTGAGTTATTGGTCTAAAAAAATCTTCCCATTATGGCTTTAATAAAATCAATATGAATCCTAACTTTTAGATAGATGGTTTTATGGCTTAATGAGGGAATAAGAGACTACATGATTGAGGACCAATTATTACGAAGTACGAAAGTTTAGCTTTGATGAACAAAGACATTACACGTAATAAAACAAATAAATTAACGTAATATCTATGTGCATACGGCACAGTTTCAAGGCATAAAGGTAGGTTTTTTCCATTTTTTATATATATCGAGTTGTGGTCTTCCATCGTTTAAATAAAGACAACCACTATGATTAATAAATTTTTTAATTAAATGACAAATAATTTATGGGTGCAACGTGTACACCGGGCAGCACTTCGAGTAAGAATGCCCGCCCGCCTAATGCAAGCCCTTTTATATTAGTTTCTGCGAGTGGGGGTAGTTAGAATGTTGCTAGATGTGGTTTGCTAGCTTGTTACACACCTTGTTACCAATATTAAAAAACGTTGCCGCCGTCATATACATAGATTTTATTATATATTATTGTATTTTTATATTTTATCATATATAATTTGTTTTCGTTTTTATGTAGACTGACGTGAACAACATATTCTGTTTCTTTAATGGGCAATCAAATATTCTCCCAAAAAATTATAAGTTTATTACAAATTACTTTGTTTTCCGTTTCATATGTCACATATATAATAAACTGCGTTTGAGGCGTGATCTATGTATGTATAGCTCACTCAATTGAAGCGTTTCGAAAAGATATATGAAGACGAGTTACAGATTATATTTCAAGTCAAAGCGAACGCGCAGTGGATCGCATTGTGTATAAAAATAATTTATGTGATCCCATCAACTGGTTGTTACGTGACACACTCTGTTTGAAAGTAAAAGAATATGAACTGTTGACACTTACAAAATTTTATTACTCTTTCTGCGAATTTATTTTATTGCTGCCAAGTTAGGGCTTGACTGATTAATCTCATGATGGTAAGTGATGATACACTCTATAGTGCAAGTGCCTTAATCTACTGAGCGGAAATTTAGCTCTTATCGAATGAAATCCAACCCAGGACCTTTGCTACCTGCAATGATTGCGGCTGCGATGACATAGTGGGAAATGTTTAAATATTGACATATCGTATATATCCTACTAAAAACTCCCCCATTGGTCTCTTAATTAGCTTGTTTAGCTATAGATTGTCAGGTCCAGGGTATGAATGTTGGTTCGCGCCAATTTGAAATTGATAAGATCAAAACATAGTCTTATTTTAACCATTAGTATATAAGCGTTGTTTATTAATTTGTATTATACGTATTAGTTTAATAGAGCTAACTTATTTGTATGATATTATTGATACATATCTTAATCTTAATTATATTAATTAATTACAAAGTTAATAGAAAACTGAGATTCTATCTATGAGAAAATCTTAATAGAAAACTCAAAATTGATTTTTGAGTTGGCCCGACCCTGGACTTGAAGCCAGGACTTCTTGTCTGTAGTCAGACATGCTAACCTAGTGGTTAGCAACCCATGCTAACCTAGTGGTTAACAACTGCCTCATCGGTCTAGTGACCGATGAGGCAGTTGTTAAAAATGTATTAGCTTAATATATATTCGTTGTTAAGTAATATCTGTATATTGATTAGATTGTGAATGGAAGTTTGTAACTAATATTCTCAAGAGAAGTAATTTAAAAATAAATAAAATAAAACTCTTATTATAATGAAATTAAATCTGTAGTCTGACTTAGTAGACTTTTCACTGCTATGAGATTACGTTATTTACGCGGGTGATACCGCGGAGCATTGCTAGTATATAATAAGTTGAGTGGTAAGAGTGTAGTAAAATAAATAATGAATACGAAATTTTGTTAGGGCATACCTTTGTGTTTTATATAAAAACGGCCAGTTCGATTTTTATGACATACGTAATACTACTATGTATTTTCTGTAATATATTTACATAATTTGATGTATTATTCTACGTCGATGATGTCGCAGGTACAAGCCATTTAACAGTTATGTGTCGGTAATGGACGAACTATTCAGAAGAATGAATGATGACGAATAAAGTAAAAAGGTATTACACTACTTTCGATATTAAGGTTACAATATAATAGTATCTTTTTCGATAGACACGTGATTTCCAGTTCTACCAGTCAGGAATGTGGTACTCGGCGATGGAAAGTCTCGCAATACCCACTAAAACCCAGCGGACCTCTCATCCATTAGTGAGGCACCAAGTGTTCAGCTTTCGCATTCTGCCCCGGGGTCCCGGATGAGTCCGACGGAGGATTCACGGAGGCTGGAGGAGATGCGCCGCCTTATATTCCACCTCCTTCGGCGATGAGGGGGAGCCTCCACTGCTCTCGGTCTCTCGTGGGCTTCCTTCAGCGAGACTACCGTCTCTCACTGGAGAGCATCGCGCCTATAATGCTCCCCAACGAGAGGTCTGCTAAATCACAGAGGAACAGCGTGGTATGTCTGTGACTAGAAGTCGGATGTGAATAGGTAACCTTTTTAAATAATATCAGTGTAATATTAAAAGATATATAACTAGAGAAATACTTGTTGAATTTTTCTACCCCTGTGGATACAAAACATGGAGAATAATTTTAATAGTACGATTACACGATCTTTAGAAAATGAGCACGTAAGCGCTTAACAAAATTGAGAATAATTTCCAACTTCAAGCCGTTTATAGAAATTTCCCTTGCTTTATAAAGATGACCTGCATTATGCATCGTTTAAGTATTAACTACAAGCCTCTTATTATTATAATATTTCTTTACATTGTAGTATTATTATTCGATTAATAATAAATTGCTGCCTCGCTAGCACAATCGTGTGAGTGACCAAACGGTGTCTCCCGCGATGTTCCCGATACCGTGGAAACATGAGAAAATCCGGTATAAGTCGATAATATAAACCACTCATGGACCCATTATACTCGTATTACATTTACGCAATGAAATTGTCAAATAGGTCAGCCCTTTAGGAGGACTACTGTCACACACAAATACATCTTAAGACGAATTCTGATACCTAAAGTCTAGCTATTTCCTGCGGAATCACCCACACAGTACCCTATTTGTGGAAATGTAGGAAAATCTGGATTAATGTGCCAATCCAAATCATTCCCGAATCCACCTGAATACACATAAAAAAATTGTCAAAAGAGATCTAGTTTTGGAGGACTTTAGTCACATATACACGTACTGAAGAACTTATATTTAAACATATTTTTAAATATATCCTTTAATGTAGGTAAATACGAGTATAATACCATACATGCCAGTGTTTTCACTTAAGTTATTACTTTAACAAAACAGTTCGAATTATTTTTAGCAACGTACTCGCATCAATGTAAATCTAATTTGTCAAAATATTAAAACAACATTTAACAAAACATCAATACCTATACCTTCGCAAAAGATGTTTACCGTTAAAGGTTTTACTTTTAGATGAGATTTATCGATAGCTAATATTTGTTTTAATTAAAAAGAGAGTAGCAGCGTAAAACGTATCTTAATGTTAACAGATGTAAAAAATGTTTATTATTTACTTATCGCTTGCTTTTTTTTGAGGTTTAAAATTATTTTTAGAATAAATATCCTGTGGTTTATACAATTAATTGATAGGCTTAATAAAGATTATTAATACAGATGAGTAATATAGTTTGATTATTGTCGGCACTTATATTAACTTTTAAATTGCAAAAAACTAGTTATAGTGGCCAAATTACTGTAGCTGGACATATGGTGTTATGAGTTTTTATGTAGATATTAATACGTTCTATAATATTGTACAACAATTTTTTGTTCTATTATTAATAGTTTCCGCAGGGCATGCGATGACAGATTTTTTGTTAGTAATTTTTTCACACCTTGGGTGACATTAATGCATTTTTACTAGGGATCCCTACTTTTTTTTTGAGAAAGTAATATAGCCTATATCGCTCAGAGAAAATGCAACTTTCTAATGGTGAAAAAAATGTCGAAATTCGTCTAGTAGTTGTTGTGTGATAACGTTACAAACATACTTATAAAAACATATGTTTCCTCTTTATGATAATGGTTTAGATACGGAAAGACAGTTACCTAAAATGGGTAACAAAAAAATGATACTGCGCTTTTAACAATAGCAGTGTTTACTACTTTTTGTTGTGAAAATTTATTAAGCTACGCTATATACTTTATTTTGTAGATATGGAATGACAATGAGCCGTCACGTTCGGCTATACAACGCTCGTTCAGGAAATGTCGGCTCTCGGCAACAAGAGCAGCGAAGGAGTTATAATATTACTGCTATATTTTAACTCATTATTGAATATAACATTACTGAGAACACATTTATCAACATAGTTATATTGAAAATGTTATTATTTTTGATTATATGGCAAGAAAAATTACTGCATCAAATTTTCGACCTTAACACGATCAAGTTTTCACTTCTGGCTTCGATCGTGGGGTTTTATGCACAGATCAAAATTTTTGACAATTATTTTTAACAAAAAAATACGTTTGCTAAATATAATATAATATTGCATATACGGTATTATGTTAAAGGCAATTATTCTTTATTACATGGTGAAGGAATTTAATCTCGCATAAGTGCCCGTTAAAGGACCTTACTCAGGTAAAATTGATGTTGGTAACTAGCAGAGGTTTTTGTAGGGAGGTCTTATGGGTCTTCGTCCCTTTTAAACCCAATTATAGCAGTAATTTGTCATATCCTGAGGTTAAATAAATGATGGCTCAAATTATATGGTAAACGAAATGTTTAAGCCAATTAAATCCAATAATGTTATCGTAAAATCCTTGGAAAACCAACACCTACATCATTTGAATATACAATGGTATGTAAGATAGCCACGGCGATCAAAGTCCGACTCAGCGTTTAACAATATATTTGCAAAACTACTGCATTTATTCTATTGTACTATTTGTAGTTCATCTTAACCAGAACTAGCTTTTCCCACCTTCTGAAATATCCCCACTGGTCAGGTTTGGGGAAACTTTGAAGAGCTGGGGCTTTTACCGTTCATTTTACACAATGAAACAACCTTTTCAACAAAATTATAAGGGTTTTTTAAAATCAATAGTACCAATTTTTATTGCACTTTACGAGTGCAATAGATAATTGTTAACAATTGTTTGACGTCCTAAAATATGAGTAAACTTGAATAAAAATATTTTGATTTGATTAGCTGTTTTTATAAATAGGGGGTGGGTGTAGGTTGAAAAATACATTACGAGTTATTTTCAGACCTACCAAATACATACAAAATTTCATAGAAATTGATCTAATTGTTGCGGAGGAGTTCGATAACAAATACTGCGACACGAGATTCTTATATATTAGATTAATTAGATAATGTTATGAGATATGATCAAAAAAAAGTGAAATTTTATTCAAGAAAAGTTGCTGATGTAATAAAATCAAAGAAAACCCTCAAGGCTTTATCAAGAAACCCTTTGTTGAAATTAAGTGCCTTTCTCTACCAGACGTTGAACATGAACTATCATAGAAAAGCAATAACTTTTACTCATCTCGCCTAAATTACTTAACTGTCTATGAATATATTATCAGAATGTAAAATCAGAAGAAAAAAATATAAAAATTAAGTCAACATTACAAACAAAATGACTGCTTATATAACACATATGTATTAAATATAAAGCTATTTGAAATATGTTCATCAATCAGTGTTAAGAAGCCGAGTCATCATAAATGACAAGTACTAAAATAATAAGAGAGATTGCACATGGTGTAATACCCGCGGTTATAATTTGAGGTACCGTTCATGATTATTAAATATAAAAATTGTTTTTTCCTAAGACTTTGAAACCATCCAGCCTCTGTTGTTTAATCGGATACATTTAAATTTGTCAATACCAAATTCCGATTTATGCGAATACAGTTATAGACTAATAAAATTATTCGGTATATTCATCGAGACGATTCTCGACTATTTCCGAGCAAATATTTTGCTGCATTTAGATTTTTTAAATCATATGAATGACAATATAAAAGTTTTGGTAGCACTGTTTTTTAATTATCGTCATTGTAATCAAGTCGAGTAAAGAGGGTAGTTTTTTGTTTTAAAGATCATTAAGAATATAAAANCCTGATCCGAGAAGAACCCACAACAAACTCAGTCGGGTATTTTTTTTTTACCATCATCATAACAAATTAGTTTACTATATTTCAATTCAAATTAAAGCAGTTCGTTCACTCCCACGTGTTTCTATCGTCTAAGTAATCATGCAACTTATAATACGATTTTTCTATCAACTTTCTTTTAACAAAGACTTTGAAATTTATTAATTGACATCTCTAAAACTTCTTGTGGGAGTTCATTATAGAAACGTATACAGTTACCCTTAAATGAGTTGTTAATTTTATGCAGCCTACTAGAATTTATAACAAGTTTGTTTTTGTTTCGTAAGTTATATTATATACATTCACTCTTTTTATTAAAAGAGTCAATGTTTTTATGTACGTACAACAAGTTTTCTAATATGTATACGCAGTGAACTGTCATTATCTTATCTTCGGTCACAAGGAAACGCAATTAACGTACGTTATAATATTAGTATTTGAGTATATTTTTTTATATATGTACTCTATTTAATGTTAGTAAGTTCGATTTCTTCATATTCCTACTTGCGCACAAATTCCTACTCTTTAAAGTTGTCTGGAAAATGTCGTTGAAAAGCGGCATGACCGCCTTTTTGTTCATTTGGTTTTTTATTTCTTGTGCCTATTCGATACATTTGTTACGTTTTGAAGGGAGTACAATAAAGGGGATTAAGAAATCTTCATAAATTTTTACTTATTAATATTAGTATCAGCTAGTTATAGATATTTTAAAATTTTTTAAAATGAAAATTGCTTCAAAACTTTCATCAATTTCACACTAGTTCTTATTCTTACACGACTCAATTTCACTAACAAACACAAATTACATACTCATTCTTACAATCAGTTTTATATCGATATAATACCAACTAATTCTTCACAAGTACATAGCGAAAATCTTGGTTTTTTTCTTGTTATTGTTTCTATATTCGGACTTCCTAATCTCTACTTTGTTATTTCAAATATTATGTATTTGTGTCCGTTATTGGCCTTAAATCAAATCAAAATCAAAATATTCTTTATTGAAGTAGGCTCAAAAAGCACTTTTGAGTGATTCGGAAATATCATTCCACTGAGAAGAAACCGGCAAAAAACGCAACAGTTACTCCTTTTAATATAGTTTTTGTAGGTTAGAATGTGTTTAGCTTTCATGTACAACTGAAATCAAGTCTAAAAATCTTTGTCGCTTAAATAACTCATTCAACATTATAATATGCTTTTTGTAATAGGACGTTTTTAACATATTTCTTAAAACTATGTAGAGGCAAACCCAGAAATGATTCGGGTATCTTATTAATAATAGGTATGCTCAGCCCGACAAATGATTTCTGACCCTTCTTCACTCTAAAATATGGCATTACAAGTTTGTTTTTATTTCTTGTGTTGAAATTGTCTTTTCGCTATAGTTGCTGTTTAAATTAATATTATTACAGATATATAAAATGTTATTAAGTATATGTTGCGACGGTACTGTGAGAATGTTTCTTTGAATTTTTCTCTTAAAGAAACGCGAGATCGCAGTTGATATGTAACACGTATTGCTCTTTTTTGTAATATAAAGAGAGCCGCCTTGCCCGTAGCAGTATGCTATATTTTAAGTACGTTAAATATCTTATGTAATAATTAGTTAAAACGCTGATAGATTAACAATAAATAAATAATTCTCGTAGTATACAGATGACATGTTTTAGTTCGACTTCTACATAGTGAGTTAAAACTTCAAATTATACATGAAGTCATTAGATAGTTTTACTATAGATTATTGTAAACCATATATTTGCAACGACAAATAGACGGTGAACAAGCAGTCTAAGAATTAATTAATTATGCGCATATTGAAAGTTCATATTAACGGTGTTGCATATAATACCTCTTATAGGCTGACGTCCGGGATTTAAGTTATAATTTACGACTTTTGTTAACTTTGAATGTTATAATGCATTTTGATGAAATTCATAATTAAGTACAGCTACTAAAAACTTCATATAATAAATCAAAATCAAAATATTCTTAATAAATCAAGTAGGCTCAAAGAGTACTTTCGAATCATCCGGAGCCGGTCCGTTCGTAACAAATCTACCACCGGTTCAGAAAGTTAAATCCGCTTAGAAGAAACCAGCACGAAACTTAGCGGTTACTCTTTTAAAGATAGTTTTATACGTTACAATGTGTACGTACTATATTCCAAACATTTCTGTCGCTTAAATAATCGTCGACATTTTTAATATGCCTTTTGTAAAAGTATCTTTTCGACACATTTCTTAAAATTATGGGGAGGCAAATTTAAAACTGATTGCGGGTTAATTAATAATGGGTATGCTCACCCCGACAAATTATTTAAGAACCTTCTGTTTTTATACTCTTTATTGCACATTAATAAAATACACACATTATTAAACAGAAGATTACAAGTAATAGAAACAAATGTACAAAAGGTTAGGGTGTTTGGGTTTAAAAAGATGTAAGTAAAATGTTGAACGGAATCTTCTTCACTTGAAAATATGGAATTACAAGTTTATTTTTGTTACTTGTATTAATTGTGTATTACACTTTTTTTGCTGTATAAGTAAATATAATTAGGGATATATAAGATATTATTCAATATATATTGCGACGGTACTGTGAGAAGTAATGTTTCTTTGAATTTTTCTTTTAGAGAAGCACGAGATCCTAATTGACATATGGCGTATTGCTCTTTTTTTATAAAATATATATAGTTTCAATGTTCGCCGCCTTACCCTTTAATAGCATGCCGTAAGATTTAATGCTATGAAATAAGCGAAATACTCCATTTTGGCAGTTTTAACATCAGTATTGTTTAACTTTTCTAACAGTCAATGTAGCGGAACTAAGTTTACTCACCAGAGTCTTAATATAGGCACCCTACTGAAGCCCGAGGTCTAAGGTTATTCCTAAGAATACATTAGATTTAGCTTTCTTTAGAGGACTATCATTAATTTGAATATTTGTACAAATTTCTTTTGCATTTGGCAAAGCGAATTCAACATACTTTGTCCTTACCAAGTTTAATATTAAATTATTAACTGAAAACCAATGTGAGTCAAATGACAGGGTCATGTTATGTCAAGATTTTCCTTATTTCTATCAATTTTAAATAACAAGGACGTTTTATCAGCAAATGGCACTATATAACATTTATATTATTATTCTTTCACGTGGTTCGCTAAATCGTTTATATAAAATAAGAATAAAAAAGGGGCAACTATTGAACCTTGTGGGACACCCATTTTTACTGGTAATCCCGACGATTCTACGTCATTTATGAATACCTAATAAGTTTAAATAAAACTTTATATTTACCTACCAAATTGAAGTCGGCAGTTTCCCCTTCGTTTCGACAATGAACAGAATAATAACTTAATAACATGGGTAATCTTATGCCTGGAAATGAAATGAAAATTCTGACATTAATAAAAAGTTTTAAAAATCGCGTTAAGTTCTAGTTTTCTATCCTGACCTTATTTTGTCTATTAATATATTTTAAATCTAATTTCCGAACATTTTTATATAATTATATATAAGGCTATTTCGAATGACTAGAACAGTACATAACATATGGATATGATATGTCATACCATAATTTTTTTAAGTTTTCTACTACGACTTTAACGTACTTAGAATGCCATCTCGTCTACAGACTTCTTCAATTGTAATATTGAAAAATATAAAAGTCTACATTCTAATATCAGGTGTCGCTAAGTTGCAGTTGAATATAAGTAATAAAAGTAAATATACTGCTGGACACATGCCTCCTCAAACATATTATAGAAGATATTTTTAAAGCATACACCCACCAGGCTGCTCCTCTACGGGTTGGCAGGCATAGTACACAAGTGCGTTCTTCATTCCTTCACTCTTATAGTCCGATGTGACGGGAATCGGACGCGACCGGAGAGAGATAAGGCGCAGGATCGACGGCTAAACATGCTCTCCAAGGCACGGGGGTGGAGCACCACGCCAACTTTACAACTTCGGGCAAATATTGAGAAAATCTCAATGGAAAACTCAATTTCTTTTTTTAATTGACCCGACCCGGGACCCGAACCAAGGATTTCATGTCTGTAGTCGAAAATGCTAACCACTAGATCAATGAGGCAGTTAAGTTGAATGTGCACGTTTATAATTGTTCAAAAGATAAGTTTATTATTACCTACTAACTATATTACTGTTTATTTTCTTTGTTTCACTCCCAGACTACTGGCATAAACTTGCAGAATGAAACCGGTGATCGCTTGTATACCAAATTCCCAGCAACATAGATTATATTTAAGGATATTGCATTTTCTATTTCTATTTGCTTGTACTATCTTTGACTGTATCACTTAAGATCTCAGCCAACCGCTAACGTCAATTCAATTAGATAAAATAATGGAAATATTATAACATACACACTGTTTTACTTCGCAAAAATAAAACAAAGTCTCATTTCTGTCTATTTATGTAGAAAGTAATGCACAGGTAAATTAATTTTCCTTACCTACAACGGGGACGAGCACCTTATTAATTTTAAAATCGCATGTGCATCGCATGATTTATGAAAGATTTAATTAAATTTCGTAGTGTCATATGTAGTATACTGTAAAGATTCCTTGATAGTAATTTTATACTATGAGGACGTCCTACTGTTTGGATAATGAAATGCCTTATAAAGGGCTTCTACTCAACATGTAATTATATCCTTTTAAGAGGAGTCAGTTACATAGAGCCCCTTCAGTTCAATAATGTATTCTCTGAAATTGATATTTTAGTAAACTTTCAATGACGAAATTGTGTGGATTTTCTTTTATGGATTTTTTATTTGTTAACAGTGTAGCGTTTTGCGGAAAAACAAAAAAGTGCGTGCGTACAAAGTACATATTTCAAAAGTAAAGCTTCTTTGGCGTTTGCCATTTGCAATTTTTAAGTCTTGTTTATATTTATATAAATCCAAAACGTTAGATATCCGAGACTTTGAGGGAGGGGAAAAGGATTTTTTTTTATTGCTGGCAGATTAGCGCTTGACTGTGATCTCACCTGATGGTAAGTGAAGATACAGTGTAAGTTGGAAGCGCGCTAAACTGTTAAGAGGCGATATGCCCCTTACGGTTTCTACACAGCATCGTACCAGAACACAAATCTCTTTGTTTGGCGATACGTTTTTGCTGGTAGGGTGGTAACTAGCCACGGCCGAAGCCTCCCACCAGTCCAGACTCAGACAAATTAGAAAATACACTTTCCTAAATTCGTCCTACCGGGGATCGAACCCGGGACCTCCGCTAGCAAAGCGAATACTCGCACCACTGCGCCAGCAAGGCCGTCAAAACAGGATGATATGTTAGGAATGTAATTGTCATTAAAAGTGTCGAAGATTAACACAAATTATAAATTCATTTTTTTTATAAATATCTATTTTTTATTTTTATCTATTTAAACAACGACTGGAAGACGTCTACATTGTGAATTACGTATACTGTAGCCCAGGGGTCGTCAATCTGCGGCCCGCGGGCCGCTAGTTTTCTACTCCTGAACTAATACACAGAATAAATACGACAACGACACAGAATAAATCCACTCTGATATAAGTGTACATTAACTCAGGGGTCGTCAACCTGCTAGTTGGCTACTCCTGATCTATATAAGAATAAACAACAACACAGAATAACAGAGTTCGTGTCTCTTACCTGTCGTTTTTTTCCGTTGCATCCGGTTTCAAACCGCAACGATTCTAAAGAAATTGTACTTCAAAAATAAGTTTTCGGAAGAAAAAATAAATAATACTTTGTAATGTTAAAATAACCCTTTAATTTTGCTGAATTGTTTTATGCAGTGATTGTTGATGTTCAATTTTTTTTTCACCAAGTATAAAAGGTAGTTCATATCACATTTCAATCAACGATTAAATGAAGAATTTTAACATGCATCGCTGAACAAAGTTGTTAATTAAAACGTTTAAATGGACGCTGCAAAAGAGAATTGGGAATTTATAAAGCTTTTATATTTATAAGCTTTTATTCCGTAAGCAATTCAGGGATATGTGTATTCTATCAAGCAGCAGTGAAGCAGCGGGGTGACCTTAAATGTACTAAAAACTCTGTCCAATAAGTGGGGAGGGATGTGCCTTGCAGTAGGATTTAATAGTCTGCTACTTAACGTATCAAGTAAAAGTTGGACAGTTTATGCATGTAAAGCTTCTTTTTAGTCATCAGATTGGCAAGAGGTAGTTAAAGTCATGATTTCTACATAGCACCATACAGTTACGGTACTAATATATAGTATCAATTTTTGATTTTTATATAAATACTAGCAACGTCCCTCTGCGTCAACCGTGTAGATGCCGATCTCTTGGCAATGGAAAGTCTACTAGTCGGACTATAGATTTATTTGCGTTAACATAAAAGTTTTATTTCACTTAGTTTTTAATGACTTCCTTTCACATTAGTAGATACACACTTATACCATAATCTAATCAATTTACAGATTTGAATTTACAATGATCATATATATATCTAATACATTTTAAATTCGTAACATAATTTAAGTAGAATGTCCGGCATTAGACAATTTAACAGGAATTGAAGAGTTATAGAAGAAGAAGTTGTAGAAGAAGGAAATTTTTTAAATCGATACAGCAATATTTAGCTTGATAAAAATAAAAACAGTATAGTTTATGTCGGTGGTTATCATTGTATCCTTGGAATATGAGCTAACTGACCAGTCGCTGGCCCAGTTGTAAGGGTCACTACAATTTTCTTTAGATTGACATTTTAAAATTCGTTATATCTTTTTAATGAAATGTCCGACTAATAATGTATAAAGTATTTTACAGGTATTGAAACGGTCTTTAATAAAATGTCATTTAATAGGATAATGTTTAATACACAGGTATGAATAAATAGGTTTGATTATTGTCGGCACTTTTATTAACTTTTAACATGTAAATGTAGTTATAGTCCAACCGCTGTAGTGATATTACCACAGTAGTTGGATATATGGTATCCCGGCCTTTTTTGTAGATATTAAAACGTTCTATAATATTGTAGAACATTTTTTTGTTCTATCGTCAATAGTTTCCCCAGTGCACGAGATAACAGATTTTTTGTGACCAATTTTTTCCACACTTTAGGTTACATTAGTCTATTTTTTTTTGAGAAACTAATATAGCCTAAGTCGCTTAATGAAAATGCAGCTTTCTAATGGTAAAAAAATTTTGAAATTCGTCCAGTAGTTTTTATGTGAAAACATTACAAATGTTTCCTCTTTATAATTTTAGTATAGACATAAAAGTTTTATATATTCACATGAAAAACAAATAGCTGGCTGTATTTTCTAGGCTTGTAAATATAGATATTAAGTGTGTTATCTTCGAAATCGGGTCAATAATCTAGTTATATGGAACCCTTTGGGAAAACACGGTTAGACTATCTCGCTTGTCATATAGCTGTGTATTGCCATTTGTCGATACAGTATTATATGCTTTGTTAACAAAGTAATGGCGCCTAATAATTATATATATGAAACTAGTAATAAAAATATCGTCATATTTAAATCTTTTATACGAGCTATCAGTGGATTTTCCAATTTTTGCAAAATGAATTTAATTAATGAATTACTGGAAACTATTACGAGGAAAAGTTTATCAGTAAAATAGTAATTTTTAACGATTGAACAATTTGAACAAGACACATATATGGAAAGAGCGGGAGCTAATAGTAGGTATCAAAAAAGGGTTAAATAGGTTCTCATGTGTAATATTAGAATAGAAATTTACATTTTACGGATGCATTATGTTCCATATATAGGCCTAATATATTTTTTCATAAGATTGAAATTTTTTAAACAGTGAATAAATACTTCTTCTTATGACGGCCTCGCTGGCGCAGTGGTGCGAATACTCGCTTTCCTAGCAGAGGTTCCGGGTTCGATCCCCGGTAGGACGAATTTAGGAAATTGTATTTTCTAATTTGTCTGAGTCTGGACTGGTGGGAAGCTTCGGCCGTGGCTAGTTACCACCCTACCGCAAAGATGTACCGCCAAAACAAAGAGATTTGTGTTCCGGTACGATGCTGTGTAGGAACTGTAAAGGGTATATCGCCTCTTGCCAGATTAGCGCGCTTCCATCTTGGACTGAATCATCGCATTCCATCAGGTGAGATCACAGTCAAACGCAAAACTCATCAATAAAAAAATTCTTAATTAATAGAATTTAAATAAATTATTTCATACATGTACAATAAAATAGTTACCTCGAAACTGGCTATTTATTTTACTTACGTTTTTTACTCGTCATTTTAGCTTACTCTAAAATTCAACATAAATTTTTATTCCCCACACAAAAGGAGAGAACATTACCTTTGTACGGCGTTTTAAAAAATTGTAGGTGTTGCCACCAGAAAACATATTTTTATAAAAGTTAACGATTGCACTATGATTCTTTATAAAATTTATTATCTAGTACTAGCATAAAAGCTTTTCGAGCAATTTGAACACGTTTAACCTATAATACTAACTATAATTTTATGTATAGATAGATAGATAGATTGACTTCATTGTACACCAAAAAATTTCAACATTATGTATACAATGAAACTATAGATTTATTTTCGTTAACATAAAAGTTTTGTTTCACTTAGTTTTTAATTACTTCCTTACCCACTTACATTTATAATCTAATCAATACACATATTTTATTTTACAACTAATATGTACGTAACTAATTCATTATTAAATTCGTAATATCATTTACGTGAAATGTCCGACATTAGTTAATTTAAAAATACTGCACAAGTATTGAAGGAACATTTTAAATCGGTCCAGTAATTTTTAGCTTTACTATTATAAAGTTTTAAAAATAAAAATTCAAAATACGAAGGTTTATTTTGTCCTAATTTCATTAAAGTGAGCAAGACTGTAATAACATTTTCTGCTTACAACAATCTAGTTATACATTAATTTAGTGTCTCCCCCATTCTTTGCTTCCATTTTAATAATGTAGTCGCCTCAGCAAAGCAACAATATTCTACACCAATACTGCCAACATAAACCGAATATAAAACCTTTTATCTAGTGAAATAATCGAAATCTTTCGATTTTATTGTTTTTCTTACTAATATTATTTTCCATTGTTCGAGAAACTGGGTTTCTGAAGCTTTTCATAATGATTTTATTAATATGACTTAAATTTCATTCGTTGTTGTATATTACACCTTAACTAGTTAATTCATATTGAAGCAATTTAAGAATTGTAGCATATTCCACATCCTAGATTAGTATTTGATTACTCTTCCAGTTGTTAAGAAATATATCTATATTTCTTAACAACTGTTATATTTAAAGTAAAACATTAATTGTTTATATACATAACTACATTGCTGTAGTATATACTTTAGCCTAACTATATTGAAATTCATCCATAACAATCGCTTCACTTCACCTGCATTGTTTATTTACCTTAATTGACATCTATTAACAGAGTAACAAAATACATTCCAGTATGTCATGCTACAGAATATGTATAGTATCCTACTGTGGCGCTACCGACGTGTTCTAATTGTCACTGTGGAATTTAACATCCTGTCATTCCTACTCCTATGTTTACTTTGTGATTTTAGTCTATTATTCGTTTTTAATATTAAGTTATCACATTTACTTTGTTTGTATAAATTATATCCATGTAAGTTACTGAAAACTTTCCGCTCCTATGTTTGCCTTGTGATATTAGTCCCTTATTAGCTTTTAATATTAAGTTTTCACATTTAATTGGTTTGTATAAATTATATCTATGTAAGTTAATGAAAAGTCGCCTTTATACATTTCCGAACTACCATAGATATGTTTTTAATTTTTTTTTTTTTTTTGGTTTTTGTTTTATAAAGCTGGTAGTTAACCACTTCAGAGATTTTAAGTTAGTACTTTTTTTTATATTTTATTATTTTCATATTATATTATTTTATTTATTTATAACATAAGCATGATTTATGATGACAGCCCCATCGACGACAGATCCAATAAAGATGATATGTCTGATCTTTATCAAACCCCATCCACATCGGCCGATAATAGTTTTACAAGTACTTCTCTCCCACTGAATATCGCTCTCGAATCCACGTTCGCGCAATACCCTAAATGCTTTAATGTTGTACACATTAATGCGCAGAGCATACCTGCTCACTACTCCGATCTCGTCTCTTCTTTTGATGTCAAAAATACGCATGCCATTTTAGTATCAGAAACTTTCCTAAAGCCCTGCCTACCGTCCGCCTCATACGTGTTACCAGGTTTTCATCTAATTCGTAACGATAGGACCGGCAAAGGTGGCGGAGGAGTGGCCATTTATTTACGTAACCATATACCATTTTCTATTCTAGATAAATCCATGACTGAATATACTGGATCGTCAGAACATTTATTTATAGAAGTCATTTTCGGAACTCGAAAGCTTCTGCTGGGAGTTTACTATAGCCCTTCACTTCGCGTAGATTATTTCGAAGCATTCGAGGAATTGTTAGAAACATATGTTACAGGTGTTGATCATACAGTCATAATGGGTGATTTCAACACCTGTCTAATTAAAAATGACTATCGAGCGAAGCGTTTATTAAACATAATAGAGCGAACTAACCTTAGTATCCTCAAAACAAGCCCCACGCATTTCTTTCCAAATTGCGACCCATCATTGCTCGATTTAATGATTGTATCTTCCGTGGAACACGTCAATACCTATGGTCAACTTTCAGCAGAAGCATTCTCTTATCACGATCTGATTTATATATCTTACAAAATTAGACCACCTAAAATTAAACCTACGATTGTAATGCGACGAAGCTTTAAGAATTTTGACAATAATAAATTTTTAACTGATTTAGATCAAATAGATTGGGACGCAGTTTTCGACGCATCGTCAATGGAAGAGAAGGTTAACATTTTCAACTCTCTTCTTATTGGATTGTTTGACAAGCATGCGCCTTTTAGACCAATCAGGCTTAAACATCTCCCAGCACCTTGGCTGTCGGATGACATCAGAAACGTAATGTCCAAAAGGAACTCCGCCAAGTCGAAATACAAAGCCAATCCAACAGATGTTAATCTATATAAATATAAACAATTACGTAATAAATGTAGTAGGCTTTGTAGAGACGCGCAGCGCACTTATTTTCATCTCTCATTGCAAAACAAAGATACTGCCAAGACCTGGAAATTTCTTGACGCTATGGGCATAGGTGGCAAGAAAAAACCTGCTTTGTCGGTTCAGACAATGGACATAGAAGCGCTTAATAAATTTTTCACTACCGTTAGTCCATTGGATAGCACCATTAAAGCAGACACGCTTACTTTTCTCTCCTCCCAGCCTAGGCCACAGCATGACTCTTTTCATTTGAATCCAGTCACTATAGATGAAATAAGGAAAAGTATATATACCATTGAATCAGACGCTATTGGCTGTGATGGAGTTAGTCGAAAAATGATAACCTCAACTCTTGACTATATCTTACCCGTTCTGTCTCATATCTTTAATTACTCTATTTCCACTAACAGTGTTCCTACTTCCTGGCGCCTTGCTTTTGTCATTCCTATTTCTAAAACTAACAATCCAGTATCCCTTTCCCATTTCAGACCTATATCCGTACTTCCTTTCCTTTCAAAAGTTCTCGAACGTCTTGTCTATTCGCAACTCTCCCTTTATCTCACTAAACATAATATCTTAAGTCCATCTCAGTCAGGATTCCGTTTGGGACATAGTACCGTTACCGCACTAACCAAAATTTCTGAGGATATTAAATGTGGTATTGATAATCAGGAAGTCAGTATTATCGCCCTGTTGGACTTCTCAAATGCATTTGGCACTGTAGATTTTGAAATACTGTTAGCAACTCTAAAGAACCTTAATTTTTCCGCCGATGCTATCGCATGGTTTCACTCTTATTTATTCAATCGTAAACAATGTGTACGTTACGATAATCATTACTCTTCTTGGTGTCAGATGCACGCAGGTGTCCCACAGGGTAGTGTCTTATCCCCACTACTTTTCTCAATATACATCAACTCGGTAACTGAGATCCTGTCTGTCCCTTACCACCTGTATGCTGATGATCTGCAGCTATATACATCAACACCCGTCAACAGTCTTGCTGAAACTATTGAACAATTCAATTTTAACCTCGATATTGTGAGTGAGTGGAGCATGTCACGTGGTTTGTGCATAAATGCCAGTAAGTCCCAGCTATGTTTGATCGGTAGCAAACAACAACTTAACAAAATTGATTTGATTTCACTGCCACCCATTATGTTAAATGGCATTAAGTTGGAGTTTAGCGACACGGTCAAAAACCTGGGTATTATCATGGATAGAACTTTGTCCTGGTCTCCATATATTACGTATATCAGTCGCAGGATCTTCGCGGTACTTGGGAAACTAAAACGGTGGAAAAATTTCCTACCCATCAAAACCAAAATTACCTTAGCCAACTCCCTTTTGTTACCTATACTTGATTATGCAGACACTTGCTACCTGGATTTGCCACTATTTCTCCTTAATAAGTTGGAGCGTCTGCAAAATCTAGTTATACGATTTATCTATGGGTTGCGAAAATTTGACCACATTACCCAATACCGCCTGCAGCTGAAATGGTTGACGGTAAAAGATAGACGCAACTTTCATGCTCTATGCCTCCTCTATTCTGTACTTTTTCTCCCTAACACTCCTATTTATCTTAAAAACCGCTTCTCCTTCCTCGGCCACGACTCCTCTTATCCCTCTAGTCTTCGGTCGCGCAGTGATAATAAGTTATCCACTCCTTTCTGTCATTCTCGTATATATTTCGAGTCATACACAGCGAAAGCAGTACAACTCTGGAACGGTCTTCCATATACAATCAGACATTCAGCTTCTTTGGGAATTTTTAAAAGTCGTTTGAAGGCTCATTATCTCTCATTATCACTTTAGGATCATGCATGATATGTATATATGTATTAATAGGAATGTATGTTTATATATTTATATATCCGTTAAATATATTATATTTATATTATTCAAGTATATATTAGTATGTAGGTACATGTATGTCTATCTATTAATACTTTTTGCACCAACCCATATGTTATCTATAAGTCCTAGTCTGTAAGGTTGCCTGTAAGAGATCACTTGAAGTGATAAGGCCGCCCATGCACATTAATGTTAATAATTGTGTATTTTTTTTCTTTGTATAATATGTTAAACTTAATTTTTGTGCAATAAGGTATTTTTTGTTGTTGTTGTTGTTTCTATAATAATATAATAATAGATAGAACTTTAAAATGCAGAATAGTAGTTATAGTGGCATAAGTATAGTAGTTGGACATATGGTATCGCGGTCTTTTTCTATAGCCATACGTTCTCTAATATTATAGAACATTTTTTTTGTTCTATCTTCAATAGTTTTCGCAGCGCAAGCTATAACAGATTTTTTGTTTCACACCTTGGGTTACATAGAAGCAGTTTTCCCAGAGATCCCTATTTTTTTTTTAAGAATGAAATTTAGCCTAAGTCGGTCAGTGAAAATACTTTCTTTGCTTTCTTTATTCTTTCTCTGCTTTCTTGCTTTCTAATGCTGAAAATATTTTATAAATTGGTCCAGTAGTTTTTGTGTGAAACGGTAACAAACATACATACAAAACCCAATTTTTATGTATAACTATTGAAAACAATCTATAATGGAACCCTCACATAAATAATCTAACAAAAATATTAAAATCTGCTATATTTTCCATAAGAACAATAAAACAATTGACAAACACAGCAACTATTAAATTGGTGTACTTTGCTCAATTCCACGGTGTCATGAGATACGGGATATTATTATGGGGCTCAGCAAAGGAGGCAAAAATAAAAAATATTTTGCAAAAAGAGCAGCTAGAGCAGTTTTTGGTAAAAGACCCCGTGACTCATTGAGACACTACTTTAAGGAGATCGGTATTCTGACGCTTCAGTCAGTATACATATATATAAATATTTGTATACATATATATACACATATTCAAAAAGTAGTCTGATTGCCACACGTATAATACAAGGAGAAAAGAAAAGCTACAAATAGTCTTCTTAGCAAATCCTTTATTGGCAATGGGGTTTGCTTTTATGATAAAATCCAAGCACAGTAACGGGACTGCCGGATCCAAAATTTAGCATGGTTATTAAAAAAAATCCTTATACAGAAGGCCTACTATAGTATAGGTGAATAATAAATATATGAATAAATACATATTAACATACAAAAAAAAAGTTTCCTCTTTAGAATATTAGTTTAGAATCGATAAGACCTTATTTTTATACAAATATCATTAACCTATAGCGCTAATCTATAAAAAAAAGAAAAAATATTTACTCGTTCATAATTACAATATTTGCAAATAAATATTAGTAGATTTCCCACGACGATTCCCGGATTTCATGATCGTTCGTTTAAACAAACGTTGCTACGGTCACTGATTTCTGCAATATGCATGCATTTCCTCTGGTTGTTGTTTGTTTCATTGATCGGATATGGACGTTTTTTTCATGTCGCTGTATGCTTTAAGGCACGCTTAATCGAGTATACCACTCCATCTAGGAGTTTGGGGCTCACTGAAAAATACCCACTAAAACCCAGCGGAATCCTTTTCATCCGTATGGTAGATATCTGGATGAATCCGATGATGATAACGGCCTCACAGAAGGAAGCAACTGCCCTCCAGCCGGTCATTCTATCGAGCATAGCGCCCACTATGCTGGGGAGAGGGAGTTCACTTCCAAGCAGCGATACTAAGATATGGTGCTGGGGGCCCCAGGCCGGGCAGTCTGCCAAAGTGTGGGGCGCCGTATCCATATCGTAATAGCCACGTCCACATTCTAGGCACGCAGACGTCTCCTCACATCCCACAACCTCAAGCAAGTACTTACCAAAACAATCATGTCCAGTAAGCACCTGCACCAACCTCTATGATAATAGACCTTGCCCTCTTGAGAGCCAATCTTCCAATTGGGGACGAATAGCAGCAGCAAATCGTCGTTGCTAAGTAAATTGATACCCAATCTTTATATATTTTTTTATAAAGTTTATTTTTAAATTATAATATGTAACTGATACTGATATAAAGTTTATTCGGATACTTAATACTTGTTTTTATTGCCGACAGATTGTAAAAAATTGTTATACAGTTTAAAACGACACCATGTGAAAAGTGGTTTAGTTCTTTATGATTTTCAAACAACATTGGTTCAGGACGGAAGTTTTTTTGCCTAGGGACATGTCTTTGCAGGTAGTGTGGTCAAGTCTAGGCAATTCAAGACCAAAGACTCCCACCAATCGAGATTTTCTGGTTTATACAGATATATAATAATCAGCTGTTATAGTCAATTTTCTATACTTGCCTTTCTAGGAATCGAATCCGAAACGTAATCCAGTAAATACACTCCACACCTTTTAATTGAATATTTATGTATTTTCTTTTATGAAACGCTTCATATGTTCATAACATTAGTACCTCGTACGTAAAACAATGACCAGACAATACAATTACGTGCAAAAGACGTTAATAAGAGTAAAAACAGATTGGGTGACAACTAGAATAAGATACGCTCAATTGTTGGACCGAAGCCAAATATATGAAGGCCCCTTTAAAATAATTCTCAAACCAAAAGATTTCATTATTCTTTATAAATGAAAGAAAGTCTGTCTCATTGGTCTAGTGGTTATCATGTTTGACTACAAACATAAGGTCCCGGGTCGGGCCAATTCAAATATCGGTAATGAGTTTTTCATTAACTTTTTCTCAATATTTGTCCGAAATTGGGAAGTTAGCGTTGTACTCTACCCCCGTGCCTCGGAGAGCACGTTAAACCGTCGCCTGAACTCTCTCCGACCATGCCGGGTTTCCATCATTGGTATCTATGAGAGCGAAAGAATAGAGACTGCACTTGTGTACCATGCCTGCTAACCCGCAGTGAAGCAGCCTGGTGGGTGTATACTCTATCAACCCTCTCTCCTATGAGTGAGGAGGCCTGCGCCCAACAATGGGACGGTAAAGGTACTTACCTTACCTTCTTTAATAACAACTAATAAAAAATTAAGCGCAATTCCTTTCCTACTCATTACATAGAATTAAATCTTTTAAGTCAGCTCTTATGTTTAATAGAAGGTACGGTTTTTTACTTAATATCGTTTTTCACTAAATTTCATTTATTAATATTTGACAAAACTTTATTAAAATAAAACCTTATCAATTATAAGTAAAAAAAAATATATTTGAACTTGAGTAGATTTATAAAAAAGGATTTTGTTCACGATTGAAATTATGAACAAATCACATACAAGAATAATAGGGAGTGTTTCAACTTGTATAGGAATAAAATAAGGGCTTCAAAATTCTGTTTTGTTATCAAGGCGCATTAAAATTACCTGGTAGTCTACTATTTTTATGATACTTAGTAACTGATGATACATAGAAATATTTGGACTATCTTGCTAGACTGGTGGGAGGCGTCGGTCATCGCTAATTAATATCCTACCAGCAAAATCGTACCTTCGAGCAATATGTTTGTGTTCCGGTACGGTACTGTGTTAAAACCATAAGAGGTAAATTGTCTCTTATCAGAATAGCATTCTTCCAACTTAGACTGTATTAGACTTACCATTAGGTGTCCGCTTTAACCTCGAGACTGTGTCTTGTGAATATATATTTCTATATCATATAAAGGTCAATATAGAAATTATATCGTCTATGTATTAGAATAGAATGATTAACGAAACAACGAATCTAGATTTCAAAGGTTGCGATTTGTAAGAGAATTAATTCAATGATCTTTTCTTTGGAGACAACGAGAGCGATTTCAATTAATCAAATAACGCCTCAGACCGTAAGGAGGATGTCGGTGACATTTATTTATTATTAGACATTCCTTGTCGAACGCTTTATTATAATATAATATTATTTACGATATTTTTATGTGTTAAATTTGTCTGAGAATAAGAGAGAAAGGAAGAATAAAGCATAGGGACGCAAGGCTCTCCGCGGACATCTTCATTAATGGCATCCATAATTTCCATACTGTGGGCGTTTGTTGGGTAATGTTGATGCAATCAAACATTTTATTAATTAACTCAGATTATAATGTTTAATCACTTAATGTTCCCGATATCAGTTTACACAAACTTTTTAATAATAATAGCTAGGAACGCAAGAGTTTCAAAAGTCGACCGCACCGGCGGGCCATCACCCGAGAGCTACCGAGAAACACGTCGGATCGTCACTTATTGGCTCTACCCCACGCCGATAGACAGATAGCGCCAACGTTCCACAGACAATAGCACTCCAACATATTTATAAATTCATACTTTAAGTCGTGCCATCATGGTCTAGTGGAGTAACCCGCGGGATTCTTCCTTAGATAAGTCGCGGGTTCAAACTCTTGTCAGGCATCACTAAATTTCTATTTATAAAAATAAACTTACATACTTGATACATTCGTTTTCAATTTATTGTGCTTTTCGGTAAAGAAAATCGTGACAAAATTGCATATTCCGGAAGTTACATGTGTAGCCTACCAATCTGCAGTGGACCAGCGAGGTGGGTCTATGCTCCAAAAATTCTTTTTTTTATGTGTGGGGAGACCTGTCCCCACCAGTGAGACGATATTAGGCTGCTAACCTTACCTTTCACTTTGAATCAGAGGAAAAGCTATTTAAAGACAAACCATGTTCAAACATCAGCCTGTATGAGATGAATGAGAAGAACAAGGACGAAAACAAACGGATTGTTTTAAGTAAACAAGTGCGGGCCCTTTTCTCTTTAGACATTTGAAACAAATATATATTAAAATCTTTCGTTTCAGATTATACAATTTTCTAAATTGTAACCGTTTTAACACTGAGTATGTAAAAAAAAAAGTGAAATATTCTCCAGGTATGTGGACTCTAAGAAAATGTAGATTGAAAATCTCTTTTAAAAGTTTTTATATAGTGGAATTACTTGTTATCAGATACATTTTCGATCTATCTATTATTATCTATCTATTATTATCTATACTATCTATCTATTATCAATAAATATGGTTTATTTCGTATATAACAGTTTATTTTGCATTATCACGTCAATTAGTAAGACTCCATAATTTTATTTACGTCAAAATAACAATGTTAATTTCCAAATATTATAAAAAGAAATGAGGTTTTAATACGTGTTTCAATAAATTACGCAAACAATACTTGATAGCTTAATATCAAAATATTGCGAAACCTAACAATATTATGTGTTATTAAAGCGACAGCGTAGGTTTTGAGGCTCTTGTAAACATTAATTATTTTCTTATAACAATACAACTGAAACAAAATTGAAATGGATATTGTTATTCATTATTTTCACGAAGAAAAAATCCCTTAATACAATACTCCCTCAGGAACGGTTGGATTTATAGGCTCATTAATAAATAATGTGCGTGTGTTTTCCATTTCACAACACCGCACATTTGAGGGGCCTTAATTAGTTCCTTCTTAATTAATTACGTTATAAATTTAGGAGCAATTACAATCAGATCTGAGTCCAACTGAACTATATATATATATATTTCTTAACGACGTCCCCCTGCTAGGCACAGCCCTCCTCACTCATATATTGATTTTGATTTCGAATTGGCCCGACCCGGGACTCGAACCCAGGACCTCTTGTCTGTAGTCGAACATGCTAACCACTAGACCAATGAGGCAGTCTAGTCTAGACAAAGTTTTATGCACAGTAATATCTTATGGTATTACTGTAAATACAAGACTAATTAATACATGTAGAAGGTTTTTGAGACTTTGAATATGGCGATTGAAGGCTTATTAAAGTCAAAAAAATTCAAAATATCTCTATTCAAGTAGGCCCATTACAGCAATTTGAATCGTCAAATATCGTTTTTTTTATATATTATTTAAATGAATGACTGATGATAACATCAAAGAACGACTTACAATCTAAAGTTACAGAAACAGAAGAGGTAAAATTAAGTAAACAAGTAGGAAGATGTCAGACTTTACTTTAGGAATGATTTCTTGAGGCCTTAATAAAACTTTATATTTCTTTATCCCGACCCACATATCTCCATCAAAGTATAAATTAATTGATATGTTACAGACATAGTATCTGTAAAATACCAATTAAAGATATATCTACATATACGATATATATAATTTGACGGCCTCGCTGGCGCAGTGGTGCGAGTATTCGCTTTGCAAGCGGAGGTCTCGGGTTCGTTCCCCGGTAGGGCAAATTTTAGAAAATTGTATTTTCTAATTTGTTTAGGCCTGGATCGGTCGAAGGCTTCGACCGCGACTAGTTACCACCCTACTAGTAAAGACGTGCCGCTCAACAAAGAGATTTGTGTTCCAGTACGATGCTGTGTAGAAACCATAAGAGGTATATCACCTCTTACCAGATTAGCGCGCTTCCATCTTAGACTGTATAATCACTTACTATCAGGTGAGATCACAGTCTAGCGCTAACCTGTCAGCAATAAAAAAAAAGTTAAAAGAAGTAACGTCAATTCTTGCACCATTTACCAAAAACGTTATTAAATTAATCAATTAAAATCCTTTACAATCAAAATTAACGATTGAAAATTTTGAATATCTCCTTCAAATATAATAATGGGACTTGCACTACAAAAAAAAGCTTTTTATATCTATAAAACGGATGTACTCCAACCCAATGTACTTACAAAGGTAATACACAAAACTCACTTGCTCACTTATCACAAAATATTGCAAATTACTTCAAATTTAGCAGACTTTTTTCACACAATGTCTTTAATTCGGGATTTTCCCATACTCCCACAGTTACCCTGTGGGTTACATTGTAATATAAATATATGATATCTAGTGAATAAACTAACAATATTTACACAATCGATATTAACATCAGTAAGTTAATTGGTTTAACACGTGTTTATGCATGTTTTTGATAGAATTTGTTAACACGATTATGGGATAAAATTAATTGAAATTGATGTCGTTAAAGGCCACGTTCATAAATCAATTAGTTTATTAAATTAAACAACGTTACGTCATTAAAACCAGGTTGTTAATTGAACATATTTATATCTAAAGGAAGTATATTTTTTACGACTCTAGGCTATTTTATCTATACTAAAAATAATGCAGTGCATTCCGGAAACTATGCGTGTTTTTCATATACAATATCACATAGTATGTTTTTATATTGATACTAGCACTGCGCCGCGGTTTCACCCGCCTAGATACAGATCTCGTGGCAGCGGAAAGTCTACTAAGTCGGACTATAGATTTTTCTTGTTAGAAGATAGAAAAGTTTTATTTATTATTTTAGAAATATTTCCTTTCAGATTCATACTTATATTCATAATCTAATCCATATATAGATTTTACTTTACAACGAATATATATCGAACTACAAGATTTTAAAATTCATAACATCAATTACGTAGAATGTTTGACTTTAGCAAAATTAAAAATACTCTACTGGTTTTGAAAAATTCTTGATTTCAAGGAGATATTGAAAAACAATTTTTAAATTGGTATCCTTGGAACATGAGTATTCTCACCAATCGCAGGCCCTTTTATAAGGGTCGGTACAATTCTGTTTAGATTGAAATTTTTATATTCGTTATATCATTTGAATGGAATGTCCGATTTCAATAACTTAAAAAGTATTTTACAGGTAGTGTCTTTAATTTTAAAAATATTATAGCATTGAATAGGTTAAGGAATATAAAAAAGGTATGAATAATATGGTTGGAATATTGTCGGCACTTTTATTAACTTTTAAAATATATAAAAGTAGTAAAGTGGCAGAACTACAGTAGTTGAACATATAGTATCGCGGACTAACATATAACAGAATCTCTACATTTCAATCAGGATTTAATTTTGATTTGTACTATTTATTCTTGCTAACGTAAATTGTATAATTAATTGTAAATAAATTATGGAGGAAAAAAACCTTTATGTGTATTGAAAAATGGAAAACTAGTAAAATATAATTTACGCAAATAAATAAAGTTTATACGCCTATTTGTAGTACTGAAATAACTTCTATATATTTAAAGTATATGATACAAAATAATATATTTGTCGGAGAATAAGAGAGATGGAAACATAGCATAGGGGCGTAGAGTTCTCCGCCGACATCGTCATTAATGATGTCCAGAATTCCAAACTGTGGGCTTTGATGGGTAATGTTGGTGCCATCGAACACTTTATTATTTAACTCAGATTATAATGTAATGTTCCCGATATCAATTTACATACACTCATAAATAATAATAGCTAGGAACGGGATGGTCTCAACAGTCGACCGCTCCGGTGGACCACCGCCCGAGAACTATCGAGAGACGCGTCGGACTGCCACTTATTGACTCTACCGCACGCCGATAGACAGATGGCGCCAGCGTTCCACAGAAAATTGTACACGGACCAGCGATCCACAAACTACTGCACTCCGACATATTTATTTTGATGCGTTGTCATGTAACCTTAAATATTGAATAAAACTTCTCTGGAAAATATAAAGGCTTATATAGAAAATTTTTCTACGAGCATGTATATGTCTTGTTATTTCCACAGCAATATCATATGGAGAAAAAACGAAGTGTATTTTAGTATAATACTAAGATATTGGTTTTATGAATTTTAAAATACATGAAATTTGTAAATCATAATGGAAATCTTAGTATTTCATAATTTCCAAAGTATTAGAATAATTACAAAAATGTTCCTAGGATAATCTTTGAGATTTCATCTCTAAAGCCAAGTTGATTTGATTATACAGATCATTGAATAGATCGCTGCGGTTGTGTTGTTTATTAGAAACAATTTTTAAAGAAATACTACGCGGTTAAGACTTGAACTACTTTACTTTCAGATTTTCACGTGAACATATTTTCGTTTAAGTGTTACCTTTTTAAAAAAAATACTGAATATGAGTTTTATCTGAAGTGGAACTTCTTAAGGCGCATGAGGGTAAAACTTTTATGTATGAAACGCGTGATTAGTGTCACGAAGATCTGCAGCGTTTTTTATGCTAATTCGTTTGAAGGTTAAGTAGTTTTAATTAATATTCACAAATAACACGTGGAATTTTAATTTGCCATTCATCATTTAATATACAATTTTTCATAAAATGTATACTAAAAATATTTCATAAATTCTCTTTTCTAAATTTTGAATTCGAAAACAATATTTAATTAATAATTTCTATTTGACAAAAATCACGTGGCTTTTAATTTACAATTGGTTATTTGAGAGTTCAATAAATTATTTGTATTAATTTTTGAAACTTTTAAAATTTTAATGGCAATTAAATTCATTAAGTTTCTAACATATTTTCCTTTTCTCCTCCCTAAAAGTCTTGGAGGTCTAAACTTTTAGATTTGCATAAATATAAACAAGACTTAAAAATTAGCTTGCCAAAAAAGTTTCACTTCTGATATGTGTACTTTGTACGCACGCACTTTTATCGTTTTTTTTTTTTCAAATACATTCACACCTCTTATATACAACTCCTATAATGTCAATGTTCAATGTCCTTGGACATTGAGTGTATAAATAAAAAATTTTTTAATAACGATTGAATATTTGAACAACATATTGAAATAAATTCAATGCATAGGAAAATTGTGAAGGTGTTATTGAACCTGTAGATGACACTTCATTTTGATATAGTTTATTTTTAATAAAAATTGAGTTTAATTCTTTTTATAAGGCTAAATCTTGTACTCGTATATTTTTATATGTCTTTCTTAATACAAATATATTTACAGTGTACAATATAGAGTATTCTATCTATTCTAATGATGGGTATTGATGAGCTTTACATTTTGAAATGGTTACTTTTTGTCGTAAATCTGTTTTCTAAAATATGTGCCTTTCTGGAATTTATTGTCACGTAAATGTATTTCTCATGAATAATTAATATACCAATATAGTACTAATAAATGGTTATCAGTTGTAGTTTTAAAAAAATAATGATGTTTAAATATTTATTAAATTGTTAGTTTGTGCTAAATTGTTAATATCACTACTGCTATTTTTATTTTAACCGTATTGTTTCAAAAGAGTGCAATAAATATATTTAAATAAATAGATTTAAAAAATGATCTTATTTTCCAAAAGGTAACGCACGAGTCCATAAATAATTTGACATTACTAATCTTTCCGGCGTTGGGCTTGTTAGGATTAATCCTAGAAAGATCCTAACAAGAACAAGATCCTAAACAAGAAATGAATAAAGATGTTAACATCTTTATACATTTCTTGAGAGATCCAGGTATCTATTGACTCATCACGATATCTCTGGAACCATATGGCGTAGAGACTTGAAATAGGAATATTCCTTTTGCCGAGTAGAGGTCGGCTAAGAATGGATTTTACGAAATTCAACTATTGACTTATTGACTCATCATGATATCTCTGGACCCATAAGGCGTAGACACTTAAAATTTGATAGAAGTCATTCTTTTGCCGAGTAGAGGTCAGCTATGAATGGATTCTACGAAATTCCACCCGCAAGGGCAGTTGCGGGGGTGTTAATTAAAAAACTCAAACTTCACATTTACAGGTTATATCTATTATAGTATGTAAAGCTTGGTGAGAATTGTTTTTTTTACATAATGGAATCTATTAAATTCCACACTCAAAGGGCAGGGCGGTTATGTTTCCTATTTGTAAAACAATTTGTCTAAATTAATGAAAATGCTACCGAAAAAACAATCCACGCAGACGAAGTCGCGGATTCAGCTAGTATCTATCTATATAAATTTTAATACTAATTAAATAGTGAACACTGTATTTAATCTATAAAGTTGATAAATTTACTAAACATTTTAAAATAAAATGTTTGAGTTCATTTGCTTTAGAACCAAAAGCTTTTGACTATACTTAAGTATCTGTTTTTTCATACGTACATAATTTTGCAAAGGCATTTACGGTTCTTTGTGCGACAATAATAGATTTAAATTGCTACACTTTATGTTGAAACCAAAGCATATAAAACGCGAAATTTTCACGGCAAAGCCTAATTTGAACAAATTGTCGCCCGTTTCTGTTTTAATTAAGGGTATACGGAACGCTTCAATCAGGTTACCCCCAATGGAAGTGTATTTTGTGATAAATTGGAGATAATTTAATTAACAATTCAAGACGCTACTAGCTTTTGGCTTTGTAATGCCTGGGTATGTTTATCAATAAAATCTTTTAATACTTACACTGAAATAAAGGTTTTAATACTCTTCATTTTTACAACAATTTATTGTGCATTTAATTTTTAATACAGATTTCAAAGTATAAATATTTTGCCGCGTCGCACTTTGAAAGAAACGCAGAAAAATATATATTTTTTAATTAAATACCATTACGGAATGTCGGAATTAAATTTCAGCAGTGCTTTCGTTTATTTCAGAGTTGTTTTTGGTGTTTTAATACATTTTTTAAATATTATACGTTGTTGTCACCTGCATAGTTTCCGATGCCGTTGGATTATGTGGAAATTCGTTGTATATTAGATTAAATTGTTAATCTAAACAATTTATTAATACATCTGTAAACAAAAAATTAAATCCGGTCCAACATTTAGGAGTTCAGTGACACATACACGAATACAAACCACATGTGTAACGATTACCGATTGCTCCACGTTGAATCTATATATCGACGTAAGAAATCGTATTTGCTGTAATCCTCAAAGTATAAACAACAGTTTATACTAAAATATGAAAAAATAAAGTCATTGGACTGCCTCATTGGTCTAGTGATTAGCATGTTCGACTACAGACACGAGGTCCTGGGTTCGAGTCCCGGGTCGGGCCAATTCAATAATGAATATTGAGTTTTCTATCAAGATTTTCTTAATATTTGCCCGAAGTTGGGAAGTTGGCGGTGTAATCCACCCCCGTACCTCGGAGAGCACGTTAAGCCGTCGGTCCTGCGCCTGATCTCTCTCCGGTCGTGTCGGATTACCGTCAGAGTACCGGAGAGTGAAGGAATAGAGGGAGCACTTGTGTACTATGCCTGCCAAACCGCAGTGGAGCAGCTGGTGGGTCTACGGTCTAAAAACCTTCTCTCATAGGAGTGAGGTGGCCTGTGCCCAGCAGTGGGATGTTAATGGGCTGCTACTTACGTTACCTAAAGTCATTGAGAGGTATTGCGTAGATTTTATGTTTACATTTCCGTATCGTCATTTCGATGCACATAAAATACAGTGAAATATAACATTGTGAGATTATATGACCCGTAGTATGGCCCTTTCGCGACCGCTATTTGGTATGGATTTTTGTATCCAAATAAAGCCATGAAGCCAAAAATACTAAAGCTATCCAGAAAATACAAAAAATTTTTTCACTGTACCTATAAATTTGCCCAGAAGCCATTCGCTACATAAAAAATCTGGCGTCACTATTCTGATTTTTATTATAGATATGAAATGAAATGTCTGTCAAAATATTTATACGGATTTTTACTATTGTAATATATTGAAAAGTAAAAGAATGCCATCGTTTATCGCAGTTGAAAGATTTAAACTCATACATATGGTTGAGACAACTGGCTATTCATTACTCACTAGTAGAATAATACGTATAGATAACTTTTTCATAAAAAAAATTGAATTTATTAATACTCTATGTTTCTTATAAACTCAAGTATGCCAAAGCCAAAATAACATTAAGTACATATCGACGTAAGATAACGTATTTGCTGTAAGCCTCAAAAGCCGAAAATCATAATTTTTTACAGATGAAACGCGTAATTAGCATCACCAAGATGTGCAGCGTGTTGTTCTAATTCGTTTAAAGGTTAGGTAGTGTTAATATTAACAAATACCATGTGACATTTCAATTTGCCACTCGTCGTTTAATTATTTAAGATACAATTTTTCATTACATACAAAATTAAATATTTCATAAATTCTCTTTTCTAAATTTTAAATTTAAAAACAAAATTTAATTAAAAATTTGTAATAATGACAAAAAAACACGCGGCATTTTTATTTACCATTCGTCATTTGACATTTCAATAAATTATTTGTATTCATTTTCAACACTTAATATTTTAATGACAATTTAATTCATTAAACTCCTAACATGTCTTCCTTGTTCCCTCCGTCTAAGTCCCAGAATCCTAAAATTTTAGATTTGTATATATATAAATAAGACTTAAAAATTATTTTGCCAAAGTTTCACTTCTGACATGTGTACTTTGCACGCATGCACTTTTTATTTTTTTTATACCATAAAATGGCATAAAAAAAATTGGTCCAGGTCCAATATTTTTAGAACAAAAAATAAATACGTACAGTGGAAGTGAAGCTATAACTTCACCAAAACTTAATAAAATCACCACACAAAATTTGTATCTGTAAATTATATTAAGCTTAAGCATTGGCTTTATTGATTGTGCCATCGGTTTTAGAAATGTTTTTGGCCTTGGTGTGTTCACCACAAATCTAAAATTTTAGGATTCTGGGACTTAGACGGAGGGAACAAGGAAGACATGTTAGGAGTTTAATGAATTAAATTGTCATTAAAATATTAAGTGTTGAAAATGAATACAAATAATTTATTGAAATGTCAAATGACGAATGGTAAATAAAAATGCCGCGTGTTTTTTGTCATTATTACAAATTTTTAATTAAATTTTGTTTTTAAATTTAAAATTTAGAAAAGAGAATTTATGAAATATTTAATTTTGTATGTAATGAAAAATTGTATCTTAAATAATTAAACGACGAGTGGCAAATTGAAATGTCACATGGTATTTGTTAATATTAACACTACCTAACCTTTAAACGAATTAGAACAACACGCTGCACATCTTGGTGATGCTAATTACGCGTTTCATCTGTAAAAAATTATAATTTTCGGCTTTTGAGGCTTACAGCAAATACGTTATCTTACGTCGATATGTACTTAATGTTATTTTGGCTTTGGCATACTTGAGTTTATAAGAAACATAGAGTATTAATAAATTCAATTTTTTTTATGAAAAAGTTATCTATACGTATTATTCTACTAGTGAGTAATGAATAGCCAGTTGTCTCAACCATATGTATGAGTTTAAATCTTTCAACTGCGATAAACGATGGCATTCTTTTACTTTTCAATATATTACAATAGTAAAAATCCGTATAAATATTTTGACAGACATTTCATTTCATATCTATAATAAAAATCAGAATAGTGACGCCAGATTTTTTATGTAGCGAATGGCTTCTGGGCAAATTTATAGGTACAGTGAAAAAATTTTTTGTATTTTCTGGATAGCTTTAGTATTTTTGGCTTCATGGCTTTATTTGGATACAAAAATCCATACCAAATAGCGGTCGCGAAAGGGCCATACTACGGGTCATATAATCTCACAATGTTATATTTCACTGTATTTTATGTGCATCGAAATGACGATACGGAAATGTAAACATAAAATCTACGCAATACCTCTCAATGACTTTAGGTAACGTAAGTAGCAGCCCATTAACATCCCACTGCTGGGCACAGGCCACCTCACTCNTGTGTGTGTGTGTGTGTGTGTGCGAAAAATTAGAATGTTATGTATAAGTAGTATTTATTTATTTACAAATTACAAGAAGTTTTTCAGTCTCATCATAAGTTAGCGTTTGGAGCCAAGTCATACATTTAACTTTACAGGCATGTGTGGATAGAGAGTAAATGCCTAACACTTTGTTAATCTTATTGTATAAAGGAGAACTTAGGTTTCTGTAGTGACGATTTGCAATTTCTGTTCTTGACTTTATGACGTTACAAACTAAGTCCGCCCGACGTTTTTTAAATTTTAAAGTTGGATCATAACCTAAACTTGAATGCTTCTTGAGAATTACTTTTAGTATAAAGAATTGACGTATTGTTAAAACTTTACAAATTGAAAATTTTAAATATTCCTGTTCCTTGGGGTCACCCGCGTACACCTCAGTCTCTTGAGAATATAACGAAATCCGTTCTTAGCGAGCGTGTACATCTTGGAATTATTTATTTTCGTAACTCAATCGAGGAAAATTAATTTTGGAGATCTGGCGATGAGAGTGCGATTTTTTTGATTTGATTGATTTTATACTATGTTATGCGTCTACCTCATTGGTTTAGTTCTTAGCATGTTCGCCTATAGACACGAGTTCCTGGGTTCCAGTCCCGGGTCCGGGTCGGGCGAATTAAAAAAAGTTGGCGGTGTGCTCCACCTCCGCGCCTCGAAAAGCCAAGGAGTGCATTTGTGTACTATGCCTGCCAACCCGCAGTGGAGCAGCGTGTTGTGTCTATGCACTAAATACCATCTCTTATGAGTGAGGACGACTTTACCCAGCAGTGGGACGTTAATGGGCTGCTACTTACTTACTTTTACTCATGTTATAGAAATTTTTTGTAATTAATGTTTCAAATTTATCAAGAATGGGGGAATTAGTTAAATAACATAAATATATAATTCAACTCTTTCGTTTTAGTCTATTTTAAAAAGTAAAATGTTGAAAATTTGTAGATATTAGAGATTTACTAAGATTTTGGCGTGACTCAGATACCATATGTATCGTGAAAGTTTAAAATTTATTTCAGTTAATGTTTATTGACTTTGAAATATATATTTTTGTTACGTACCTATGTCCTGATGATATTATTTAAAATGGACATGCACTAGCCTTTGATTCCAATCCGAATCGAAGCGAAAACAATACTGAACGGCGTGCAGTAGATGGGTAAAGTGTGTAAAGGATCAATTAATACATCTCTACCCGCCTATGGTATAAAATATATCATAGGGAAAAGTTAAAATTTATTACAAATAAACGCTTTGGATGTTAAAGACTTTCATTTGTCATTACAAAGGATCTATTGTAATAGAAATCCGTATAACAACTTGACGGCTAGACGATACGGACTACGGCTACCCTATTGTGAATGTACAATGTTGCTTGAATGTTCTACATACTTCAAGTTCAATAGGCGTATGGCTTTATTTCTCCAGTTGTATTATTTTCAATTTTGCTTATACAATCTATAAATTTAGCTTACATGTTAATTTTAGCCAAAAATATGTAAGGGAAATTCTTACTACCCTTATGACCTGAAAATTTTCTGGAAATAATTTTTAATGTAAAACTTCTTTAGGCGGATGAGTGTAAAAGTTTTACGAACGAAGCGCGTGATTAGCGTCACGAAAATGTGCAGCGTTTTTTATCCTAATTTGTTTGAAGGTTTGGTAGTATTAATGTTTACAAATAACATGTGACATGTTAATTTGCCACTCATTATTTAATAATTTAATACACTTTTTTCATAAAATATAAAATAAGAATATTTCATAAAATCTTTTTTCTAAATTTTAAATTAAAAAATAAAATAATGAATAATTTCGAATATTGAAAAAAGAACACGTGGCATTTTTATTTACAATTCGTCATTTGAGATTTCATATTTTAATGACAATTAAATTCCTAAAATATCTTCCTTTTTCCCTCTTTCCCAGTCTCAGCAATCTAAGGTTTTAGATTATAAACATGACTTCAAAATTAATTTGCCAAAGAAGTTTCACTTCTGACGTGTGTACTTTGTACGCACGCACTTTTAATTTTAGTTATAAACCGTCTAATCATTTATTACTCATCCATCGAATGACAGCTGCTCAAATATCTACTTTTATTAAATGTTTTGTTAATTTATTGTAATCTTTCTTAATCACATACGAGTAGAAATATAAATAAATAGTCATTATACAAAGAGGAATAACTTTATATATAATGAATATAAGACTGCCTCATTGTTCTAATTGATATCATGTTCGGTTACAGCCACAAGATCCTGGATTCGAGTTCCGGGTCAGGCCTATTTAAAAACCGATATTGATTATTCTATTAAGATTTTCTCAATATTTGCCTGAAGTTGGGAAGTTGGCGGTGTGCTCCACGCCCGTGCCTCGGAGAGCACGTTAAGTCGACTTTAATACGCAGCTATTGACCTTTTTCTAATGAATATTTAAATATATTGCTTATATAATAAATGTAACATCAAAGTACACATTAACAAAGCAAGGTCGTTCGTAAAATTTATATTAATGGTAAAGGAGTAAAAAGGAAGTAAAGTTATAATAACAATTTAAAGTAAAGTATTTTTTTTTATAGTTGCACTTTCTGAATTGTAAATCAAATGCCAGAATTATTCGTTTTACTTCAACGTTTCTCGGAAAATAAAAATATTTTCTGCAATGTATACTAAAAAGAATTGCGGATGCCCGCATTGTTTGAACTGACCCCAAGCATATTTCAATTTTAAACGGATAAGTTTCACTGGCGTTATTCCAGGAGCTTTTCTTTGTAAAGTGAAAATTGTGATACGTATATCCGTATAAAAACAAAAAAAATTAAGTATTTCGTGTCACGTTAGCGATATGATTAAACTTTAATAGAAGTTTTGATTTCCGTGCCAACAGGAACATCTTTTAGAATATAATTTTGGAACATTATTACTCTTATTTAACAAAAATGTGATTTCATATCTTAAACTATAAGAAAAACGAATAAACTTTTCATAAATACCGGTATAGATGGAACTGTATAATTTTCTAAAACAAGCTACTAGAATGCATATTAGAAATATCATATTCCAAATCTTTATCAAAAATGGCGGATTGAAATATCATTGTAAAATTTGAAGGATTACTTATGTGATAATAAATAAAAATTTTAATAAAAAAGAGCTGCCTTCAAAAAAAACTATTCCAAATAAAATAATATGCTCTGAAAAGTAAAAAAAAATTGCGTATCTTCTTTTAGAGTTCTCTTAAGTAAAATGAAGTAAAAAATATTGTCTTTTTGAAACGCACTCAAATTATTACGATAATATAATGTAGTTACAATAACTGACAGACAGACATGAGGTCGTGGGTTCGACTTATAGGTGGGGCCAATTGAAAAATAAATCGTGAGTTTTCTATTACGATTTTCTTAATATTTGCCCGAAGTTGCGAAGTTGGCGGTGTGCTTCACACCTGTGTCTCGGAGGGCACGTTAAGCCGTCGGTCCTGCGCTTGATCTCTCTCCGGTCGTGTCGGACTGTGAGAATAAAGGAATAGTAAGTGCACTTGTGTGCTATACCTGGCAATCAGCACTGGAGCAGCTTGGTGGGTCTACGCTATAAAAAACCTCTCTCCCATTTTGAGGAGGCATGTGCCCAGCAGCGGGTCGTTAATGGGTTGCTACTTACCTTTACCTTACAATTATTATTATAATTGGTGTCGGCGTCAGCCAAGGTAAATAAATCACTATCAAACAATTATTTTTTTGCTCATGTCCTTATTCATTAAGTAAATTTATTTTAGGTTTATGCTTTTTTACTGTTGATTGCCTATGAGTGGCGGTTGTCAGGTATCAAATCAACAATCTATATTTTTTCTGTTTTTCCTACAGATGGTTTTAACATAATATCAGTCACAGGCTCCTGAACCAGATTTAACAATGTCTCAGGAACCACTCTAATTGAGCTATATAAGTGATGAAAACAAATTATGCCTAGCGAATTAACAAAAAGAATAATTAGACATATTAGCTAAAAAATTATCATTATAGGGATACAGTGAAATTTACATTAGGTATGTTAATAATACAAGTTATTTTATCTCCTCTAAGAAATAACAAAAGCTTTAGTAGAGTTGCTTTTTCAATATTATTCTGATGGAAGGAAAATATCTAATTATCATAACAAACCTTATATAAATCACAATAATATATATGTAGTTGTTGAGTTTTGATATTTTCGTAATTGATACGAAGATCTATCTTGTTTCACATAATAAATCTATTTACGATAGTAACCCTTGAAAGAATAAAATATATTATAACGTCAACATCACGCATAGAAAAGCCATTCTGATAAGGGGTAATTTGTCAGAACTTATTACGTATCTGACTCAAATCTTCTGAAACTAAAGGCAAAGACTACATTTAAAATAACATTATTATAGGTTAAAACTTACATTTCAGTGAAAATCAATATTTTTAACAATCATGTATGTTTTTTTTATTTTGCCAACAAAATAATACTAGACTAGCACCTGATGGTGTAATAGTAAAAAAGGTAAATTGCAGCCCATTAACGTACCACTGCTGGGAACAGGCCTCCACACTCATAAGAGAGGGGGTTATTAGAACATAGACTCACTACGCTGCTCGATTGCGGATTGGCAGGCCTGGTACACAAGAGCACTGTCCATTCCTCCACTCTCATAGTCTGATGTGAGGAGAATCCGACACGAAGGGAGAGAGAGTACCGACGGCTTAACACGCTCACGTCCTGACTTAGGGCAAATATTGAGAAAATACATACATAGCATCACGCCTTATTAGGCAGAGACCACGCCCTTCCACTTGCCACGATCCTTGCATATTTCCTTCGCTTCATTCATTCTCATTAAACCTTTTATACAGGTTCGTCGGTTTAGAGTACTCTTGACCTGGCCCTTATTTAAAATGTCCTGGATTTGGTCCACGTTGAACTTCGTCTTCCCCTTCCAACTATTCCATTCACTCTTGACTCATAAATCCTTTTTGTCAGTCTTCTTTCATTCATTCACTCTATGTGCCCAAACCATTTCAGCATCTAAGAAAACTCAATTTCAGAGACCGGGTACATGAACCCAGAGCCTTATGTCTGTAGCCGAACATTATAATTGCAGATTTGATCAAAAATGAGAGATTGGAAGAGACGGAGCTACTTTAATGGATTTTACAAGTGACTAAAACATGATGAACGTGGTTACTAGGTAAGAGATGTAGTAACAGCTGAAATAGTGTAATCATGAGATATATGCTTAAATACGTACACAATATTAGCATACCTCTTACAGATGGAAAGTGATGTCGCGATATATGTATACAGGACCCACGTACCAGTATTTTTAAGAAACTTAAGTTTATTTTATTCCTGACAGGTTAGCGTTTGACTATTATCTGATGGTAAGGGATGATGCGGTCTAAAGTTGTAGCTGGCAATCCTGATAATAGATAATATATCCTTTAACAATCTCTACACAGCATCGTACTGGAACAAAGTTTTTCGTTGAAACTAGCCACGATTGAAGCCTCTCACCTATTCAGACTGATGTTTCTGAATATTGTGTTGCGTACTGCAACACAAACTTTTGCTCCAGACACAGAACAAACTACAATATGCGAATTTCTAAATTTGCTACGGGAATCGAACCCAGCTTATCTGCTACCAAAGTGAATAGTCGCACCATTGCGTCAATGAGGCCTTCAATTTTAGTAATGAGTTTCAATTTGTTAAAGTTTTAAAAATAAACTATTGAGTTTCGTTTCGTAGAATATTGAATTATGATAATTAAGATTTTACAAAAAGAAAGGTCTAATAATAATTATGATAGGCATTGTTATAATTCAAGCAAAGGATCTCCAAGCCTTAAGCGTTTGATTAATTGTTCAGTGGAATTAATAAGGAATTGTAACAGCAAATTCATTTTAAGAGAAGCAAACCTTTTAATATTTTGGATATATTTTATATTTATCGAAATAAAGGTCTTTCAAGAAAGACTATGACTGTGATAAATTACAATTAGACGTCTTGTTTTTTGTATACTTCATGTCATTTTAATTGCTTACAGGTTAAATGTGAATTATCGAAATTAGAAGTCAAAAATATCCTTTTACAAATGGCATAGCGGGTTGGAGGCGACTCGGAAAAATCACCAGCTAATCACCAAGGATGATATATCGCTCAACTCTTGGTGAAAACTGACCATTGGCGCGCAGCTCTCTAAATCCTTTTCTAATTCCAAAATTGACATTATTTTAAAAGTTTGTTTACGCCGAAGTGGCCAGTTTCAAAAGTATGTATATGTGTCGCTACATCACCATGCTTATGTTGAAAATTACTTAAGTGATGTAAATGTTTGGATTTCATTCCAGTTGCTCACAGGAGCAAAATATTACACATTATAACCTACAAAAATATATTTAAAAGAGTAAGTGCTGAGTTTTTTGCTGGATTTTTCTCAGCGGTACCAACTTTCCGAACTAGTGGTAGACGTATTACCAACGGACAGACTACTGAGGATTGAATAGTGATTTTTGGGTCTATTCGAATAAAGACTATTTTCATTTTGATTGTGGTTTAGTCGAAATTTCTAACATATTTTGTTTTATTACAGACAGGTTAGCGCTCGATTGTAATCTCACAAGATGGCAAGTGTTGATACAGTCGGAAAGAAATGGGTGCTAACCTGGTCATAGGTAATTTATCGCTTATGATTTCTACACAGCCATGTACCAAATTTTTGGCTTGGCGGCACGTCTTTGCTAGTAGGACGGTAAATAGCCTCAACCGAAACTTTCCTATCCAGACACAGACAAACTAGAATAATCAAATTTTTAATTTAAGAGATATAAAAAATTGCTGTAAATTCTAGTAGGCTACATAAAATTGATATTTCATTCAAGGGTAACTACATATGTTTCTATAACAAACTCCCAACTTTATTAAAAGAAAACTAATTGAGAAATCGTTTTATAATTTAAAGGACTACTTAGAAGATAAAAAAGCGTGGGAGTGAATGAATTGCTCTAATCGATATAAAAGAAATTAAATTTATATATCGTATTTTACTTTTCTCATCATCTGTAAAGAACCCACAACGAACTCAGTCGGGTATACTTCACAGAACAAGCCCGGACGGAATCCTCGTAACTTTAGATTGTAAGTCGTTCTTTAAATCCATCATTAGTCGTACATTGAAATAATATTTGAAAAAAAAGAACGATATTTGAAGATTCAAAGGTGCTGGAAAGGCCTACTTGAATAAAGATAATTTTAATTTAAATTTTAAAACGAGTACTCTCACCATTTTTCCAACGAGGCCTACAGAACATATCTGATTGAGAATAACACTTAAAATATAGTCTTTTTAAAAGCTCAATTGATGGCCTCGCTGGCAGAGGGCGAATATTCGCTTTGCTAGCAGAGGCCCCGGGTTCGATCCCGGGTAGAGCAAATTTAGAAAATCGTATTTTCTAAATTGTCTGAGTCTGGACTCAAATAATAGTAATAATTTATTGAACATCACAACAGAAAGATACAATGATTTTACTTAATTAATTCTAGAATATACATTGTGTCCCAAATTATGTGATCTTCTGTAGCCGAACTAGTTAAAACTGTATTTCGGCTTACAGCGCCAATCTCCAAAGTTCGTGATTAAAAATGTATATAACCTAAAAAATCACAAAACCACAAATCAAATCAAATCAGACTATTCTTTATTGAAGTAGACTCAAAAAGCACTTCGTTAGTAGTCTGTCCGTTGGTAACAAATCTACCACCGGTTCGGAAAGTTGAATCCGCTGAGAAGAAAGCGGTAAGAAACTCAGCGGTTACTCTTTTAAAGATAGTTTTGCTTGGTACAATGTGTAATATATTGCTTCTGTGAGCAACTAGAATAAAGTCCAAACATTTCTATCGCTTAAATAATCTTCAACATTATAATATGCCATTTGTAAAAGGGTGCTTATAACATACTTTTTAAAATTATGTAGAGGCAAATCTAAATTTGATTGAGGTATCTTATTAAAAATGCTGAACCCGACAAATAATTTCTGAACCTTCTTCACTCTAAAATATGTGACTACAACTTTGTTTTTATTTCTAGTATTAAAATTATGTATTTCACCGTATAAGTGAAAATTATCACGGATGTATAAAATATTATTTAATATATATTGCGATGGTATTGTGAGAATTGATATTTCTTTGAATGTTTCTTTTAATTCAAGAGTGAGTGCGAAAGTTGGAAGGGGAAGACCAAGGCGAACGTTCCTGGATCAAATCCAGAACATTTTAAATAAGAGCCAAGTCAAGAGTACTCTAAATCGAGGAACTTGTATGAAAGGTTTAATGAGAATGAAAGAAGCGAAGGAGATATGCAAGGATCGTGGCAAATGGAAGGACGTCGTCTCTGCTACCCCTATGGGAATGAGGCGTGATGCTATGTACGAGTATGTATGTTATATTCTTTTAAGAAAACACGAGTTCCTAATTGATATAAAATAAATATGTTTTCAATGTGGCGGACATTGAATCCTTATTCATTACCCCATAACAGTATGCCGTAACATATAAGAGTCTTATGCTAGAGTCTTAATATGGACACTCCAATAAAGTCTAAGGTTATTCCTGAGAATACGGTAGACGCAACTTTCTCTAGAGGAATAACATTTATTTGAATACTTCTACAAGGTGATGGAAGGCCTCGGCCATGGTTATTTACCACCCTACCAGGAAAGACGTACCGCCAAAAAAGAGATTTGTGTTCCGGTACGATGATGTGTAGAAACCATATGAGGTATATTGCTTCTTAACAGATTACCGCGCTTCCATCTTAGACTGTATCATCATTTACCATCACATGAGATCACAGTCAAGCGCTAAACTGTCAGCAATAAAAAAGAAAGCTTAGTTCTTATACTTTACGATTTTACACAGCCTTGCATTAATATACCTGTTATCGGATTTATCTGAAATGCTATCAAACCTGAATGCTGAAACGACCTTCATGCCCCCTTGCTTACTAGGTTTTACCGGATATTCTGATGTTCAGACATTGCCGGATAAGTAATATTCATGCGACTTGTGTATAGGCATTTCACAACAAAATAAAAAGATATAAAATACATATTGTTGACGTATATTAAGTCATATAAACCCTAAACCTTCGCGACGAGCACGTAGCGCCGACTGACCCTTTCATCATCATATTTGATCCCTAAGCCTACCTAAATTACTCGCTACATATTCGTTAACGAGCTAGGGATCAGAGCGTGAATTAGCTTTCAGTTCACACACCGAATATTAAAAAGTTTCTTGTTGTACGTTAAATTTTAATTATTTATTGACTACCTCACTGGGTTAATGGTGCGAGTAGTCGATCATATCGATTATGAATTTTTAACTGGTTCAGTTTGTATTTGTTTTTGTTATTGTTTTAATCAAATCTTAAATTTGATTACAAATTAAATATTATGTTATCGGAGTTGGTAAAATTAATTTTCAGATGAGCACGCGATTTTAAAACAAACTTTATGGGTAAACTCCAGAATCGATTTCTTGTTGGATTTCAGAAAATCTGGAATCCGAGTTTGTGTTTATTTGCTTTGTAAAAACGATGAGAGAGGGACAATTAAAAAAAAAATCTCTGCGTAATTTCAATGTATAAACATATTTCTTTATTTTAAAATGTAATTTTTGAATATTCTTATATTATACCGTGTTTATTATACATAGCATCACGCCTCTTTCCCATAGGGGTAGGCAGAGACAACATCCTTCCACTTGCCACGATCCTTGCATATCTCCTTCGCTTCTTTCAATCTCATTAAACCTTTCATACAAGTTCGTCGGTTTAGAGTACTCTTGACCTGGCCGTTATTTAAAATGTCCTGGATTTGGTCCAGGAACGTTCGCCTCGGTCTTCCCCTTCCAACTTTCGCATTCACTCTTGACTCATAAATCCTTTTTGTCAGTCTCCTTTCATTCATTCTCTCTACATGCCCAAACCATCTAAGCATACCTTTCTCAATTTTAGTCACTACGTCTTCTTTTATACCACAACGTTCTCTTATCACACTATTTCTTACTCTGTCACTCAGTTTTAATCCACTCATGCTTCTCAACGCTCTCATCTCTACCGCATTTATTTTACTTTTGTGATTCTTCTGCCATACCCAACTTTCACTACCATACATAAGTGTTGGCACCAACACTCCAGCATGCACTGCCAGTCTAGCCCTTTGAGACACCATCTGGCTATTCATAAAAGCATGCAGAGCACCATTTACCATATTCCCTGCATTCACTCTCCTTTCGATATCACTTTCACATGTTCCATCTTTTGTAAATTTAGATCCCAAGTATACAAATTCTTTCACCTCTTCCACTTGTTCCCCATCTATCAAAATATTGCCATTCATCATAGATTCATCTCGTTCAAAAAGCATAACTTTCGTTTTGTTTACATTCACTTTCATTCCTTTCCCTTTCAAAGCTTCATTCATAATATTTAGCATCTCCTGAAGCTCGTTAGCGGATGACGCAAGTATTACTTGATCATCAGCGTAGAGTAAACATTTGATGAGTAATTCATTCATTCTTAACCCATACATACTTTCTTTTAAATCTGTCAAACATTTATCCATGAAAAGGTTGAACAGCCATGGTGACGCAACACATCCCTGTCGAACACCTCTTTCGACAGGAAACCACTCCGTGTACGCTCCGTTTATTCTGACACAGGCACTAGAACCCTCATAGAGAGACTTCAATGCTTGGATCAGACAACCGCTCACCCCATACGTAGATAACGTTGACCACAGCTCATTCCTCACCACTCGATCATAGGCCTTTTCTAAATCTACGAACGCGCAATAAACTTTTTGGTGTTTAGCCAAACATTTTTCAGTTATGCACCGTAAAGAAAAGACCTGATCCGTACATCCCATTCCTCTTCTAAATCCCGCTTGCACGTCCCATATTTTCCCATCAGTTTCATTAATCACCCTTTCAATTAATATCTTTGCATACAATTTGCCGACGACACTAAGAAGGCTGATACCGCGGTAATTTTTGCACTCCTGCTGTGACCCTTTTCCTTTATATAGAGGGACAATTACGGCCTTGCTCCAATCTCTTGGGACTTGACCTTTCTCCCAGCATATATTGAAAAGGCAGTACAGCTGAGCTACCACAATCCCGCGGCCAGCCTTCAGCATCTCGACTGACACTCTGTCATACCCAGCAGCCTTACCTGATTTCATACCTTTTATCGCTTTCATGATGTCATCCATACTAATCTCGCTATCACTTGTCTTACATTCATTGCTATCCGCAGAGGCCATATTTACCTCTGCTTCATTTCTTTCAAACAAACTTTCAAAATGATCCTTCCATCTCTTCAATATCCATTCTTCTCCTTTTATTAAACTTCCATCTAAACTTCTGATTTTACAAAGCTCCGAGGAAGTAGATCTCCCTCGGGCAAATTGTATTGATTTCCAGAAAAACTTTTTGTTTGACTGAAAATCATCAGAAAGTCTCCTATCATACATATCACTGTATTCTTCTTTTTTCTTTCTTACAGCTTCTTTCACGATTACTTTCACCCTTTTGTATTCCATTCTTGCCTTTTTTACGTCATCATTCGTTGCCTTTTGCATTCGTTGGTTCGCTTTTGTAGCCAACCAATCGGACCAAGCTTTCTTCTTTTCACACACAGCTGCTTGAACATTTTTGTCCATCCACAAATTCTTCTCTTTCTTACCTTTCCTCCTTTTAGACACGCCACATACATCAATAGCAGCACCAACCACTCCATCTTTAAATTTATTCCATAAACTTTCAATCTCATTTCCTTCGTCTTCACTCTTGAATCGCCCACTCAAATTTTTCAGATATTCTTCTTTAACATCCTCTTCTTGCAATCTCTCCACTTTTATTCGTTCAAGAATGCTTTATTAATGCAGTGTTTATTAATGCAGTGAATGAAGAGCAAGACTGTAATTTAGGCATAATATTTGAAATCTATCGATTATATAAAAAGAAATTATATTACCTACCGTTACTTCTTATATAAAGAAATCTTTTAATTAAATGTGAGCACCTGAAACAACTACCTATTAGTATAATAAGAATCTAAAAGCAACGCTAATTTACAACACAAATCATGTCTAAGTGAAATATTCCGCAAAATGCTAACGAGTTACCGCATTTCCTTTGTGACTTAATATTTATTATAACTGCCACACTGTTGGGACTTCTAATATGTTTTTATTAAAGTGAATCCATATTTCACCGGCGTAGTTCCCCAACCCGTGGGTATATGGAGAAATTCATAATGAGTGACTGCCTTTATTGTAAAAAAAAAAATCAAATATCAATTACTGGTAAAAAACCATCTTATGTTATTGCTATATTAATGAAGCCGATTTCAAACTGTAATGCGTATTAATATACATATATAATTCTTTCGTGTGTATTTGTACATCGCTGAACTTCTTAACGGCTGAACCGATTTTGTTGAAATCTTTTGTGTCTTCAGATGGCTTGGAGAATGGTTTCGATTGACAATTCGTTCCCATAATTATTGAATTCATCTATATCTCCACGGGATCATAACCTACGCAGTTGACTCTATCGGGAACAGCTAATTTATATATATACATTATTTATACGCCAGAGCAAGTAATAATTTGGAATGCAATGAATCATTATTTTTGTTATAAGTACGTGTTACTTAGACGTATAACATAAATAGTGATGGTGTGGATAACAGTGTTGTGTATGCTAAATAATGAGGGTGTAATTTTGATGAGGGGGAAACGTGTGGTTAGCGTCACGAAGATTTTTATGCTAACTCGTTTGAAGGTTAGGTAGTTTTAAAATTTACAAATAACATGTGGAATTTTAATTTGCCACTCGCCATTTATTAATTTAATATACAATTTTTCATAAAATATAAAATAAAAATATTTCATAAATTCTCTTTTCTAAATTTAAATACAAAAACAAACTTTAATTAATAATTTCTAATATTTCTATTAATTTATAATAGTTCTAATATTTTGTCAATACAAAAAACACGTAGTTTGTTACGTACAAAACGTCATTTGATTCTGTCACTTTTTTTAAGAAAAATAACTAATAAAACAGACAAAATCAACTGTCATTATAATATTATAAGTAGATACTTTAATTTAACTTAACTGTATGTAACAAAATTAGGTATATTTCATCCTTAAGTAACAAGAACAACACTTGACAGGGCTTTATTGGGACAGGGATCAAAGGTAATTCTACCGCTTGGCAACTCTCAGCTCATTTGAAATTATAATATGGGAGAAATTCTTTTGTGGTTAGAAATATCGCCTTTTTCGTAATTCTCTTAGAGACTAATGTAACATCCAACACTTGTTATATACAGTTTTTGCAAGGATTTCTTATAGCCATCAATCATTGCTATCCCGACAGATGAAGTAAGTGAGTTGTGACCCAACTCTTTCTTATAAGTTATAAAGAAAGTTTATATAATGATACTAACACAGTGAAAACTAAGATAAGTGGGATCTGAAGGGACCTATATTTTTTATCGCTTTTTATTTAACCACTTTCCGAAATAGGCAGGTCAACATGGCATATCTTTTTATAGGACTTTCCACCACGAAATCTTTCAATGTTTATCGTAGAAAACTTAGATAGTACAGATAAACGAAGCATATATGAAAGGATTTAGCCTGTTTGTACACAAATACGTTTTAACTTTCGTTTATTCAGTCTAGTAAAGCTAAAAAGTCACATTTATATAGGAACACATAAAAAAATCTAAGAAATATAGTCCCAGTTATAAAGGTTTCTAAACTCGCGATAACATAAGTAAAAATGGCGACTCTTCATTAAAAATATCAATGAATTATTTGACCCCTTAATGTCGGAGAAATTCTATGAGCATCAAGTGTCATTACGAATTAAAAAAAAACATTTTTGAAGTCAAACTTCTTTAGGTGCATGAAGGTAAGATTTTTACGGCTGAAACCCGTTATTAGCGTCGCGAAGATGTGCAGCGTTTTTTATGCTAATTCGTTTGAAGATTATGTAGTTTTAATATTTACAAATAACATGTGGCGTTTTAATTTGCTACTCGTCATTTTAAAATTTCATAAAAAAATCAAATTAAAATATTTCATAAATTCTCTCTCTCCAAATTTTAAACTCAAAAACATTAATTAATTTATAATTTGTAACATTCACAAAAAACAAGTGGCATTTTTATTTACAATTCATCATTAGATATTTCAACAAATTATATGTACAATTAAATTCATCGAATTCCTAACAACTTCTTCCTTTTCCCCTCCCTCTTAAGTCTCGGAAATTTAATGTTTTACATTTGTATAAAAATAAACAACACTTCAAAATTAGTTTACCAGAGAAGTTTCACATGATCGTATGTGATGATACAATCTTAAGATGGAAGCACGCTAACCTAAGAGTAAGAAGTAACTAAGTTATCTCTTACAGCTTTTACAGAGTTTTGTACCAATTTTTTGTTTGGTGGCACGTCTTTATTGGGTAATTAGCGATAGACGAAGCTTACCACCAGTCCAGACTCTGACAAATTAGGACAAGAAATTTCCTAAATTTGCCTTGCCGGGAATAGTACCAAAAATCTCTAGAAGTGAAGCGAACACTCTCACTATTGCGCTCGCGAGGTCTTCAAACTGTTTTATGTAGAGAGAGTTAAACCTAATAGTAGGAATTGAAAAAAAATCCCATTATGTAGTCTGTGGTAGACATTAGATGCAGCTAAGGTAAAGTTACAAAGTTTAAATCAAGATTTGTTACAGTTACCGGAGTTTCTAAGAGCAACGAGATTTATTATTTCCTACCCTCTATAGACGTCTGCAACAGTTTTACTAAGTTGCACAGGAGATTGATTTTATTGCTTGCGGTTAAGAATTGTTTCATTCCTGATTTTATTCGACTATATGTCACTTTCTACTAACTAATAACTATTAATTTCACTAGATTACTATATATCTAATATACAAAAATGTCATGTCGCTGAATTTAATAGAAAACTTCCGAAACGGCTTGACCGTTTATCATGATTTTTTTGTGATGTAATGTGATATGTGGTATGTGATATTTTTCCTCTTCCAATCGCCACCCCCTTTTTAATCCATTATTATAATTCGCGTTATGTTGCGTGAATCTGTTAATATTTATTGAAAATATGAGCTCGTATCTTATATGCTCGTTTACAAACGATGGCAAAGTGTATTCATATACGTGAATGAATTTAAACTAAAGAACTGGATCAATATAGTTCCAGGTGCATTTAAGAATATAAGTAGATAATCAATTCGATACGTTTAATATCGAATTAATCCATATTTAAATAGGGTCGGGACTCACGAGGATAATACATTCGGGACAGTTAGTCGTAAATAATTTTAAATTTTTCCCTTGCTTGAGGTAATTTACGCATATATTCGTATATGTTGGATACACATATAAATAGTTTTCATAAATTCAATATAATATCTCGCAAATAACACGCAGGTGTTATTAGAGAATTTAACAAAATCTCCAGAGAGAGATTGAAACTAACAACGACTGCGTCACGAAAGAATATGTATTTCAAGCAGCACTATTATATTTTATTGGTTTTAATTTTGTTTATGGGGAAATCTAGTATTTTATATTTATATCTTACTGCTTCATTGGTCTATACACATGAGGTTCTGGGCTCGGACAATGAAAATATAGGAATAGAGAGTGCACTCGTGTTTGCAAACGCTTGTGACCTATAATATCTCCTGCACAAATTTCTAATCTTTGCATAAGAGTGGCCGCTGTAGCAGAATATATGCATTTAGTAAAAAGCTGCTCCTTTGATATCACAAACCGATACTCCAATTTTATTTATTTGTATAATTAGACATGGTGACGCCACGTTTTGGTAGTAGTCTGGTTTTATATTTTGATGGTGCCGCGAAATAATTCACAACTACCTACCTTTTTTTCCCATCGCGTTTACATACTTGCTGACGTACCGCCTCGAAAACCTGGAGTTCATCGCTAACCACCTGAACTATCGCACGTACGCCACGTTCATGCACAGCCCTACTTTTAGAAGTAGCAGGAGAGCCCGAAACTCAAGGTATGTGCGCACAATTCCTGTCTCCTTCTCTAATATCACGTCTTACGTTGTTCCCTGGTCTGTGGCCATCCTCTGTCGTCGATCCAATACAATTGTCTCGATTTCCTAAAACGCAATCTTAATAATCGGATTAAAAATCAGTCAAAGTGTTCGTACAATTAATTCCATATACAAATAAAATATGAAGCAGTGTTGCGAATACGTAAACGAAAACATGAATTATCCATACAGTCAGTTCGTGACTGCTTTTAAATTCAGGCTACGTAATAGTACGGTGCTACATTATTTCAAGTAAGCCTGCTTCATATGAAATTCTTCTCTACATTAGAGTTTTAAAGTAGCTGTACTCGTATGTGAGAAGCTTTGGTGGCCTAGTGGTAAGACTCTCGTTCAGAGAAGTCGCGGATTCGTAACTACGAAGTTTCTCTTTCTAAAAAGAAATTGACGCGCTTGATTGTTCTTTTCCACCCATCATTTTATCTTTGAGTGAGTGAAAACCTGATGAAGAAACCTGCATATCACCAGGAATAATTTTGGGATATCTGTATCCTGCTAGCCGGCATTAGAGTAGCAAGGTGAGTCTATGATCGAAAAACATCTCTAGTGTGAGTGGAAGTGGAACATCATTAGGCCGTTACTTACGGATTTAGTAATTATACTATAAATATTTACAAAAACATTGAAACTTATTAAAAATATGTCTTCTATTTGTAGTTGCGTTTTCAAACTTTAGGTCATATTATTGTTATGACCAAATATGTCAGCCTGGTGCCGCCATTTCCTATAATGAGTATATAATCGTAAGGTGAGGCATGCTGCTAAAATGCCAATATATGATTTAATGCTAGCCCACATATAAATACCTAATCAATCTTTTATAGCTGATAATATTATTAATCAGTATTACAGGTTATTTTTTATTCAAAGTTACCTAAAGTTTGAACTTTTAAGGTTTGCAACAATAAATTTTACAAATGGATCCGTATCAATTGTTCACACGAGTTTGCGTACAGATTTTTCATGGTTTCTATAAAAATTCTTGGAATATCCTTAGACCTATTTCCCCACGTGGAACTCAGTCAGCAGTTTTTTCACGTTTCACCTCATTTACACAATCCTTAATATGTTGAACGTGTATGTGTGGAATAAATCACTCAGTCCAATGGCTATAAAAGTCCACAAAAACCTCCGAAAAAATCTGTTCATATATCAGAAGCGAGATGAATTTGTTCAAGACTTTGTTTATATAAAGTGTCAAGTATACAGTAAACAAACGCATTACAGTTTGTTTTATTTCCTCAAAACTACAAAATAGTTCAGTTAGTAGTTTCAGGGTTTCTGTGGTATTTTATTTCAGTAAGTACAAATAAAAACCGTAAAAGTGCTTTAGTAAAGTTTTGTTTTAGAATTTTAAGTTCAATATTGCAAATATTATTATTATATCGGAAACGATATTATTTTTTAAAGCTATTAACATTTTCAAATAAAGTTTTCAATTGAAATTACCTGTAACATTGTAAATTTCACTGAGAAGAATGTATTTTTTTTGGAATTCATTATTCTGTTCAAAAATAAAGTGCCTAATCCAAAGAATTAACAAACATGTGTGTACGTTAAAACTCATTAAAATTTCCGTATATGCAAAAATTTGTTATTCAAATGTAATGTATAATAAATACGCTTGGTTAAAAATAAAGGTGAGTTCCCGGCTGCTGCTTTTGAGATAAGGTTTCCTATTGTTCTCATGTCGTAACCTAAAAAAAGTCGCTATGGTATTGTGGTAAACGCCTGGATACTTGATCAGAGAAATCGCGACTTCAATTCCTGGGCCTGAATCACTAAGTTTGTTCTTTTTAACACATCATTCTTCCGTACAGTGAAGACAAACATCGGGAGGAAACCTGTGTCCCCTGGGAGCAATTCTGAAGTGTATGAAGGTGGCCAGCCTGCTGTGGAGCAGCGTGGTAGGTCTATAGTCTAAAAACCCTCTCTTTTATAAGTTAAGGGTGCCTGAGCCAAGCAAAGAGATGTAATAGGTTGCTACTTACATTTCTGTAAGTAAGCAGGTAACCTAAGTAAGAAGTTACTTCATATGAACTTTTCTCTAGGAAACTATTCACGAAATCAACATTTTTTGAGTACCTAGTTAATCTGACGTTATAAAATTTACGACTTCATGCAATGAAAATTAGTTTATTAAATTTGACGGCCTCGCTGGCGCAGTGGTGCGAGTATTCACTTTGCTAGCGGAGGTCCCGGGTTCGATCCCCGGTAGGACGAATTTAGGAAATTGTATTTTCTAATTTGTCTGAGTCTGGACTGGTGGGAGGATTCGGCCGTGGCTAGTTACCACCCTACCAGCAAAAACGTACCGCCAAACAAAGAGATTTGTGGGATCCGGTACGATGCTGTGTAGAAACCGTAAGGGGTATATCGCCTCTTAACAGATTAGCGCGCTTCCATCTTAGACTGTATCATCACTTACCAGGTGAGGTCACAGTCAAGCGCTAATCTGTCAGCAATGAAAAAAAAAGAACAACGATTTACTAATATTTAGCTCATAAGCACAAACAAATATACACATTAATGTTCACACATGTAGGTAACAACCTGTTTGTTCGTTGTTTCAAATGAAGACGCGTACATCCTAGACATGCGATTACTCTAAAGTTATAATTTAAGTTCAATGAAACAATATGAGGACACATAGTCATTTTATAAGCTTGAGAGTACATTGATGTGAATTTTTGACTTTGAGGTATAGGAGAAGAAATTTTGTAGAATTCCACGGAACAAATCGATAAAGGATACTAGAATTTCCTAGCATATTTATTTCCAGCAACAATAGCACCTGCACTATAAAATCATTATAATACATAAATATTTCAGGGGATTGAAATTAATTATAATAAATATATATACGAGTATATACACATGTGTTTGTCGGAGTGCGGAAGTCAGTGGAACGCTGGCGTGGAACAGAGTCAACAGTGGCAGTCCATCGCGCGTCTCTCGGTAGTTCTCGGGTGACGGTCCGCCAGAGCGGTCGACTATTGAAACTGTTGCGTTCCTAGCTATTATTGTTAATGAGCTTGTGTAAATTGATATCGGGAACATTACGTGATTGAACATTTTAATTTGAGTTAATTAAGAAAGTGTATGATTGCACCAACATTACCCACGAACGCCCGCCGTATGGAAATTATAAATGCCATTAATGACGATATCGGCGGAAAACCCTACGTCCCTGTACTTTATGCTTCCTTCTCTCTTATTCTCTGACATATAAGACTCAAAAGACGTAAGAGGGTACGTTAATTATGTGAGAGCTTTGAACGGAGAAAGGAGAGTGTCTTGGAAATCTCTCATATTTTTATTTCTCAAATGTGTAAAATTAAGTTAAATTCTAAGAAAACTTCACTTTTGCAAAATAACGTGTAGCACTACGACAAAATGAGCGCGCAATTCTACGTACGTTTTTAATTAATCCAACATAATCAAACACATAATAATAAATCTATTAATACAAAATAACGTGTATTTCCAAAAATCTCAGTAGCCAAAAATAACTTACATAAGTAACAAAAAATAACATAATTTACAAAACAACTAACAATTATAATTTACGAAATATCTGTTGCCATTGAAGGCCTTTTTAACGCTATTGCGATCCTCTTGAGAGAGTATAAATTAACCTTTACAAATTGCTCGCTTTGCAGTCGAGCTTTAATGTGTTGATTGTGCCAATTTATCGCTTCTTTAAAATACTTTTCTCTACTTTTGCCTAAGGCACAGGTTAGCGCCTGCATGTGATCTTACTTGCTAATATGTTATAATATATAATATAAAAATGAATCGCAAAATGTGTTGGTAAACGCATAACTCAACAACGCCTGGGTCAATTTCGACAAATTTTTTTTTAAATGTTCGTTGAAGTCCAAAGATGGTTCTTACGGCGAGAAAAGTTCGAATAATTGCAGCGAAAACCCCTAAAAGCAGCCCTTTTTTGTTTCCCATACAAACGTTTTCTAACCAAAATGTAGAGTCATTTTGACCTTTATTGCTATTCAATAAATTTCTTAATAAATTACTAGTACTCACTGTTGTCAAAGCAATGTGTGTTCCTAATGTCAAAGAGTGAATATGCACTTTATTACCGCTGCACACAGTTCAAAATCAATTGAGTAGTCACAACCCAACCAAAGGGAATAGCCACAAAAATGATCTATAGATACTATAAACTACTGCTTACAATCATTCGTAAAACTGAAATCTGCCACATTCCAAAACTTTTTTACAAAACGATGTCTGTCGGGTCTGCTAGTATAGTCTAAAATAGTAACGCGTCTATATACAAAAGGTAATCCATATTTTATCTCTTATTGGCTTCCACACATTACACTAAAATCTTTAGACGCTTGAGGGTAATTTTTTACGGATGAAACGCGTGATTATCGTCACGAAGATGTGCAGCGTTTTCTATACTAATTCGTTTGAAGGTTGGGTAGTTTTCATATTTATAAATAAAATGTGGCATTTTAATTTGCCACTCGTCATTTAAAATACTATTTTTCATAAAATGTATAATAAAATATTGCATAAATTCTCTTTTATAATTTTTAAATTCAAACACAAAATTTAATTAATAATTTCTAATATTGACAAAAAACATGAGGCATTTTCATTTACAATTCGTCACTTGAGATTTTAATAAATTATTTGTATTAATTTTTGACATTGACAATTAAATTCCTAACATATCTTCTCTTTTTCCCTCCCTCTAAGTTTTGGAAATCTAAAGTTTATCATAAACAAGACTTAAAAATTAGTTTTTCAAAGAAGTTTCACTTCTGACTTTGTAAGGACGCGCTTTTAATTTGTTTATTTATGTACTACTTCATTTCTAAATTAAAAATAAATATAAAAATTTGTACTATCCCTTATGAAAGGTCTCTTCCAGTACCCCTAAAAGTGGAAGAATTTAATCGCCAGGTGGTGTATGTGATGCTCAACTTACCACTATTCAAGACGATGTAGAACCTCGAATACGTATATGTTCATTGTAATTTGCATATGGACATCAACATTTGATGTTGAAATGAAACAATTTGATGATGCAAAAATAAACTTACGTTGTTGATAAAGGAAAAAGAAAAAATAATAAATTGTATGTATATAATTAATAATGTTTATATTCATTGATCATGTCATTATTGAGAATACAATACATATTTAAGAAATAAAACAAAACAGTAGATGTTTTATAAAGAATAAGTCTTCTAAGTGGCACTGGGCGGGATATATTTGCTGAAATAATAATACATGGAAAGACTGTCAAGAGACGTTAAGAGAAGAATAGAAAGACCTTTCAAAAGGTGGAGAGACATCTTCCGTCAAAAAAAGAGGCACGAACTGGATGCAAAGGCCAAGAGAAAAAGAAATTTAATAATGTTTAAGGTAGACTTACGCCGCGGAGGCGACTTTTATTCATTATAGAATTAAGAAAAATAAAAGAAACATTGAGAAAAAAGAAAAATTCTAAATACAAGAACAATAGTTAAAATTGTTTAAAATGTGCTTAAAAAATTAAAAATTTAGTGAATTTTCTATAGTATTTCCGTAAATGGCTTTATTTTAAGTATATTAAGTATCTAATGTAGAACTTTGTTAAAACGCCGTTGATGTATCAATAAATAAATGAATACAGTGACAGGGTTTAAAAAGTTTAAAAAGATTATTTCGCAGTTGCTAATATTGTTAAAACAACAACGTATATAGATTCTTTGGGTAATAAATCGCGAGTCTGATGTGTATAAAATCGCTTAGACTTCCTTATTCGGGTTCGATAATTAAATGCAGCGCAGCCATTTACTGCAGCAATGTCGTGCCAAGAAGCGACGACTAGTTGAAAAATTGCGCTTGAAAGCTTATTAGAAACTACCAGTAATGAAAACACTTTGCCTCTAATAGCTCGCAAGGAGCTTTATTGCACTATTGAAACATATTTATACACCGTTATATTAATTAATCCTTACACATCTGAACATAATAAAAAGGCTATCCACCACATTTTTTACGCTGGGAAACGCCTTTACGCACCCCGTTCAGACAAAATCTAAATTGTACTATGCGACTCGCTGGCAGTCAAGCCAGAATCACCACTTAAAATCCGGAGCAGAGGAGCGTCTATAGTCCTCCCTCTGCCTGTGCCTCCTTCAGCGAAATAACAGATTTGTAGCAGGAGGCCACTGCCCTCCAATTCCTTTCGATAGCGAGTATTCCGTCAACTATACCTTCCAACCAACGACGTTAAAAGACGCTGACAGGGTTCCCACAACGGGTATTTTACACTATGTTGGTCAAATCGCCCGTAGACAGTGAGATAACCCGAAGAAACTGGTTGTGCTAGGAAGGGACAGAGGGAAATGCAAGCAACTTGTCCATGCTGGCTGCTAAGGTATATCAGAGCAGGCATTACCTTCAGCAATGAAGTGTATGGAAAAGATGATGATGACGTTGATTAATTTTAGTTACACAAACGTGTTTATTTCTAAATGCAGCTCGATTTTTAACGTGTGTTTAAAGCTTTGTGTTTTTTGTAACTTCTTGCGTTACTGATTGGTATACTATTGAGTCAGTGACTTTTTCAGTTATAACAAAAAATAGCTTTATTTGACAGTCTGAAATGCTTTTAAATAAATTTGTTTTTAGATAACTTTTTGTCATTATATTGATGTTTTATGTGACATAGTATATCTTAAAAAAATTGTAATAAAATTTGTATACCGGAAACAGTAAATTAGGATGAATAATAATGTTAAATATGTAACACCTATTACACTTGACGTTTTGACATGACTGAATCAGTCTATCTATCCTTTTATTTAAAGATTAATAGGGCCATTTTTGTTTTATATGATTATTGCGTAAAATGATGTTTATATACTTTAACCTTCGGAGATAAATGTACTACCAATCTATTTTTTTATTTATATTTTGCTTGTATTTAGAATATATGGCTATTCTGCAAAATTTCAAGTGAGTGCTTTATCAATAAATGTGTTTTCATATTATATTAGAAGTAAATCAATGTCTATCCCTTATAAATTATTTTGGAATGATGAAAAACTAAAGCGACTTTAATAATACCTTAACTAAGCTTCAGAAACGATCGTCCAGTAGTTGGATTCGCTTGGATCCTATCCTATCCCAGGGTAAGTCTTTTATCCCTAAAAAGGGTTACGTTGTAACAAGCTTACATAATCTAATATATAACATTTCGGTCTATGGAAATTCATGGATCATAAACGTTAAAAAGTGAGCAAAATGGTAATATTTTTATTACCTAAAATATTTTGAATAGGTAGCATCCAACATGCGTTGCAATAAACTGCCTCATTGGTTTAGTGGTTAACATGTCCGACTACAGACATGGGGTCTTGGTTTCAAGTAACGAGTTGGGCCAATTCAAAAATCAGTATTGAGTTTTCAATTAAGATTTTCTCAATATTTGCCCGAAGTTGGGAAGTTGGCGGCGTGACCTACCTCCGTGCCTCGGAGAGCACGTTAAGCCGTCCGTCTTCAAACTGATCTCAGTCAGACCAGACCAGAATTGATTTCAAATCGTACTATAAGACTGAAGGAATAGAGAGTACACTTGCATACCACGCCTGCAAATCCGTAGTAGAGCAGCGTGATGAGTCTATGTTCTAAATTCCCTCTCTCCTGTAAGTGAAGAGATCTGTTAGTGGGACGTTATAGGGCTGCTACTTACCTTATGCGTTATATTGCACTTTTAAATTTCACTATTCAAATAGATGTATTCTAACTCATACAAAACAGATATGCAAATGTTTATTTTGTTGTAGCACTGACGGCCCTTACGTATAAAGAGAAGAGTTTAACATCCAAATTTTATAAGACAATGTTTTAAACATAAATTGTTTATTACTACACTGTCGTTAATACTCATTTAAGGCTTAACTACCTTTTGTTTCAAAATTTTGAATTTTTTTTGTATCATGCTTTAATAGCTATATAGTTTTTAAAAAAAGATGACCCAGGCCTGTAAATGGGGTGATATAATTATCAATACTAGAAAAAGCATATACTTGTAATAAATATATATTAAGTATAATAAGCAAGCACGAAAAGGCATAATGACCTAGTGGTGAGACGCGTGGACTCTTTCCAATCCATCATTGTGCTTTTCGGTAAAGGAAAATATCGAGAGGAAACCTGCATATCCCGCGGAAGTAATTATCGGGTATGTATAGCCTGCAAACCACAGTAGAGCGTTGTGGTGAGTTTACGCTCTAAAAGCCTGTATTTTATAAGTGAGAAGATCTGTGGCCAGCGTTAATAGGCTGCTACTAACCTTGCTTCTTAAGCATAATGAAATATCTATCATAGAAAGTTACTACATTACGGTACTGCAGCTGAAAAACTCGAGCAAGTAGAAGTAATACACCATCATAGCTTTATTGCAACTGAACAAAATGTATAGCAAAAATACGACCAAACATTGACAGTTGATTTTTATATATAATGTTGTACTCATTATAATTTTACCCGCACTCTGCACCAGTAATTTGGTTTTTATGCAAATTGTTATAATTCTGTTCATTAAACCAATTTGTTGAAATATAAACGGACTGTCCTTCTTGGAAATGGATCCCGGGTCTTTGCTTTATTACAAGGTTTAATATTCGGGGCGTAGCTACAAAGCGTTTTTATTTTAAAGTGATGTTACAACGAAGTTAAAAATTATCTAAAACTATATTTTTTTTATGAGTGTAATAAATTATGAAAAACTAGAAGCGGATGAAATTTAGGTTACAAGTTTTCATTCTAATTATTGTGATCAAATAGTATTTAACAAGCGATTTTGTTCTGGTTGTTATTACGATAATTGATATTTAAACATGCTAACTTACAACAAATTAAAATAGGGAACTAATATTTGGAAAAAACTGTCTCAGCACAGTGGTGAGAGTAATTGCATCGCTAGCAGAAGTACGGGACTTGGTTCCCGATAGGGAAAATTTTGTCTAATCTGGGGGGACGCTTCGTTCAAGACTAGTTATTATTTGTTTATTTTACTGCACTTTAAGATATAATAAATTAACACATAATACTTACTAATAAAAACACTGTAAAATGGCGGTCTTATCGCTAAATATATTTCTTGCAGACAACCTTTGCGTTTAAAAAGTAATTAGTATCAAAACTGATGTGCAAAAGCATAAACATACATGCAAATATCTACATACATAGCTCATATAATAATATACTTACATAAATTTATGGTATATAAATTTATATATAATATAATTAAGTAAATCTTCTAAACTTTAGATAAATGTTCTTTGAGTAATTTTTAAATGTTGATAAATCGTGGCAGTGCAGTCCACAGTTAGTTACCACCCTACCAACAGAAATGTGCCGTCAAACCTCGCAAAATTGCCTCTTACCATGTTATCCCGCTTCCATCTTAGACTGTATCATCATTTACCATCAGGTGTGATCACATTAAAGCGCTAACCTAGCAGGAATAAAAAAATACCCTTTGAAAACTTGAACAACATTACGTAAACGGTACGAATTGAACAATAATTAGGTCTATTGTGATTATATATACGCATGATTCATTTAACGGCTCATATAGGCGGATATGATTATTAATATCTGCATGATATTGGTTTGCTGAGATCCTCAAAGAGAATCTAAAGCCAATAATCTATACGAGATTACAATACCTACAGAAATCTAATACGTTTAGATATCTTGTGCGTTTGACATCTTAATTAAATTGTATGAGTGACTGGAACATTGCAAGTAACACTGTATTAATTTGCGGATTGCATATGGTACGTAGCTTAACAATAATAAAACCCACAAAATATCACGTATTTAAACTAATTTCGAAACAGTGACTGTATCTTATGTTCTATATTTTTATTTCTGCAGATGGGCAGCGTACGGAAAATAACGTCATAAATTTTCGTCGAACTTTCCTCGGTGTATAAAAACAAAATTATATGAACAGTGACGACTTACGGTTGCGAAACATGGCCAACGACTATGTGCCTTATTAGAAAGCTCAGGATCACACAGCGGGCGATGGAACGAGCTATGCTCGGAGTATGTCTTCGGGATCAAATCTGAAACGAAGAGATTCGCAGAACAACAAGAGTTACTGACATATTTCGAAGGGTCGCGGAGCTGAAGTAGCGATGGGCAGGCCATGTGCCCTGCTCTTCAGCTAGGCGAACCGATTTACGTTGGGGTCCCAAGGTACTAGAGTGGCAACCACGTTACCGTAAGCGCAGCGTTGGTAGACCCCCCACCAGGTAGACAGATGACCTGAAAAGGGTCGCCGAAAACCGATGGTTACAAGCCGCACAAGACCGTGTATTATGGAAATCAATAATAACAAACAGATAGTGTAAGTTAAAAAAAGGTTTACGAGTATTTGTTTTGATTTATTGTACGTAAACAAATCTAGATTTCTCCCTAAATTACGCAAACGATAAATCTCTATTGGAAACAGCTAAATCACGGCGGTGAACCAACATTCATTCTCTGATCGGCAAAGTGAAATATAGCATGATTTTCAATTCAAATTTGTATCTGGGTAATAAAAAAAGTTTACAGAGCTATATTTTTTACAAATTTGGTTGCTCTTGTGAACAAAGCTTTCAAACAATAAGAGTTTTTGATTTTCTACAAAATTATTTCATATTTTTTATGCTGAAAGGTTTTCAATTCACTTCAACACCTTAGAGGAATTACGTCTGTAGAGAAATGCAATTCAAAAGCTTTTGAAATTTAGTTTGAAAAGTAGTATTTGGATTTCTGATTGAAAAAGAATAAGCATGAAACCGTCAACGATCAGTTTGCAATATGAACCGTGAGCGTTAAATTTGTTGTTAAAGTAACATTCTTTTTTATTGAGGTTTTTATAATAGAATATCCTTTCATCATTTCTACGAGATACTACATATCTTCGTAATAAAACCCCAATTAGGTCGCGTTATAACATAATAATAAAGTTTTACAGGAATAAAGTAGATAACTCTTATAGTCCTTGAAACTTTGTTTTGATCAATAATACAGTCCTAACTAGCACAGCTTTTAATATTTGAACCGAATTAATAACCAGAACACCATTCTACGGAACGCTTATTTATAATAAAATTCTATGATTTTAATATAAATACAGCTATGCTAAGAACTTTTTTACGATGTGAAGAAAATGCCAGGCAATATTTCATAAAAACGCACAGTCACATTATAAATAACAAACGTTGGCTTCAGTTTGAGATTTTTAGTGTCTGGCACTCTATCAACATAACTTAACCTCTGGTGCTCAAATAAAAACGCAACATTATCTATAGCGATTACTCTTAAAATAGTAAAATAATAATAAATATTACCTAATGCTTATCGTGTTCAAAGTTCTGGGTTTCACTGTGGTCGTAATAACCGTACTAGAATATTTGAGAAGTAAACATTATTGTTAATACCCAAAGGCAAACTTTTTCGAATAAATAGAGATTTTAACAAATAAACTTATTGCAATGCAGCAAGAAACGTAAGCTCATTGCTATTTGATTACAGACACTTATATTTTCTGCCTTAAACCGCACCCTTATTGTAAGCCGTTGAGGAGATCCATTGATTGTCATATTTAACTACTAGCACTTGACCATACCGAAGTTACGGTAGGCAACTTAAATATCTGGATAGCCTATAGAAGAATTGAAGAGTTCCGTCACTTTGTCATGAAATCCATCATCAGAACCTAACCAAACTATCACAAAACAGCCCTTGAAGAATATCCTTTCTAATAAAAAAAGAATCATCGAAAATAAAACAGATACTGAGACAAATTGAAGTTTTCATAATTTAAGAGTTCTTTTCTGTTATTTAACTTCCCCAGCAGTTTGTAAAACTTATTTCATGCATTATGCTACCCTGGTAAAATAATGAATGAATGAGCTGTGGTCAACGTTATCTACGTATGGGGTGAGCGGTTGTCTGATTCAAGCATTGAAGTCTCTCTGTGAGGGTTCTAGTGTTTGTGTCAGAATAAATGGAGCGTACACGGAGTGGTTTCCTGTCGAAAGAGGTGTTCGACAGGGATGTGTTGCGTCACCATGGCTGTTCAACCTATTCATGGATAAATGTTTGACAGATTTAAAAGGAAGTATGTATGGGTTAAGAATGAATGAATTACTCATCAAATGTTTACTCTACGCTGATGATCAAGTAATACTTGCGTCATCCGCTAATGAGCTACAGGAGATG
>JACTOM010000934.1:1100716-1190848 GCA_015832385.1 Elymnias hypermnestra | reverse complement strand
ACCGGAGAGAGATCAGGCGCAGGACCGACGGCTTAACGTGCTCTCCGAGGCACGGGGGTGGATCACACCGCCAACTTCCCAACTTCGGGCTAATATTGAGAAAATCTTAATAGAAAACTCAATATCCATTTTTGAATTGGCCCGACCCGGGACTCGAACCCAGGACCTCATGTCTGTAGTCGAACATGCTAACCACTAGACCAATGAGGCAGTCACTAGACCAATGAGGCAGTCCTTATTATCCAACTTATATCCAACTTAAATAATATTATGTTCTAATTGCTTTAATTTTGAAGTGGATGATTATTGATATTGATATTGTTTTTTCAAATACTATTTAAATTTATTTTGCGATAAATTATACAGCGCCATTCATTGAAAGATATAAAATTTTCTTGCTATGTAATGACTTTTAGAAGTTCGTGCCAGATGGTGTGACTCCTCAGTTTGTCACATCGATTTTATTTAAATTAATGTACAACACGTGGTTAGTTACTTTATTATGGCAACTGACAAACGGCGCCAATTAAAATAGTATTGTCGCATGTAAAAGTTGATTTGAGTTAATTATTTACCTTTTACAAATTTATCTGTGTATCATTATATTGTCATCAAAAACCAATGAGTAGATATAGCAACTAACACAGTTACGAAACAATGATGTCTGTTTATGATTCTCGTTGCGTTGAACCCTCCAATATTTCGTTCTAATAAAATATATATAAAATTTATCACAATATAAATCGTGTGCAAACCGTTCGTTTGTTCAATGAAATACAGGTATTGATTATGTAACACTTGGCCAGTGTCCAGAGTAAACAATTTCAGAGGAGAACTTTTCAAAAGCTTATGAAAAATAACATGAAACAGTGATATGTATACGCTGCGAAAATGTGAAAGGAATATATTATACATTACCATTTTAATGTTTATCTTAAGAGCCTTGATGTCAGTGGATAACTTGTGGATTTTCATTGAGAGTGCCTGGCTCAGATCCTAATTGGAAAAATCGCGAGAATGCCTGAGACGAGGTAACCTGCCAACCCGCTGTGGAGAGTAGCATGGAGAGTCTGTATTCAAAACACTCTCTCTCCTATGAGTGAGGAGTATTGTGCCTAGTAGTGGTACATCAATAGGCTGCTACTTTCTTTTATTTTTATTGCTAGAGGTAAGCGCTTTGCATGTAACCTAACCTCACCTGATGATATCAAATCACTAATTTTACCTCATATGGTTTCTACACAATATCGCACAGAAACAATTTTTTTTGCTTGCCGGCACTTCTTTGCTGCTAGGGCAGTACCCAGCTACGGCTGAAACCACTCAGCAATCCAAATGGATTAGAAAATACAATGAGCCATGCCGGGGATGGACCTCTGCTAGCAAACCACCAAAAGTCGAAGCTTCTACTTATCTTTAACTTGCCTTATTCTAGTCTTTCAAACTCATACTCAAAATATCTTTATTCAAGTAGGCCTATTACAGCACTTTAGAATCATCAAATATATATTTTTTTCCACACACTTATTCTAATGTACGACTTATAATGGCTTCAAAGAATGACTTAAAATCTAAAGTTACAAGGGATTCTTTGTGCTCTGTCCTGAGACGACCCCACAACAAACTGATGAACTCATTACAATACCATATTAGGTTATTATATTAACAACGGCCTAATCATTAAGCGACATCTCAAGAACGTCTAGGAATTTATTATAGAAATGTATACAGTTACTCTTAAATGAGTTGTAAATTTTATGCGATCAGGTAATATAATGAGATTATAGTTCATAGCTACGCTTCGCCTCTCCTCGATACATGGAAAGATGACCTTCTGTGTGAGTTTCTAATAGATGACACTGTAAATTTTGTTGCAAAATAAAACAAGCAATTGAATTAATATTTCAAAAAAACTTATTAATAACAAATGTCATGGACTACAAAGAACTAAATGTATTTGAGATTGAGTGAAGGAATAAAATAGTAATTTATTATGGATTGAAAAAGGCAAATAGAAAGTGTGTGACCTAATTAAAATTTAAAAAATAGAACAATAATAATATGTTATAAATGGTAAAAGGTACAGATAATAAACAGTTAACACTATAGAAATATTAATTTTAGAGGTATTTAGATAAATATATATTTTATTAAACCATAAACTTGGGATGGTTTCCTGCATCAATTTTTGTTATACTTTCCTGTACCTCATGTTTGTTGTATCCTTATAACGAACTTTATGGAGAAAGTTGAGCGTGAAAACAGAACGGACGGTTTTAGAAGCGACTTAAAATGCCTTTTTGTCTTTATGTATTTTAAAAATGTGTCTCGTTAATATGAAAGGTGATTCTAAAAGATATTTTTCCGTAGTATCTTATTTGAATATCATTTTATTTTATTATACGAGAGGTATTCCTATTTCAAGTAGATTGTTATGGCAGTCACTTCGTTTGCCATGCAATTCCAGCGAATGATTTATTCTTGCCACGTTTCCATTATAGTGGTTGTTGCTCACTCACGTTTTTATTTATGGAGCAAATTTTTACAATGTACGTAATAACTTTCCGTTTAGCAGAATTGTGACAATATAATGATCGATATGGTACACAAATAAATACGATAGAAGTCTTTTATAACTTTTTATTAGAGAAGTTATTATTTTTTACGAGAAAATAGTGGAAGGTTTGTGCTGCTTTTATTTGAAATGTAGTCTTACAGGAATTTTTTCCATAAACAGCAATACTTTCGAATTGATGCGAATAGCCATTACGTTTGTAAGGGTCATTAGTTTGATTCTGAAAAAAAAAAATCCTACAGGTTCGAGGGTGTTTGGTCTTGGCAAAGTTTTTTCAAAGACCATATGATAATACCACAATATATTTAAGAGTTTAATGTATACCACTTTCTAGAATAGAATATCTTATTAATATTGTGTTTATAGGTGGTTTGAAGTTAATATACAGAAAAGTTGGTTTTAATTTTTTGCTCAAATTGCTAAATTAATCTCCGCATGTTTCTGACAAACAATTAGTTAATGTTCAAAGGGTGTTTCATGACTACTAATAGCGTAGAATTTTAAATGATTTAATATTCGTCACGATAATCTATTATATGTATAATTGTAATCTTATAAATAACATTCACATATTGTTACAATTTAAAAAATTAATATGATAGTCCACTAACATAGATTAAGAGTATAAAATATAAAATAGATCTGATAATTGAATTAAGATGAACAACTCAAAAAATAAAGCAACCAAAGCAGCCTTTGGCGGAGACGTAAAATGTCGCCCAGTGTTTGTGAATAGTAGCTAAAACTACTTCACTGATTATTTCCATTATTTATAGCTCGACTTAAGGTAAGGACTTGGTGAAATGGTTCTATATAAATAAAAGAATATAGAAATCCTTATCCGAATCTTTAACTTTTTACCCATATTCTTGTTGTAGAAATAAAAAATGAGTTTGTATTTTATAATTTTAAACAGAAAAGATTTACATTCTAATATGAGAAAATCTCAGAAAAAAGGGTTGAAGCCTTACTGCTGTAACAAGAAAAAAATAGACGTACTTATTAGGTTAATAAACCACTTCAAATTATTAAATCACTTGCTTTCCTCCTATTGCTGACTGGTTAGCGCTTGACTGTAATCTCTCCAAAACATGAGTGGTGATTGAAGTGTTAGATGGAAGCACGCTTAGGTGGTGCCTCTACTGCCTCATTGATCTAGTGGTTATCATGTTCGACAACAAACATTAGGGCCTGGGTTCGAGTCCCAGGTCAGGCTAATTCAAAAATCAATATTGAGTTTTCTATTAAGATTTTCTCAATATTTGCCCAAATTTGGGAAGTTGGCGGTTTAATCCACCCCTGTGCCACGAAGAGCACTTTAAGCCGGTCCTGCACCTGATCTCTTTCCGGTCGTGTCGGATTCCCGTCACATCGGACTATGAGAGTGAAGGAATAGAGAGTGCACTTGTGTACACTGCCAATCCGCAGTAGAGCAGCGTGAAGGGTCTATGCTCTAAAAACCCTTTCTCCTATGAGTGAGGAGGCCTCTGCCCAGCAGGAGGACGTTAATGGGCTACTTACTTACGCATAGGTGGTAAATTTACCAATTATGGTTTCTACACAGCAGCGTGTCGGAAAGGCACATTTTTTTTATTGGTAGGGTAGTAACGTAACTTTACAGTGGTCCTTAATTTGCCCGGCCGGGATCAAATGCAAAGTACGTGTAACATTGCATCTGCAAGGCCTCAAAAGTTGCAAGAGTAGAGCTTAAACTAAAAGACAAACTGTTATTTCAGTTAATGTGATACCGGATCAGCAATTTGAGTTTTGAATTAATTGTTCGCGTTTACTTTACACAAATGGATTCCGCTTAGTGCAGTTTCATGATTAATGCTTGAGTTTTCCGAACGCCGTGGCACTTTAGGTTAATATTTATGTTTTGTGCAGTGAACCTGAAATATATCGGTAGAAGATACACTAACAATTTCATTTACTAATATAAAACTATATAGAAGTTCTCTTGGGTGAGGAAAATTTTTAACACGTAATATTTTCTTGAAAAGTACATGTAATGTATTTAAATAGTGAATAAATAACAAATTTAATACTTATATTTCTTTTATTATAAGAGTGAGCCAGAGTGAAATGTCGAGCTTACTGTAGGTTTTTTTTATACATTTTTAGTAGCTATACCCAGTTTCTAAGTATACCACGAAATTGACATAATAGGACACTCATTGTTATAATAAAACTACATATCAAGAGATTCTTCTTGCATTTCAAAGAAAATCAAAGTTTGACTTTATATATAAAAGAAACAATATTGTTGCTTGCATAAAAAATACCGCAAGTATATCTTCCCGCAAAGCTATAACATTAGAGATATTTAAGAGGCGGATTAACTCCTATTTATTAGGTCGGCAACACACCGGCGGTCCCTGTAATGCTGCAGGGCTCATGGAAGGCGGTAATTACTTAACATCAGGTGACCCGCAACTTCGTTTGCCTGATAAGGCTATATATCTCTAACAAAACCGTGAATCAAACGTTTTAATTTTTTATTTACTAAAGAAACCTAAGTTTTGAAGTGAAACTTCTTTAGGCGCATGAAGGTAATTTTTTTTCGGATTAAACGCGTGATTAGCATCACTAAGATGTGCAGCGTTTTTATGCTAATTCGTTTGACGGTTGACCTAACCGTTTTAATATTCACAAATAACATGTGGCATTTTAATTTGCCACTCGTCATTTCATAATTTAATATACAATTTTATTACAAAATAAGAATATTTCAAAAATTCTCTTTTCTAAATTTTAAATTCAAAAAACAAAATTGAATTAATTTTTAATATTGACAAAAAACACGTGGCATTTTTTTTGCAATTCTATTTGAGATGTCAATAAATTATTTGTATTAATTTTCGACACTTCTAATATTTTAATGACAATTAAATTCGTTAAATTTCTAACACATCTTCCTTTTCCCTCCTTCTAAGTGTCGGAAATCTAAAGTTTTAGATTTGTATAAATAAAAACAAGACTTTAAAATTGGTTTTCCAGAGAATTTTTACTTCTGGCATGTGTACTTTGTACGCACGCACTTTTAACTTTTTTTTTAATTGACTCTAAATGATTCTTCGTAAAGAGAGCAAAGATGATTTGTATCTTGTTAGTACGAGCTATATTAATAATAGATAAAATTTTTGATGCTAGAATAACATATATCTATCCGAATAATTGTTTTTATACCAGCTTTTGACAACATCCCTATGAAAATATGTTTTTGTTCCTGTGGTTTATATGTTTGTTCCCATAAATTTCTGAAACGTTTGAACCGATTTGGATGGGACTTATTGGAAAATATCAGATGTTGTACCGTGTGTACTAAGGGAATATTTGTTTTAGAAAACAGGTTTTATTATGTTTATGTTTTCTTTAATTTTTCAGAAAACGTGGCTTGGAGGGGTCGGCGCCGCGGGAACAGCACGCGAAATATATGACCACCTTCACAATAGACACAACGGAATAATTATTATAAATAAATTACGTATATTTATTGATAATTATAATTAATGATAACAAAATACGATTCAAATATTTTACTAGGGTATTTTTCAGATGAATGCCATGTTACATACATGGCGTGAACAGATCACAAGAAAGCCTCGGATATTTTTCTTTTAATTTTGGTTTATAGAACTTTCACATTATCAATGTAAATAAGGTATAATTTTGGTCAAGTTTTAGATATATAATTTAAAATACAAGAAAGAAAACAGCATTGAAATAATATATAACTACATAGTGGAAAACCTTTATTTGATGTACAACTTTCCGAATGAACTTCATATGAACCTATATTGTAACGAGATAGAAAAATCAGTTTGTCCTCTCCCAAGGAATGTTATAGGCGATCTCTTTCAGAAACATTTAAAAGTAGAACATTTCATTGTATTTTAATCGTAACATATAATACATCAAATCAATCAATCAAATTATCTTTCTTCAAGTAGGCCTATTGCAGCATTTTGGAATCGTCAAATATAATTTTTTTTCCACACAATATTTTAAATGTACGTCTGATGATGGTTTTAAAGAACGACTTAAAATCTAATGTTACGAGGGTTCCTTTGCGCCTTGATCTGAGAAGAGCCCCCAACAAACTCAGTCGGGTATTTTGTATTTTTGTTTGTTACCATCATCATTACAATATCCCATTGGTATAACATATTTCAATTCTAATTAGAGCAATTCGTTGACCCCCACGCGTTTCTATCGTCTAAGTAATTTTGCAACTTATAATATGATTTTACTATCAACTTTCTTTTAACAAAGACTTTGAATTTATTGATTGACATCTCTAGAACGGCTTGTGGGAGTTTATTATGGAAACGTATGTAGTTACCCTTAAATGAGTTTTATAATTAGGTTTAGAATTCATTTTATGCAGCCTACTAGAATTGATAACTACTTTGTTTTTGTTTTTTAAGTTATACTATGTACATTCACTCTTTTTATTGAAAGTGTCAATCTTTTTATCTACGTACTACAAGTTTTTTAATATGTATACACAGTGAACTGTCATTATGTCAACCGCCTTGAATTTGTTTCTTAGGGACTCGATAATACATTCTAACGTATTGTGTGATATATCGTATCGTTGTCAGATTAGGAAGGTCTGAGTCTTGTTAGATGATATACTACTAATCTATGCTATTTAATATTTTTTTTATTATTATCTTTAGTTTTAACGGTAAAATTATATATTAGTTGGAAAAATCCTTGCCAAAAGATATCAACGTAAACAAACTGCGCTATTTATTTTTGGACGACACTTAAAATTTCCCCCGAGATGTTACTGTTATTTCGCTTTTCCTTATATATTTTAATTCGTATTTTTAAAATAAAACGTATTCTTTAAATATTTAAATACAATCGTTATAGTTGTGTATGTGTGAAGTGTTATATTTAGTTAGTTTTTATACTGATTATTTATTTATGACGTATAAGTTAGCGTTAGGCTGTGATGCAACTGAAACTAGTAGATGATAATTTACTGTCTAAAATGGTAGCACGCTAACTTGAGGAGAGATAAATTATCATTTACCTATTATAGCCTAGTACATAACATCGTACTGACACGCATTATTTATTCTACCACGTTTTAGCTTTTTACTAGCCCAAAGTTACATTTAAAAAAATGAATAAATCACCACCAATGAAGATTTCAAATCGATGCGAGACTATTTCCCAATTTATGCTTTTAGGGCATGACATTTTAGTCTGAAACTGTGGAAGTAGGTGCTTATTTATATTTTTTAGAAAGATTTTGTACTCTCCATATAATCCTTGCAATTTTCGTTTACACCTTCAGAATATAAAGTTTCTAAAAAACCTCTTCCTAGTGAGTCATTAGAATCATTAGCTTCCGTACTTCGGATGTGTGTTAATGACTCAATCTTTCATACATATAATATGTAAAGGTAATTCATATACTTATGGCCATTTCACTCAATTCATTAGGTAGCCATCGTTTAAGTTTTTTTTTTACTTTGTCAATTTGCTTCATGTGGATTAATACAGCTTTGTCACTTACCCCGATGCCTGCAGCTATCTCTGAAGTGCTTTGTGAAGAATCCGCTTCCATAAAAGCCTTTAATTCTTTATTTTCTAATTTAGTCTCCCGCCGTCCACAGGGTTAGTTGTGAAGGTCGAAATTTCCAGATCGAAAACATTGAAACCAAAAACGCACCGTGCCTTCTTTTGCCACACCAGTGCTGTAGACATCATTTATCCTTCGAGCTGTTTCTGCGACACTGGTGCCACGGCATGGTAAGTTTATGTACGGCAACTTTTATTGATATAATGTTATTAAATATTACCTTTGTACTTTATAGCCGTTCATTATAAATGGTAACAAATTGAAATATTAATAATTGAAGTAATGACGACATAACACTGAAAGGTTTTTTATTATATAGTAACAGCCTTCTTAGCGTTATTTACGTTGGTTCATTTCATTGGTTAATTTTTTTCATGGACTAGTAGTCTATTAGGTCATATAGATAATTGTAAAAATGTCAGAAAGGTCATGCTTGATATTAATACATCAAGTGATCAAACACGAACGCATATTCACGAGCGCGTGCGTTATTTACTATAACTTATTATCGGGGCACGGTAGAGTCTCCGATTACGAATGTTCGTCGAATATCTCATCTCAGTAATAGTATAAAAGATATTAAGTTAATAACATTGCTATCATTTCAAATTTAATCTTCGAGAGGAATAGTGAAGTGGAAAATATCACAATGAAGATTACGTCCTTGCTTTTATTAATTTTGGGTGTAATATCACTCTTCATCGGTGCAACTGATGCAAGGCCTGGGAAAATACCTATTGGCGCAATCAAAAAAGGAGCTAAAGCTGTTGTAAGTACCCAATGCAAGTTTTAATTGCCTACAATTAAGAGCTGCAGTCAGTGTCTGAAAACTCCTAACCGTTTTCGCTGTTAAATAGAAACGTTTCTCTGTTTATTTTATTTTTATTGAAGAAAAGCTTCTTTAGGCGCATGAGGGTAAAATTTTAATGAATGAAACGCGTGGGTAGCGTCACGAAATTGTGCAGCGTTTTAAATTTACCAATAAAATGTGGCATTTTAATTTGCCACTCGTCATTTAATAATTTAGTACTAAGTTTTAAATTCGAAAACAATATAAACACGCCGGCATATTAAGCGGAACATAGATAAAAATAAAGGTGTAATATCAGTATCATAACCTTATATGATACTGATATCAATTTCTTTTAAGTTCCGCTAAATATTCCGATGTGTATATATATATAGCAATTTTATTGTTCAACATGACTGCTACTATTAAGTGGCATTTTTGATCTAAATAAAATAATAAACAAATTACACGACTCAAAAAAAAAAGCCAACCATAAGTCTGCTAAGATTTATTATATGATTTTTCATTTAATTGTGCACAGAAATGGAAAATACTTTTTTTTAATATTTCTTTTCATTACGTATGAGATAGTGAACTGCCCCATTGGTCTAGTGGTTAGCATGTTCAACTACAGACCCAGGACGGGTTTGAGGCCCGTGTCGGGCCAATTCCAAAATCAATATTGAGTTTTCTATTTAGATTTTCTTAATATTTGCTCGAAGTTGGGAAGTTGGCGGTGCGATCCACCCCCGTGCCTCTGAGAGCACGTTAAGCCGTCGGTCCTGCGCCTGATCTCTCTTTGGTCGTGTCGGATTCCCGTCACACCGGACTATGAGAGTGAAGGAATAGAGAGTAGACTTGTGTACCATGCCTGCCAATCCGCAGTGGAGCAGCGTGGTGGGTCTATGCTCTAAAAACCCTCTCTCATGCGAGTGAGGAGGCCTGTGCCCAGCAGAGGGACGTTAATGGGCTGCTACTTACTTACTTACTTTTATGAGATAGTGTGTAATAATAAAATGTGGTCGAGTATATTGTTAACTACTGTTAAATAGTATTGCTTACGTTTATTCTATGTATAAAACCAAACTTATTCATATTGTATAAGTTTTTTTTGTCTTACTATGATCTAAATCATCAAAAAATTATAGTTTAAAGTTTGAGTCAAATTTAGTGTTGACCTGTATTAATAATTATACGAATTGGACTTTTGAGCGACATAAAAATAAAGTAATCAATACATTTATGTATGAAATATTCGTGATTTATAATATTTTCTTACTTATTTGCAGGGTCATGGACTACGAGCAATTAACATAGCAAGTACAGCACACGACATAGCAAGTGCATTCCACAGAAAAAGGAAACATTAGTGATAAGGCATGATATAACAAAAGCAGTATCTTTCATTAACTATATTAGTTTATACGATGCGAAATAGGTTAAATTATGAGACATTTAATAAGATACTCTTGAACAAGAACCGAGATGTAATTTAGCAATATCGTTACAATATGGAAACATAAAATTAATATAACAATGCTGGATTATGAAGACATTCCGTATTATAGATTAGGGAATGAAATATGTATTATTAATGATATAAGAAAAATATTTATAGATGTAAATGAGATTCCACCAATTATTATAAAAAATGTCACAAAATGTCGCCGTATAGCGCACACAATGTATGTTATGAATAATTTTATGCACGTCCAATTATTGAGACATTTAAATTAGCAATGAGTGATTTAATTCCATTCTCTTTTTCTTCAATCAGGCGCAGGTACACTTAAGCATACAATTTGTCAATATTTGAGTCCAAAAAATCCTTTACTTAGTGTCAAGAACCTTGTTTGTATAAAGGAAGTCGTTGACAGTAACACAGTTAATACTTATGCCGGAGCATCGTTCTTATTACAATAGAGTAATGTACTGTTTCATAAATAAATGGATAATAAGTACAATCAAACGAAATTCTTACAAAAAATTGCAATATGTTAAGTGTAATCCACTATAAATTAAAAAAATTAAAAGTACGTGTGTACAAAGTTCACGTGTCAGGAGTGAAACTACTTTAGGAAACTAATTTTTAAGTCTTGTTTATATTTATACAAATCTAAGACTTTAGATTTCCGAGACTTAAAGGGAACTTCCGAGGGTAAAAGGAAGATATGTTAGGAATTTAGTGAATTTAATAAACATTATTTTATTAATAGTGTCGATAATTAATACAAAAATATTTAAATAAAAAAGCCACGTCTTTTTTCTAAACATTAGAAATTATTAATTTAATTTTGTTTTTAAATTTATAACTTTGAAAAGAGAATTCCTGAAATATTTTTATTTTATATTTTATGAAAATACCATAGTGACGAGTAGCAAATTAAAATGCCGCATGTTATTTGTAAATATTAGACTACTTAACCTTCAAACGAATTTGCATACAAGACACTGCCCATCTTCGTGACGTTAATCACGCGTTTTATACGTAAAAAATTTTCTTTCATGCGCCTGAAGAAGTTTCACTTCAAAAATATTGAACTTGTGTGAATAGATAAAACTGCAATTTATTAACAAATTAAATATTAAATGCGATATAGACATGAAGAGTGTATGAGTAGAGAGCAGAGAGTAGGGATTTGAAAATAAAATCTTAGCTATACGAAGCTGTGACCTCATATGAGTCATGAAGGCGTAGTAGAACAATAACTTGATATTCTAAGAACTTTGAAACGTTAGAATGCAATTTGAAGCCTTGGTGAGCCTAAGTTTTTATGTCCTGACGATCAGCTTTTTCGATTGTGAAAAATATAGTTGACAATAAAATAGATATTGAATGTAGCAAAAAATGTGATGCTATTGTTTACTATATTAAGTCTTGTTTACAAATTAAGATTGTGCCATAAATTTGATACAGAAGAATAGAATATTTATATATCATATACAAAAAATGTATCTAGCTAAGTGCGTTATAGACTAAAAGTAATCAACCGATATGCCCCAAACAGGGTAACTAGAAATGAGATAGATGGTTTTTTAATTAACTGACTCATTCACTCATCGCAAAATTCCAAACTATTCGCGATTGATTGTAAATTTAAGAGAGGTAATTCGAAGATGATGTTTAGATAATTAAACAGACAAACTCACTAATCGCAAGATCTTTAAAACCAATAGCCATTAATTTGAAATTTAGCAGTGTGAACCTTTCGCAATGTAGACGCTCGCTAATTACTGACTTTCCCATACACCTACGGGATTCGAAACTCGTGAGAGACCCCTCAGACCTATAATTGTTTGCCAGGTATACGACCGTTATAATTTTTATAATATAATTCTTATTATGGCTTAGAAAATTTTTACCTTCACGTTAATTAAAGAGAATTATAAGCACTCAATAAATTTTACAATCTGTTTGCAAGATGAAAATTTCTGAGAAACACGGGAATGGCTCTTTTTAGATATTATATTATATAATTATCGTGTGATGAACATTTCAGTATTTTGTATTAAATCAAAGTAATTTATAACGTAAAGGTTTAAATTATGTGATGTTTAACATTTAATTTAAGATGCTTGACACATATCACACTTGAATAACTAAGAGCGGCTTTGTAAATATTGTTTATAAGGAATTTTACTGAAAATATAAATTGTACAAGAGTTTTTTATTTGTATTCTTTTAAAATTCTTACACGTGTAAACTTTTCTTTTACATTTATTAACTTTTTCATAACTATATTAGACTACAAGCCCATGGAAAAAATTAACAAGTGAAATGAACCAACGTGAATAACGCTTAGAAGGCTGTTACTATATCATAAAATTAACTTTGAGCGCTATTTCGTTATTTCTGAGCGGTATAGGCGTGTATACAAGTAAATAATATTTTTTTATCCTGATCATTTTATTTGTTACCATTTATAATGTACGGCTATAAGGTACAACGGTAATTTTTAATAACGTTATATCAAAAAAAAAGTTGCCGTACATAAATTTATGATTTTACAGCAATTATCTACATTTCAGGATTTACCCAGTAATTACTGTCGGGAGATCTTTTAAGCATTAGTCGCGTTGGTTCATTTCACTTGTAATTTTTTTCCATGGGCTTGTAATCTATATATACAGTCATATTTTTTAACTCTTTTTTTTCCTACACATTTTTCGATTAACAGTAGTAGGTATATTCAAATTTCATTTTTGAATGATGCTTTTTCATTCCACAACCTTATTTCAAATAGATTTTAAAGCTTGTAGTGGGTGACACTTGATGTGAATATACACACACCGGCATATAAAACGGACCACAAAAAAACGTCCATAATTTAAAAAATATGGTTTTATTTTAAAATCTACTTACTTTGTTCACTTTTTTTGTTATTTAAAGTTTCATTTTTTTTAATTAAAAGGAGATCACATTAAGAACAAATTTTACGAGTAGAGGCTAGGTTATCAAAAGAAAAAGTGAGTTATGCTTTTGCATGCCAGCGGAATCTAATCGGGACAAAACGAGGCCTTTTTCTCCCGTAATAAGAAAAGTAATATTATAATTTGCGCCGCATATAATTATGAGGATGCTCGTACATACATAGAATGAGAAATTACATGGCGCAATTTCAAGCACTATAGCGACTTAAGTAGTTTCGTTTTTACTTGCCTAATTTCTTTAAGTAATAACATCAAAAGAACTTTATGTAATGTATTTTCTCGTCCATTGTCGGTCGTATAAAAGACCCATCATGTCATAAAGCAATTTGATTTCATTTTAATAGCAGCAAGAGCCGAGCGTGATGAAGATTTTATTTATTTTCACTTTAATGACTTAATGCTTTCTAAAAGTATAGGGTCATACTTTTCTAATTTCAGGAACGTCGATTACAATAAAATTTTGCTAAAAAAACATTGTCTAAGAAAAGAAGCAGCAACTAACAGCGAATTTAAGTTTGGCTTTGATAGAAGTGATAATTCCGAACTGAAAACAGATCCCCAAAAAATTTTTTCCGGGTTATTTAAGTTTCCTGGCCGTGTTTTACAATGTTTAAATTACATAGGTGTCGATAACATTGTTATAGCACTAGTTTTATTTTTTAGAAGTATAGGAATTACTCATATATGTAATTAAAGAGAAAAATACAGAGCACGTCTTGTATGAAAAAAAATTTAATACTCCTACCGAAGATTCGATCATGTAAATCCTTTTAACAAAATCTGTGTCTATTTACTAGTTCACCATGATCTCAATACTCAAATGTACTATATTATCTTCATTTATATTATTAACAGAACCTTTGTTGTTATTCATCTGGCTTATTCTTATACTTTTCAAATAAAAATCTACTATTCCGTTATAACTACAAATAAATGACGGGCTCCAATTTCACTGTCGCAATGGTGCGCGTACTCGCTTTGCTAGCAGAGGTCCCGGGTTCGATCCCCGGAAGGGCGAATTCTAGAAAAGTGTATTTTCTAATTTGTCTGAGTGTGGACTGGTGGGAGGCTTCGGCCGCGGCTAGTTACCACCCTACCAATAAAGACGTACCGCCAACCAAAGAGATTTGTATTCCGGTACGATGCTGTGAAACCATAAGAGGTATATCGCCTCTTGACAGATTAGCGCACTTCCATCTTAAACTATATCATCACTTATCATCAGATGAGATCACAGTCAAGCGTTAACTTGTCAGCATTAAATTAAAATCCTAGAAATGCATAGAAATAAAATATTTGGCCTTCAACTTACTTGCTGTTAATTAATAGCAAAATTTAATAAGTACCAAACAAGATTTCCTGTAGTTGTATTGAAATTATAATATCTATTTGCGAATTTCTAAGAACTTTAGAAGGTAAGGTTTCATTGAACACAAAATTATTTAATGAGGTCTTGAAAATCTTGCGTTCCGAATTACAGAGTCCACTGAGAAGGTATAGATAAGAAGGTATATTTCAATTGTGCGAAAAATTTATCTTTATTATGCCTAGTTTCATGTAATTCCTATTATTTGTTCACCCATGCAAAATATCTTGATATTCAATCGTTAACAAAATAATTTCTATTAACCTACCCAAGTTCAAACTCATTTTTTTATGTTGCAGTAGATGACATTTGATGTTAATACAGTTTTAAGTATAAATTGATAAGAATTTAATTTTATATTATAACAGTTTTATATTATTATTATTTCTTTAAGGTGCTAATTTTTAAAATTAAATATCCCTATAAAATTCCATAAAAGTATATACAAATAGCTTACCACTTTGTATCGAAATTAAAAATGTGGGTAGATAGAAGTGCGTACCTATCCAATATACCAAAGAAAATCATTCGAAACATTTCAGAAAATTGCAACCACTAACACCATGACAAGAGATTTTTATTTATGTATTTGGAAAGCCACTGTAATATGATCGCTACATTTTGTTTTTTTTTTTTAATTAAATCATAATAAGACCATACTAAAGATACTTGTTATTACGTTTGTCTTTCTCTTTAAAAACTCTAAGTAACTTGTAATTCAATTAATTCTGTAGAAGAAAACTTTACGTGAAAAGCTGCTTTACTTAGGTCTTACAAATATGAAATATATTTAACGATTGAAAGCGTTGAGCAAGTTAAAATTAGGTACCCATATACTCTGAAGTTAGTAAAGTCAACTTCCTCGTAACAACCATTATGTTTCACTAGCTACAGCAGAACAGTTACTAGTATCACTTACCATTATAACAAAATTTGCTATACTGCAAAACTTTATCGAGAATAACCCTGTTATAGAAAATAGAACATTGATCCAAGTTTCTAATTGATTCAATACTTCGTGAAACGGTTTTACATGTACTTGTTGAAAAAGTTCAATGCTAAAAGTATTTACAAATAACTAACTGACCAGCGCAACTTCGCTGTGATGTGACTTCCACATTGAAATAAATTTATTGATCGTAAATCATCCTATATACAATATTATTAAGCAACGCTTATTTAAATAGGTTAGCATGTGCTTTTTTTGACGCTGGTAAATGCATTTCTGCACCCTGCCTTGTGTCGGCGAGGGGGAGACCTTGCAATACCCACTAAAACCCAGCTGAACCCCTTTTATCCATTAGTGGAACAACCGAGAAGCCCTCGCACATTCCTCTCTGATATTCCGAATGAGTCCGACCGAGAGTTAATGAATGCGGCAAGTCAGGTGCAAATATACACCGCCTTCGTCGGCTATGAGGAGGACCGTTGACTGCGTTTTTCCTCTATCACTCGTGGGTCTATTTCAGCGAAATGACTGTCTTATAGAAGAGGGTCACTTCCGACCAGCATATCTGACTGGAGAGTATCGCACCTACAACGCCCTCCAGCGAAAGATCGGCGCCAATCAGCTCCACCGGGAGGTGACGCCGAGGTCCCCAGGCTGCACATTCTACTAAAGTATGGTGCACTGAGTCAACAGCGGTACCGTACTCATGGCAGGCGGGTAGTTCTCCACGATCAATTCAATGCAGGAAATTTCGGAAACAGCCGTGTCCGGTAAAGATATGCCCCAGTTTGAAAGAGCGACTCATACCCAACCATTGTATCAGGTGAGGGCGGAACGGCGCAACAGTGGCCACGCCCGCTACTGGGGACCTGAGATCTTCTCTCCACCCTTAAATAAAAGCTCGGACCCCGATGCCTTGGACCTCATCGGCATCAGGCTCCAGGTTGTGTAACCTCGCAGCCACCCTGTATTATGGACAGTCGCATGAAATACCGTGCGCAGCTCCCACGCAGGAGGTTAACATGTTCTATTTTATTGTATAACTTTTAAAGTTTTGAATCCTATAGTAGGCAGTATACTGATTGCCTACTCTTTAGTGTGAGATGTGGCTTCAACGTGTAAATATTTAAAAGTTACCTTATATTTGTTATAGAATGAGAAAATATTTAATCTATGGTCAATATTCCTATGTGAGGAATATTGACCATAGATTAAATATTGTCACAAAGGACACTATTTGCCAACGGACACAAAGCCCAAATTAACGTTTGAATTTACGACTTGGGAAACACCATGTGTTTAGTATTCAGAGCTAGATGTATATGATTCCGTTCGCTGCTATTTAACCATTGCCATACGTGCCTATGATGTATGAATATTTTGATTTAGTAAGTAATATTTATGACAATATCTTTTAAGACTAAATAATATACATAATAAATCATAGACATATTTTATAAATATCTTCTGGTAAATAAAAATCTATGATATATAATATACGTTTGTAAATTTTTTTGTAAAAAAAAATCGGCTGAATAAAGTAATTCCACTGCCTACAATAGTCTGTTTAAAAAGTGACATAATGGCGGTATAATGAAAAATCGCAAACTTCGTGTGTGTTTCACGTCTAATTTGTTATAATTTTGTTTTGGAATACCAAATTAAAAATGAATTCTGCTAAAGATTGTCAAGTTTCAATTTGCTTACGAAAATTTAATTTAGAGCAAATAGAGAATCTATTCAAATCCTATGTAAGTTACGATTAACTACTAATTATTTTAGTTAGCAAGTGTAAGTTTGTTATTGTGATGTTAAAAATGATTTCATTGTTTCAGTTGGGTATGTTGCCTGAGCTGGAAGAAGATAATCAGAAACTTGTTTTAGATACCTGTGCTGCCTTGGGGGAAGCTCGTGCTGTCAGCGCTGAAATTGAAAATCTCAAGATACAAAATGGTATATTATTATTTATATCATTTCTTGTAACGAAAAATGGCAAAGCTTTCACAACCCCTAGAAAATTACTCACAATTCAGAATAATGGTCTTTTTTTTCCACCGTCGTATTCAGAAAAAAATTGTTAAAAAGAATAACCTTTTAAAACATGAAAAACTGTTTTTATATTTTAATAAGCTTTTAACCTTTTTTACCATTTCTCATTAAATGTATTATATTTGATTATGCATTTACATAAATCGTTTCATTAATATTTTTTCTGTGTTGCCATTTACTGAATTTCTCCAAACGGCCGGAGCGATTTTGATGTTTAATGGGTTTAGTATACTTTGTTTGCATAAATTCAGAGGGATTGAGGAATGGTTTATATTGACAAATAAAACTGGGTTTGCCCATATTTCTACAAAATTCGGTAGCAAACTGGTTTGGGTTGCGTAATCGCTTAATTCAAAACTTTCATAAAGCAAAATCTCGAATAATCTATATCGCTGATATCTATAAGGGAAGTCTATTTTTAAATCCAACTTTCTAAATGGAACCAGCGATATTCTTTTTTGTTAAAACTCGTGTTCAAATCGACGAAAATAAAGACGTGTCACCAACAAATGCCATACGTCGTTTGACTTAAAGGTTTTGTTTAAGTTTGAAGCGGTTTACCTGTAAAACTAGTTTTTGAAGTGAAATTTCCTTAGGAGCTTATGAGGGTAAAATTTTTACGGATGAAACGCGTGATTAGCGTCACGAAGATGTGCAGCGTTTTTATGCTAATTCGTTTTAAAGTTAGGTAGTCTTAACATTTACAAATAACATGTGGCATTTTAATTTGCCACTCGTCATTATTATTAATATACTATTTTGCATTAAAAATAAAATAAAATTAATATTTATATATATAATAAAACCAATATTTAATTAACAATTTCTAATATTGACAAAAAACACGTGGCATTTTTATATTCATTCCGTCATTTGAGATTTCAATAAATTAATTGATTTCATTTTCGACACATTAAATATTTTAATGACAATTAAATTCCTAACATATCTTCTTTCTTCCCTCCCTCTAAGCCTCGGAAATCTAAAGTTTTAGATTTGTAGAAATATAAACAAGACTTAAAGATTAGTTTGCCAAAGAAGTTTCACGTCTGACATGCGAACTTTGTGCGCAAGCACTTTTTTTGTTTATAAATCGTGTCATTAAGAATTGCAAAGTAATATGCAATAGTAAGCATGTAATAGTCCGGTGCGTGTTATAGTCTGAAAAATACGATATACACTGCAATTACGTTTTTATATAGCTATAATACAAATAATATACTATCACTACTGTAAGACTAAGTGTTTTACAGTCGCGATAGTATATTATTTGTATTAGACAAAAGTTACCTAGTTTAGGGAGTTAGGGTATTATTAATGCCCTATTAAACTTTGTTTTTTGTTTTATAATTATTTTACATTGGTATAAAAGTCATAATGGCCTAGGGGCCGTCATGACATAAATGTCGCGGGTTCTAGTCCTGAGCGAAACTTACGCGTTGGATTGTGCTTTTTAATGCTTTTCGAGGAAAGAAGACATTGTAAGGAAACCTACATATCCCGGGAGTAATTCTGGGTTATGTGTAGCCTACCAACCCATAGGACAGCAGTATGTTGGGCCTATGTTCTAAAACCCGCTTTCCTATGAATGAGGAAGCAGTAAGACTTTTATTTATTTATTTAAGGACCACCAGTACTTACTACACCTAATGTCTTATAATAAAAAACTTACGTCTAGAATTTAGTGAAGTGTGCAACTTTTTAAGGTAGCCACAACATTAATAGGTTGCGACTTACTTTATAAGCTTTGGTTTTTACACTTCAGGTCGTCTCACAGCAAAACGGGAGCGATTGCGGCAAGAATGCAATGAAGCAATGAAATTGATGGAAAAACTGGACGAACATCGAGCACAACTGCTACAATTGATACAGCTAGAGAAAGACGGATCTGAAAGCGACATGTATGCCCTTTAAATAATTTAAAACAAAACCAGTTTGTGTTTTTAAAAAATAAAGTGAAATGGCATAGGTAACTACCATCTAGTTCAAACTGCTTCAATTCATTTACTCATGTTATGTCACAACTATGTTTAATACAAGGAAAGAAATCTTTAAACCTTAAATAAATGGCACTATAGCTTAATCCGAAAATACGATAATTAAGAAATTCAATTTATGAAATTTATTAATATCAATAACATATGCCATGTACAACACTGCTATTTGGTGTAGTGACTGCCTCATTGTTAGAGGTTAACATGTTCAGCTACAGATATGAGATTCTGGTTTCGAGTCCCGGGTCAGGCAAATTCAAAAATCGATATTGACTTTCCTATTCAGATTTTCGCAATACTTATCCTAAGTTGGCGGGGTGCTCCACCCCTGTGACGCGTAGAGCACGTTAAATCGTCGGTCCTGAGCCTGATCTTTCTCCAGTCGTATCGCATTGCCATGACATCAGGCTTTGGACGACCTCGCTAGCGCAGTAGTGCGAGTACCTACTTGCTAGTAGAGGTCTCGGGTTCGACCCCCGGTAGGGCGAAGTTAGAAAATTGTATTTTATAATTTGACTGCGTCCGGACTGGTGACTGCGGCCATGGCTAATTACCATTCAATCTGCAAAGACTTAGCGCCAAACAAAGAGATTTGTGTTCCGGTACGATGCTGTGTAGAAACAATAAGAGGTATATCGCCTCTTACCGGATTAACGCGCTACCATCTTAAACTGTATCATTACTTACCATCAGGTAATATCACAGTCAAGAGCTAACCTGTCAGCTGAAAAAAAAACTAAGAGAATTAAGGAATGGTGAGTGCATTTCTGTACTATACCTGCCAACCTTCAGTGGGGTTCTATGTTCAACAAACTCTCTCTCTTCTATGAGTGAAGAGACATATGCCTCCATATATGAGCTGCTACTTACTTACTTTACTACCTAAAATCAGCAACTAGTTAATGTTTTTCATGGTTTGATACCCGTTGATATTTCGACTTAAAATAATTCACTGTGCAATATCCAGTTTTTCTTTTGTGTGTATCTTCCGTCTAATTATTAACGGATTTGCATTACAAACGTATGTTTTAATTGTTTATATTTATACTAGCATAGGTAACAGATATAAAGTGAATCAAATTAAAGTTGCGTGATAGTAATCAGCTATGTATATTTTCAGGTCTCAATACGTATCGAAACTGCAAGACGTTATAAATAAGTTTCGTCAATCGGGAAATGTTTATGTGAGTATGAACAAACACAAAAACAATCTTTTTTATCCTTTTGTTTTTAAGGGGCTTTTGTATTTTTAATAATACACGCCAGCCCCATAGTAAACCTATATACTAGCACATAACAATTTAACAATAAAAAGAATTTTTTTTTAATATTATTTAATATTTATTATAATGACAAANCGCAATACTTATCCTAAGTTGGCGGGGTGCACCACCCCTGTGACGCGTAGAGCACGTTAAATCGTCGGTCCTGAGCCTGATCTTTCTCCAGTCGTATCGCATTGCCATGACATCAGGCTTTGGACGACCTCACTAGCGCAGTAGTGCGAGTACCTACTTTGCTAGTAGAGGTCCCGGGTTCGACCCCCGGTAGGGCGAAGTTAGAAAATTGTATTTTATAATTTGACTGCGTCCGGACTGGTGACTGCGGCCACGGCTAATTACCATTCGATCTGCAAAGACTTAGCGCCAAACAAAGAGATTTGTGTTCCGGTACGATGCTGTGTAGAAACAATAAGAGGTATATCGCCTCTTACCAGATTAAAGCGCTACCATCTTAGACTGTATCATCACTTACCATCAGGTAAGATCATAGTCAAGAGCTAACCTGTCAGCTTAAAAAAAAAACTATGAGAATGGAGGAATAGTGAGTGCATTTCTGTGCTATGCCTGCCAACCTGCAGTGGGGCACCGTGGTGGGTCTATGCTCAACAAACTCTCTCTCTTCTATGGGTGAAGAGACATATGCCTCCATATATGAGCTGCTACTTACTTACTTCACTACCTAAAATCAGCAACTAGTTAATGTAATGTTTTTCATGGTTTGGTACCCGTCGATATTTCGACCTAAAATAATTCACTGTGCAATATCCAGTTTTCCTTTTGTGTGTATCTTCCGTCTAATTATTAACGGATTTGCATTACAAACGTATGTTTTAATTGTTCATATTTACTAACATAGGTAACAGATGTAAAGTGAATCAAATTAAAGTTACGTGATCGAAATCAGCTATGTATATTTTCAGGTCTCAATACGTATCGAAACTGCAAGACGTTATAAATAAGTTTCGTCAATCGGGAAATGTTTATGTGAGTATGAACAAACACAAAAATAATCTTTTTTTATCCTTTTGTTTTTAAGGGGCTTTTGTATTTTTAATAATACACGCCAGCCCCATAGTAAACCTATAAACTAACACATAACAATTTAACAATAAAAAGAATTTTTTTTTAAATATTATTTAATATTTATTAAAATTACAAACAAAATAGACTAACATTCTTTGAGAGAATCATTAAAACATAATCTTGCCATCTCTGAAGTAAATATGTGCGCCGTCACTAATCCCTAAATACTTGTACTAAAATTAATCCTCATTGGCTTAATTATTTTTTGCGTCAATAATCTAAAAAGTTATCATATTATGTTATTTACATATGTTGAGAAAAAGCGAAATAACTTGCCTGTTACTGTTAAGTCGTAGGTTAAGTTTCATATTTAAATTAGTCATATAAGTAGGTTAAGTCCGAAAAAAAGCTTTAGTACCGATAATTATAACTGGAATGTATTTCTTTACACATCGATATTACAAATATCTCTTAGAATTAATTCAGTATTCATCTTACATTTTCCCCGTTCCCTACTCAACAACTTTCCATTTACAAGTCAAAAACCCTTCAGTGCTTCACAGGCAGTTTATCATTATCTAGTACGTATACATAATAATCGAAGATCACGATACCTTACAAATATTTTTTTGTCCTATAAAAATAACTAATTAATTAGGCCAATACATTGAAAAAGACGTAACTTACAGCTCAAATTTAACAACATTATAGTTCACTGTAAAATTCGTGATGTCTATGATTGTGAAATTATATTGTTTTTATTTGAATTTATGATATTAATAAGAAATGAAATTTAATTTTATTAGGTACAATTAATACCCTTTTTTCTAGTTCTTTAGTTCCCAGTATTTTAGTGGCCAGTGCCTACCCAAACAGTGTATATAGAAAATATAACATATTAAATTACTTAAAAGAAAAATTTCAATTTTACGTTTTGCACTAATATAAAATAAAAAAGAAAGGTATACATTCAAGTGTGTGTTCGTGTGTCTGTGTGTGTGTGTGTGTAGGTGTGTGTGTGTGTGTGTGTGTGAGCGTGCGTGCGTTTGTGTGTGCTGATGAGTGCGTTTGAGTGTGTATTTGTATGTTTCGATTTGAGTCTATTGATGTGTAAAGGGTGTAATTTTTTTTAAACAGTATAGGAAATCGTTTTCACCAACCCAAATAAGATCTTTTTTTAAATAGTAATATAATAGCAATAATGGGAAAATGGTTTTTGCTCGCTAAACTCCCTCACGCTTCTCCAGAAGTAAAATATCGCTTAGCAGGGAAGCTGCCATCTTAAATAAAATCATTACTTACCATCAACTGTCAGCAAAAAATAAATACATAAAGGGGTACATGCATATAAAGCACCTTAAATGGTCAATGAATTTGTTAATATGAGTATCCTTCCTAATAGACGTCGTAATTCCAAATGACAGGTACTTGTACCCCCCTTGTTGATAGATAGCAGTTTCCATAGTATTTGGTCCGTCCTAATAGACTGCTGTCCACAAAACAGGTATTAGAACTTGTCCCTTTGATTGACGACAGTTTATAGACGGGTTCCAAAACCCGATCCGCTTATATTATATTAATATGAAAATATCCTTTTCTATAGGATGAGGAAATGATTAAAGATAAAACAGAAAACGCCAAGAAAACTCAGTCGGATTTATCCGCTCAAGAGAAGGCACTCGAAGTGGAAATTACCAAATTAAGGAATACCCAAGAAAGCTTAAAAGCAGATGTTCCCGAAAACATTCTCGAGATAATGTAAGTCTATTATCGTTTGTTTTGGAAAGTATATGTAATGTAATAGTTGTTTCTGTCCCTACAAATTGCTCACTACACCGTCATAGAAATGTTAATTGATTTCCCCACAAAAATAACAATTAAGTGATTATTTTTATTTGTCCCAATTCATCGAAAATGTTGATTTTATTAATATAAATCTTTTCTAATCATGTAAATTTATATTTGAATATCACTGATGAAGATATTAAAGAACGATTTGAAAACGTAAAGTTATGAGGGCTTGACACACAAAGATTCAATTAGGTTTCCATTTTTTAAAAATAAAAAGTAAAGTAAGTAGCTGCCGTTTAACGTCCCACTGCTGAGCACAGGCCTCCTAACTCCGAGGAACGAGGATTTTTAGAGCATAGACCCACCACACTGCTCCGATACGGATTGGCAGGCATAGTAGACAAGTGCACTCTCTATTCCTTCACTCTCATAGTCCGATGTGACGGGAATCCGACAAGGCCGGAGAGAGATCAGGCGCAGGACCGACGGCTTAACGTGCTCTCCGAGGCACGGGGGTTTATTACACCACTAACTTCCCAAATTCGGGCAAATATTGAGATAATCTTAATAGAAAACTCAATATTGATTTTAAAATATAAATTGTAATATTATACGTATTACCTTATAGCTTGTGATGTTATCTTATAGTCTAAGATCCCGCTGGAAAATTCCTACGTTCATAGTGCAGAGTGGTCAATTACTGGCTATTTCCACCCTTGTCCAATATATACTTGGTACAGCACGCTAAGTCTCTTTTGCTCTCTTGGAACAGTGTTTAACAGCTCGTTACTCGATTTTCGACGACTTTTACAAAGGCAACTGTAGTTTATTATTTATAAAAAAATGTTTCATTTGATATATAAACTATTAAGATTACTGATAAAAGTAGAAATGCAACTAAATATTAACTGCTTACATCTTGGTTGCGAAGAGGTTCCGGGCAATTCCATCCTGGCAACAATTACTTTTGAAGTTTATTACATATGGAACAGTGGAGAACATTATAGTTTGTTCCAATACGAGTGATTGAAATTCTTACCCTAAATTCATTTACTCTAATTAAATACACTCGCCGGCATATTTAGAATTGCAACTGAGCCAAAACACATTGCCTCATTTATTTATTCATTTATTTATGCACCATTTAATTTCAAAAATTCGTATACAATCTTATCCCTTATGAGAGACCTGTGAAGGTTCTATCTACGAGTGTTATTTTAGATATACTTAAACATAAATTTACATACTTAAAAATACTCATAAATACGTACAGGGGTACGTATATAATATATACTAAGGAAAATAATCAAGTTTTTGCTTATTTATAATTGAGCAAAAAAATTTATGTAGATTTACTATATTATGAACTTTTTTTGCAGCGGGATCTTGGTCATTAATGGTATATGTTTATTTATATAGACGCTTCATTATTTCATGTCTTATTGCAGGGGCAAAACAGAATTGGAGGAGAAATTAAAATTTTTGAATTGTCAATGCGAGAAGTTAAGAAAATTAAAAAAACACGATTAATTTATACTTATAAAAATTGTCATTCGATAAAGAATAGCATATTATTGTTTTCTAGCTACTTATTAATAAATAATTAATACTTTATTACAATTTTTTTATTGTGTTTAAAATAATAGATATCCGACTCCTCTACTTAATAGTATATTAATTAATAAAAGAACTTTGTAGCGTATGTTACTAATTTCGTTTTTCAACTACTACTATTACATTTACATTACATTTACTATATATATAAGCTTTCTTTTTTGTATATCTACATTATCACTTATACTTATGCAAAATATAAACTTTGAACGTAAACAACATCAATCATTTGTATGAAATATGACTGATCTGTACAATTCCAAGGATCATGAATGAATTATATTCAGAAATTTTCAGTGATATTTATTGTAATCCCATTTAATAGAAATTTAAACTTTAGCGAATTTCTCTTTGAAATTTTGCTATTTATTTAATTTTTTTTTGCCCGATTGAGTTGAATTACGACATACATATTCCTTCCGCCACGAAAACTGATTTTCTGTATCTTTAAGAGATTGAAAACTGCGCTCGTAACACCGTGGGAAACAGCTAATTGCATATATATTACTATTATACGATTGAATCTAGTCCATTGAAATGTTACATGAGCTATGCGTTTTTTAGAGGACGCAATTTTGTCTTCGGCAAATAAAATGAGAAAATTTCTATAAAATTTTTCTTTTTTGCCCTATAACTTATTTTTTAATCATTTACAAATAAAATACGTCAAATAAATTTTGTAGATGAGGTTATGAGGAAGTTTTTTCTCTACAATTTTTGAATTTCATTCATTTAGAACGCTTTTACAGCGCTCCAAAGCTGATCGGGTTCGTCAATGCATCAATGGTTATGAGAATTCGATGAATACGAAATGTTTACCTTATTTTTATGATATTTTTTTTATTGTAAATACGTTCTTAAAGATTTGGTAAATCCACTTATAACCATAGATGGATTAGGAATTGACTTAGTATTTTACAATACTTTTTATATTTATACATGGCTCGTATACGTTAATAATTTGAAGTATTAATTTAAAACTGTTTAAACTTATTATATTATTTGATAGCTTTACCGAAATTAATAGTGTATAATGTAAACTTCGAAAAGTATCAACAGTTTAATTATCACGGATATAAAATATTCTCGCTAACAGTAAAATGGACGCTCGTAGGACATATATTGATGCTGCGCTTAATTATGATGAAGTGAAATTATTAATGCGAAAGATAAATATTTATAAAGCCATTATAATATATGAACTATAAAATCGTTCTCTTATAAATACCTTCTGGGTTCGAGCACCGTTTATTCAATTGTTTTGAAAGTTTTTGCAGATTAATTTCACATCTTTACTGTCCAATAATCATGTATATATAACTATGTAAGAATGTAGTCTTTTATGACAAATACTAAATAATTTTAATGATTTATTATTGTTTTTCTATTGAAGAAATATGCACTAATATATAGAGACAGGTGGCCTATTAATAAGGTATTGCAACGTATATTAAGCATATATTAGCTCACATTGAGATACTAGCTCATCTGCCCAAATTAATACCGCGGTTAAAAGATAGGGAGTGGGAGTTAGAGGACCGCAAGTACTTTTTAACAAAGATAGGGAGTGGGAGTTCGAGGACCACAACCACTTTTTAACATATCCTCAGTCTTAACCAATATACACGAACAATATTACAACTAATAACAGAATGTCCGAGATTTGCTATTGAAAGAAACAACGTCGAGTTAGAAATAAATGATGAAATAAAACTAGAAAATATAAAAAAGTTAATGACCGCCGAAAACACTAGACAAAAACTTAGAATGTTGCCAAAATGTAGCAAACATCATAATAAAAGATAATAAATCATAATAACGAAATATATAATATAATAAATAAATATGTTAATAAAATCATCGCGGATATAATAACTAATAAAATATAAAAAAAGCCCAAGAACAAGCTCTGACCACCATGTCAGAGGTCATTGCAGCGACACAAAAAAAATCTACACGAACAGTTTCATAAGTACCGGTCATTCCGTTTCGAAGATTTTCGACAACAACAACTGTAACACGCGATTTTTATATATTAGGTACTTACATATGAAATTGGCGTTTTGTACGGAAGGAATATAAAGTCATTTTTTGATGTTAAATATATTAAATTAATCAAAGTATGCACTGTTGTTATCTATGCAATTTTTCCATCTCATAGGTAGTTTGAAGGTAATTGGGACTGCCGTATCGGAGTTGAATTTTTTCCTTGTAAGAAGTTGGCCAAATTCCGGAAAAATGTTAATCTGTTAGTTCAAGGTCCGTGGAGTACGGTGGATATCGCAGACATTCCAATTGTAGCTCATCTAACTTAGTGGTTTTTTGTTGTGCAGTGTCTGGTGTTACGTTGTCGTGAAGCAGCAGTGGCCTAGAGCGAATTATCAATCTCGGTTGTTTACCAGCTAGTTTTTCCTTCATGGTTTGCAGTTACTAACAATAGATATCTGCCGTAAACGTTTGGTCAGATTTTAGAAAGCTGTAGTAAGCGACACCGGCGTTAATCGAGTAAGCACTCACAAGTCAGTTTTTCTGAGTCAATTTTCGTTTAGGGCAGTATTTTGCTGGGTCTTCAGGGTTCAGCCATTGAGATAAACGCTTTTCAATTATCGTAAATTATCCACTTTTCCCTTTTTTCATTAACTCTTCATTATTGTGTCGGTTGACCAAAGCAACAGTCGACGCATGTTTGCAAGTTCGATTCACTCTATTCATGAGGTACTCATCGTTCAAATTTTATTCAAAGTGGATAATACAGTTCAAAGTGGATAATACAGTTTTGTCACTTACCCGGAAGCGTCCAGCTATCTCTGAATTGCGTTGTGATAGATCCGTTTCCACAATGGCCTGGCAATGAAGAATTAATCTTCATTTTCCACTTTTGTCTCTGGCCATCACAGAGTTGGTTCTGAAGGTCTAAATTTCCAGAGCAAAAACGTACCGTAGTTTCTTTTGCGATACCAGCGGCGCACACATCAGTAATCCTTCAAGCTGTTTCTGCAGCACTGGTGCAACGGTAGAATTCGTTCTTTTAAATATGCCGGTATTTCATGTTTTCCATTGTGTGGTAATAAGCGACGCCAAAGAAAAAAATAATGAGGAAATAACAAACGAACGACTATTTTCAAAACTCAAATGTACCAGCTATATGAATTTATAAATTTGAATTTAGAATTCTTAACCAAAGAGGAGATACATCAGATCAAAGTGGCCAGTACGACAAAACCTTAATTTCATATGTAAGGACCTAATATTAGATAAAACGCGATACTCCTGATTACTTCTAAACTTTAAAAGACACTTTTAAATCCTTCTTTAGCTTAAAACTTTATTGATACTGGATATCACTGAGAGATTTCTAAAAGTGTTAAATTAGTACTCTGTATTAATTTTTCTATAACCTTAAAACTTTTCTGATTTATAGACTTGAATTGCATAATATTACTAATGGTACATTAATAGTTAGGTTTCAGCCTAGAATTCCCACACGTATAAGGAGTTATGCATCATACCATTGACCTGATTTACTTGACCTAGTTTTTTAATTAATGACTTAAACCTATAGGTTGCTAATAGCGTTGTCTGCTTATATTCAGATATTTGATGAGGCTCAAAACGAAAAAAGAATATTTTTCTTTCTTTTTCCCATTTCATTTTAATATAATATTACGTATGAGATGAGAATTTAGATTAGTCCATACCAAATCAAAATAGGCAAACACAATTAGATAAGTTTGCTCTATTGAGAATCGAATACAGGACCTCTGCTTTTGAAGTTCCTATTCACACTACTTCTGAGATGTGCGGAGATGATTAAATAGAGATATATTATCTCATGTTGAAGAAACTTCCAAATGAAGTGTCTCAAAATTCATTTAACGAAAAAATTTAAGTGCAAAACTTAATAAAATTGTTGCACAATATATTGCCTTTGTGAATTCTATGAAAAGAAATTTATACGAGTACGATTTCTTTAGAAAATGTGCAGCTACGCTTTCAATGAAGTAGAGAACAGTTTCCGCCTTCAGTTCTATTCAACGCTAGTTTTCTAACTTCTATCCATATAAATATAAATAAGTATGAATTGCATCCCAATAGGGATGCAATTCATACTATAATATTAATAATAATTAATATATTAATTAATATTAATTAATATATATTAATTAATTTATATATTAATAATAATTAATAATAGTAAATATTAAAGAACCGGTTTTATCAAATGTTTACCGTATCTAGTGGATGCCCATGGTTCGAAATTCGACCATAATATATATTCGACTATAGACATAGATTTAGCCAAGGCTACTCTTTTAATTTGCCTGTTCTTTTCAACAGAATATATGAAAGTTAAATATTCTTATTTTTTAAATTGAAACAAAAAACTTTCGAAGAAAATGCTATCCATTGAACTTGATATACATATTTGAATAATTTAATTAATGATGCAAAAATTCTCAGTAAACGATGTTTTTTATAAAAACTCTTTCATCGTCTATTAAATTCTTTTTGTGTTGTGCTTGTTTCGTATGAAAGAACAAAAACTCTTGTGTGCAATTCATTCGTGGTAGAAGCTTTAAAATTTTGGTTTCAAGACAATGAGACAAATCAAAAAATTTCGGCAAGAGAATAAATTTAGGGTTTAGTAGTGATTTAAATGAAAACTCATACTATGCCTTGGTTAACGGGGTACGTAACAAAACACTAAGAGATCCACGAACATAAGAATAACTGTATAATGCTTCTTATCTCATTTTCTCCCACGTTAAATATTATGAATTTATGTCTCTTTTTCATTTCCCTTTCAAATCACAATGGTACTGAAGAAGTTGTCACTTCAAAAATATAATAAAGTTAGATAGAATATCACAAATTTTAAGCAAACGTAACCACTATAGTAACTTTTCTAATGTAACCTCCTTAGCGCTTTTGACAATACAAACTTTTTAATGTGACCTTACGGCGTTTGACATAATTGTCAGCGATTGACAAATACACATATATACTTATATGCGTGTGTTTTTATTTATAGCCTTGGTAGGCAAACGAGCTTGCGGGTCACCCGATATTAAGTGATTACCGCCGCCAATGGGCACCTGCAACACCATAGGAACAACTGATGTGTTGCCGACCTAATAGAAAGGATTTTAATTGCCTCTTAAACGTCTTTAAATTTAACATTGCGGAAAACCGTTGCTGGGAGTGTTCTGAAAGATGGATCGATGAAATCGAACTGTGCCTGAAGGCCACGCATCCAGGGAGTTTTTTTGAGCCTGTGAAACAGACGGGAGTGTGAGACTCGCCGGTAGTACCAGAATACCCACTAAAACCCAGCGGAGCATTCGTCATTTGGGAATGGAAGGGCCAGAGAATCGTTGTGGCATTCCACTTTGGACCCTCCGAAAGAAGCCGGCTCAAAAGTGGATAAACCTGCGTCTTCTGTTTCCTATTCCCCTCTGTCTGGGGTACTGGGCTTCAGCTGAATTCGCCCTCTCTCTTTGCCGGGCCTCCTTTAGCGAATTGATAATTTCGCAGAAGGTGGCAACAGCATTACAGACCCGCTTGTTGACAAGCATTTCGGTCATAGAAAAGAGGTGGTGGTACCAAATTAAAGAAGTCATTAGAACATTCCCCGTGATAGATCCGATAGATCACACATAGAAACTACTGTGTGTGTGATAGATCACACATAGAAACTAGTGTACTAGCGTTTCTAACCTACGTGTTAACTGGGAGTTGTCGACAATTCGGATTGCTCGTCTCTGTATACTGTCAAATGGAAGGAGTTGGTATTGGGGTGCACCAGCCCACAGATGACAGCAGTACTCTAGGTGCGGTCGGATTTGATCCTTATAAAAAAGCATCCTATGCTCAGACGCAAAGTACCGGTTGGGCCCGTTGAGCACCCCAAGTTTTTTTGAAGCTAGTTTAGATTTGGAACTTCACTGGAAATGCCGACGCCTAGGATCCCAATGTGTTTTTGAGGCGGTAAGAGAAATGTTCTATGTGTGTATCGTTGGGTTGTTTTCATTGATTTAATGTATTTTTTATGCATAATTTAAAAAAAATCTGCATTGTTCTCTATTTAAACTATAAATAAAAGCGTGTGTGAATTTATTGCTTCACGTATTTATATATAGGTATATTCGAGTAAATTATTTTCTTAATTTAGTTGAAACTAAAGAAGTGATTTGTGCCGAGAAGTGGAACTATTGTTCTGTTTAAATATTATTAAATTTCTTACATATCATACATAAAACATTAATTAATATACGTAAAATTTGTTTCACAGAATAATTGATAACAACATTTTACTGTTTTTTTTTTAAATCTAACAGGGTAATTGAAACGTATGAATGACATAGCTATTAATACACCTAAATGTTTCACTACTTATTCAATACTTATTTAAATTAGACCTTGAATGATAAATCTTTGTCTGCACCTTTTGAACATTCAGAAAATATAAAAGCTGATATTCTAGAAAAATACTGCAGCAATTTTTCTTCAATAATAGCAATCTTTCTTAGTAACGACAGAAATATTTTCTTCGGATTTGCATAGAAATCATTTCATTTAATAAAATACGAGCTCCGAGTACCGAAGAGCGCAATTCAATTTTATTATCAATTTTAACACGGCGTACTTGCGGAGTGTTCGATGTTTTAGTTACTGGTGATAAATTAAGTGATGGTACGTGAATAATTTTTACAGTCAGGCTGTTTAAAAAATAATATTTGATAGACTAGAATGTATGCTGCGCGGAAAAGAGTATCTTTTATATATATTAAGAGACGGATATGCATTTTTAAATACACACACGGATCCTACAACTTATTATTTGTATTCAAAATTTATACCAACAGACAACTTCTTGACACTTCGTATATATCCCAGTCGAATTAGGATTTGACATTGTATTTATTGTAAGTGGCAATTTTTCTCGTGAATCTGCCCGGGAGGGTGGACCACCAAAAGCTTTACTTTCCATTTTCGGGATCCGCACCTTGTTGCGTCGTCCGCCATCGTATCGTATCACAAAACGCCATTTTGGCGATAGTCCCGTCCCCTCCGCGCCTAGGCCCGAGATTAGGCGGGAATAGTCTCTATCTATTAATAATCATAGACTAACTATAAAGTTCACAGATCGTCGTCGCTTCAACCGATGGACGTCCACTGCTGGACATAGGTCTCACGAAATGATGCCCACAAGGCCCGATCTTGCGCCGCCTGGCTCCAGCGGCTACCGGCGACCCTCCTTATATCGTCGGTCCACCTTGTGGGGGGTCTTCCTACACTGCGTCGTCCGGTGCGGGGTCGCCATTCCAGCACCTTCCGGCCCCAACGTCCATCGGTTCGTCGGACTATGTGCCCCGCCCATTGCCACTTCAGGTTCGCGATTCGTAGGGCTATGTCGGTGACTTTGGTTCTGCTACGGATCTCCTCATTTCTGATTTGATCGCGTAGAGAAACTCCGAGCATAGCCCTCTCCATCGCACGCTGAGTGACTCTGAGCTTCCGAATGAGGCCCATAGTCAGCGACCACGTTTCCGATCCGTAGGTAAGCACTGGCAACACGCACTGTTCGAAGACTTTAGTCTTCAGGCACTGAGGGATATTGGACGAAAACGTCTTCCGGAACTTCCCGAACGCTGCCCAACCGAGTTGGATTCGGCGGTTGACCTCTTTCTCGAAATTGGACCTACCTAGCTGGACTATGTGTCCCAGGTATGTATACTCGTCAACAATTTCGAGTGTAGAGTTCTCAACGATGACTGGGTGGAGCGGAACATGGATATTGGACATAACTTTCGTCTTATCCATGTTCATTTTTAGGCCCACCTGTCGAGAAGCTCTGCTGAGGTCATCGAGCATTGCATTGAGATCTTCGAGAGTCTCTGCCATAATGACCACGTCGTCGAAAGTTCACAGATACTTAACAGGATTTAAGGGTGAATTGTTATTAATTTAATAAATCGTTTATTTTCTTCTTTACGCGAAAAATGGTAATAACTAAAGTTAATCGCAATTCAATTGAATCTTTCTTCATCGGTTGAGCAATTTCCGTTTGTTTTAAACGGAATACTTTAGAAAACTAGAAAGTGAAAATTGAAAAACTATCAACTGCATGCAAGTAGATATTGGAGAAAATGAATATTCGTTATTTCCTTAATATCAGCTGTCATCATACATAGTGTTGTATAAAGCTTTGTAAAAATACATTTAGCTTTTATAGCTAGTAAATCTGCAAATTAAAGAAGTAACAGAAGTAAATATTTTCTGTGCTGACATTTTAAGTATTTCGATAAACCAAGTAGGATTTATAAAAACAAGTTTCATAAAAATCTCATTACAATTCAAGCTCAGCACTTAATTTATCAATAAACAATTAGAAGAAAGACATTTTAAATTTTTTATTTTAATGCACATTAAGTTTTTTGATCATATTATTAACGTACATTTCTTATACATTTAGTAATCTGAAGTAATCTTCCAAAATTTAAAATTATAAACGCCAACCATTGCTTCTAGTCCACAGGTTTTATTTTTAACTTTTCATTTTTATAGTAATAGCTTTCCTTTCTCTTCCATAAAGTTTATAATCATTGCTACAAACTACCGAGGTCGACGTAAAAATCGCAGCAATGAACCCCAAAATTCACCAAGTTTTGCACTTTATGTCAGCTGTTCCACCCATACATGTTCCCCGTATACCTTTATTAAGAATATAAAAGCTAACAAATAACATACTTTATTAGGAAATTACGACGGTCTTCTGTATGGACATTGTATTTAACACAAAGATATTTAAAGGCTTTCGTAATTATTAAAAGTCCAATTTACGATAGTGTAATACATAGTGTACTAGTGTAATATATCGACAATAAATGAATATCTATCTATGAAATATCTGAATGAGACTTCAATTTCTTTATTGGAAGCTTCAGTCATGGATATCATCCTACCTTTAAACATTTAGATGCTGTGTAAAAACTATTAAGATGTAAATTATCCTATATCAGGTAAATGCACTAACATCTAATTTATTGTCCAACACTAACCCGCCGGCAAATAATAAAAATTAAGAGTGCGTGCGTACAAAGTACAAACGTCAGAAGTGAAACTTCTTTGGCAAACTAATTTTTAAGTCTTGTTTTATACGTTTATACAAATCTAAAACTTTAGACTTAGAGGGAGGGAAAAAGGAAAATATGTTAGTAATTTAATGAATTTGTCTTAAAGTATTAAGTGTCGAAAATTAATACAAATAATTTATTGAAATCTCAAATAACGAGCTCTAAATAAAAATGCCATGTGTTTTTTGTCAATATAACATATTTTTCAAAAAAAAATTATTTTCGAATTTAAAATTTAGAAAAGAGAATTTATGAAATAGTTTTATTTTAAATTTTATGAAAAATAGTATATTAAATGACGAGTGCCAAATAAAAATGCCACATGTTATTTGTAAATATTAAAAATACCTAACCTTCAAACGAATTAGCATAAAAACGCTGCACACCTTCGTGCCGCTAATCACGCGTTTCATCCGTAAAGTTTCATTTTATCCTAAAGCAGTTTCAATAACCTTCATCACCTATCCCAGTAGATTTTAAAAGTCACGATTACCTTTCATGAGAGATGATGATGGAGACCCCACAATGCTCACAACTAATCACTAGATTCAAGATCATCAAGGAAAGGAGAAGGAAAGTGACGACCATGAAGGTACTGCCAATAATTTTCCAATCCAATATAAAGAATATAGCAGTACAGTCTATCAAGTATACACCGTAATAATGAAGATCAGCTTCGACGTCTGTAACTACACTCTAATTACTTTCCGTCTGCACAAAGGAGTTAATGAGAGAACACGAGCCTGTTCAGGTAATTTGAAAATATAACAGATCTCTTAAAAGTGCAGGGCGAACAATAATTAGGTATATATTTTTCATATTATGGACGTGTGAATTTCATATGTTTGAATATATCGACGGTTCATACGAATAAAGAGTCAAGTAAAAAAGTTTAGTACCATAAGGTGAGTAGCAGCCTATTGTTGGACCTCAATGGGCACAGGCGTCCTCACTCATATGAAAGAGGGTTTTTAGCGCATACACCCACCACGCTCCACTCTCTATTTCTTCACTCTCATAGTCCAATGAGACAATAATCCGACACGACCGGAGAGAGATCAGCCCCAGGACCGAAGGCTTAACGTGTTCTCCGAGACATGCAGATGGAGCACATCGCCAACTTCCCAACTTCGGGCAAATATTGAGAAAAGCTGAATTGAAAACTCTCGATTTTTGAATTGGCCTAACCCGGGACTCAAACCCAGAATTTTATGTCTTTAATCGAACATGCTAACCACTAGACCAAAGAGTCAAGTATAATATATTATTTTGTAGGACTGTTTCAAAGTTTTATTGCATTTGTGCTAATATTTCGGTTTTTTGAGCATCATGTTGATATAATAGCTGATATAATCATTGCATTTACGAAAAACGTCAAGATTCTAAAGTGCAAGTTGATCTTCCACTATTATATTAAGCAAATGAAACATTCCCTTGTCTCCTTTGAAAATGCATTGGTTGCGTGCAATGGTGTCAATTTGTCTACTAAGCTAATCCTCACCCAGATTCATCCGGGACACCAGGGACAAATGCGAAAGTTGAGCCCCTGGTGCCTCATTCATGGATGAAGAGGGTTCCGCTGGATTTTATTGGGTATTGCGAGGTCTTCTTCTTCGCCGAGTCCCACACTCCTGATACTATACCCGTGGATTCGGGTTTGTGCATAAAAGCATTTCCTAGCGAAAAAAAACCCATAAGTAAGCTAGGAGAAATTACTTTTTACAAATATTACTTTGAGAGTGTACAAATCTATAACGTTGATATGACAGTGGTTGCCGTTGTAAATATAATTGTGAAATATCTGAACGTGAAAATTGGATACGCACGGTTAAACTGCTTTGTATGAATCGCTTCGTTTATTTTAAATAATATTATTTTGAATTGGACAAACAAAAGAGAAACAATTGATATTAAATATTTAAACATGATATTTCATTTGTAAACTTTAATTTTTATATTGAACTAGCTGAACCCGCGACTTCGTCTGCGTGGCATGTGTTTTGGGTAGTATTTTCATTAATTTAGGCAAATTGTTTTTAAAAATAAAAAACACCCGCACTGCCCTTTGAGGGTGGAATTTCCTAAAATTTACTTTTGATAGACTGCATATGTAAAAAAAAAAATTCCCACCAAGTTTTACATACTATAAAAGATATAGTTTGTAAATATGAAGTTTAATTTTTTTTTATTTGAAAGTAAAATTTGAATTTTTTTAATTAACACCTCCGCAACCCCCCTTGTGGGTGGAATTTCGCAAAATCCGTTCTTAGCTAACCTCTACTCGGCAAAAGGAATAATTCTACCAAATTTCAAGTCTCTACGTCTTATGGTTCTAGAAATATCGTGATGAGTCAATAGATATAAGTGGTCTATCGAACAGGCTCAGCTCTGCGGCTTACGCAGTTAAAAGAATTCGTCGTCTGACAGATGTTGATACTGCCAGACTGGTATATTTCAGCTATTTTCACAGCATTATGTCATACGGTATTCTACTTTGGGGTAATGCTGCTGATATAGATGCAATATTTGTGCTGCAGAAAAGGGCCGTTCGTGCGATTTACAATATGGGTCCAAGAGAGTCGCTAAGAAACAAATTCAAGGCAGTTAACATAATGACAGTTCACTGCGTATATATATTAGAAAACTTGTTGTATGTACATAAAAACATTGACTCTTTTAATAAAAAGAGTGAATGTACATCATATAACTTACGAAACCAAAACAAACTTGTTATAAATTCTAGTAGGCTGCATAAGATTAACAACTCATTTAAGGGTAACTGTATACGTTTCTATAATAAACTCCCACAAGACGTTCTAAAGATGTCAATTAATAAATTCAAAGTCTTTGTTAAAAGAAAGTTGATAGAAAAATCATATTATAAGTTGCAAGATTACCTAGACGATAGAAACGCTTGGGAGTGAACAAATTGCTCTAATTATAATTAAAATATAGTAAACTAATTTGTTATTGTAATGATGATGGTAAAAAAAAAATACCCGACTGAGTTTGTTGTGGGTTCTTCTCGGATCAGGGCGCGAAGGAACCCTCGTAACTTTAGATTTTAAGCCGATTTTGAGTACCGTCATCAGATGTATATTAGAATCAGAGTGTGGAAAAAAAATATATAATTTGACGATTCAAAAGTGCTGTAATATGCCTACTTGAATAAAGATATTTTTGATTTGATTTGATTTGATACCTTGATATCTCTTTTATATATATAGATAAATATGTAACGTATTACTATAAGACTTTAAAACTCATGGTCAGAGACATTAGATAAACCTCATCATGTTAAGAGCCTCGATGACTCAATGGATAGACACGTCGATTCTTGATATAAGTCACGTGAGTTTTGATCACGGACCGGCACCAGTAAGTTATATTTGCAAAACTCCTGTGTCTCGTTGTAAATTCTGTTCAAATAAATAAACATAAAAATTTGATGAAGCGGAAAATTTCTTTGAGCATTTTAACATACGTATATAAGCTTTAGCAGTAAACGTCAACGTATTTCTCGACTATTTGAAATTATGTTTCTCAAAGGACGTGCTTGCTTTACAACGTAACCAATTTATAAGATTGCAGTAATTGCGGGAAGAGAAAAATGTTTGCAAATTTCTTAAACAGCCATTAGTAAATCTAAAATAAATAATATATTAAGAATAAATAATTAAAATCGAAAAAGTGTGGTCCTTTATTTAGAGAGCCAAATCGTTTAGCAAGTTAATTTGTTTTATGTAAACTAACTTCTTTTAAGAATAATCGACTAGAATATTTCTTACACTGGATAAGATTTTAATCAAATTTTAAAGATACGGTAAATAAGTTTTAAACTCACTGTTATATATCAAATCATGTAAGTAATAATCCTAAAATCGAATCAAAACACAAAGTCTTATTCCCTTTAGATATAGTATCATTAAAAAAGCAACAGTATTTTGTTTTATAATGATAGTATATTAAAATTACTCATAGTTTTACTTTATGATTTACATTGTTATTTTCTTTTCCCTAGTACATAATACGACAACTATTGATCTAGGAATATCTCTTCGAAAGTGATACTTTAAAACGAGGTGCTGATTCACTGATTTTCTGATTTTTACCTTTTATTGCCTATATGTCCCGATTCTGTAGCGAATATTTAAAAAACGTGAACATTTTCGTGAATATTTTTGGACACGAAAAAAGCATTATGTAACTCAGCGGTTTTGTGGAAGTTATTAGAGTCTAGCTCGGAAAAGTGCATTTCTAAAAAGTTTAACAATGTTTTTGTAAATATCTGAGGCACGGAACAATAAAGTATTTTTACCGGTTAAAACATAGCGCGTTTGCGAATAAAAACAACGCAAAATAAATGTGAGAGAAGAGGTAAAGCGTGTACTACAATATTTATTACAAATAAAACGTGTATGTATATTCAAGGCTTATTAAACTTCGTTTTTTTTTGCCTATATCAGCAAACTCGGCTGACCTTCATAAGATTTTAAAACGGTTTTGCTTGGAATTTCTCGTTACCGTAGAATTTTGGAAGAATATTACGAAGATGGTTTAAACCTACTTAACTAACTTATTTTGGAAATGATTTCTTTCGTAACTAATTACGGCTTTCCCGATATTCCCACAAGGGTGACATAACAAGGAACAGCTATACATCAACATGAACTAATTGGCTACGCGCAATTTGAACTGGATCCTAATGGATTGGAATGTTTGATATTTGCATTATGATCCGCTCTATGAGCACTTTCATTGCATACAGTTGTTGGTTTTGCGATGCAACGCTCACATAAACTATTTGTAATTATATATACTGTATAACCGAAAAGCAAACCGATTAATAGCGGCCATGTTTACGCATCTAATCTAATGTTCTAATGAGAAAGTCCTAACGTAAATGACGTGACGCTTTTTCTAAGTGTACAGTACTCTTAGAAAAAGCGTCACGTCTTAGAAAAGCTTTTGGTCCAACATGAGTTTTGAAAATTTGTAATTCCAAATATTTTGATGTGCTTTATTCGACTTTCAACTTTGCCACTCGCGTGGCTATATCGAAAAATGACGTCTATTAGCGGTTTACCTTATCTCCTTTCCAACTCATTTACAATAAAAATAAGGGTATACAAAATAAACTAGAGAAAATAATGTAAAACCAAAATTTTTTTTATTCAATATTTGTCATATGAGTGCCGCAAAATGCCGCAAAACATGCGTTTCGGAGAATAATCTCATTTCCACACCACTGAATTAGAATGGCGGGTTTTTTTTTATTGGAAATTCAGCTCAGCTTTAAATGTACAACTCGTACATCACAATATCGATGTTGTTCTTTTAACGCAGCCTCTTTTGTCTTTAGTCGGTGGCGTTTATCACAATTATTTTATTCAGGATATGTGATACGGTGTGTTTTTTTTTTCATTCATCATTTTTTTTTTTTTCATGAAATACCTTCACGCACCCCGATCAGACCTAAAATCTTATCGAGAGTGTGGGACTCACTAAAACCCAGCCTCACCCTCCATATCCTTTTGTGGAGCACCAAAGGATTGGTAGACACAATTTTCCCTGGCACTCCGGAAGATTCCTCTGGGAAACTTAAGAAGGAGGAAGGAGAAGTGAAAATCTACATCTACCTCCGAATCTCCTGCGCCGTAGTAGAGGAGCGTCCACAGTTTTGCGCTATGCTTCTTACGTGCCTCCTTCAGGGAAATAACAGTTTCACAGCAAGAGGGCACTAATCTCCACTTCCTATCACCGGTGAGCATTGCGCCAACTATGCCCTCCAGCGAAAGGTTTCCTCCAACAACGACGGTGGCGGGCATTCTGCAAGAGTGTGTTGCACTGAATCCACGTGTGCATCACATTCATGGCAGGCAAGCAGGCGTTTCCTTCCTGCGTTCAGTCTGATGCAGGTACTTGCCGAAACAACCATGTCCGGTCAGCACCTGTACCAGCCTGTAAGAGGGAAATCCGTGCCCTCTAGATAACCAATTCTCCAGGTGGAGGCGTATCGCTCCCACCGTGATCAAACCTGCTGTAGGAGTCAGCTGCCCGTTAAGGGAATTGCTTCTATAGCTATAGTTTATTTGGCTTAAAAGCTCACACATGACGCTATAGGGAATGTTGGTGAAGTCGGGCATAAATGTTTTAAACTGAAATTTGCGTGACGTCGTGACCACAATGTACATAAATAGTCGAAATATAAGACAAAATATATATAATGTCAATTCGGCTATGTAGCCGTGAATGCGTTTTAAATAAAGTTTATGAAATTTCGAAAGCGCCTTCATAATTATACACTTCACTTCACTTTTATTGAACATTAAATTGTCATTTGACTTACGGGTAAATTAATAGCATTTTCAAAGTGAATACAGAGCCGACGACATTTTAACTATTTGTATGCTTTAGATGGTAAAGCAATGTATTTTACGGAAATGTTTAACGTACGAAATTAAATATTCCTTTTTGAAGTAAAAATTATTGACTCGGGAAGTAAGCTGGTGAATGTGTTAAGAAAGCGTTACGTTAAGTGTGATCGAGCGAGGTGAAACAGATATATATATATATATATATATATATATATATATATATGTGTGTGTGTGTGTGTGTGTGTGTGTGTGTGTGTGTGTGTGTTTTCATTCCGTTTTTTTGAAGTGAAACTTCTTTAGGCACGTGAGGGGAAAGTTTTTACGGATGAAACGTGTGATTAGCGTTGATGTGCATCGTTTTTTATGCTAATTCGTTTGAAGGTTACGAAGTTTTGATATATACTAATAACATGTGGCATTTCCATTTGTCACTCGTCATTCAATAATTTAATATATTATTTTTCTTTAAATATAAATTTAAAATATTCTTTAATATATTAAAATTAAAAAACAAAATTTATTTGATAATTTCTAATATTGACAAAAAAAAACGTGACATATATATTTTACATTTCGTCATTTGAGATTTTAATAAATTATTTGTATTAAGTTACGACGTTTTTAATATTTGAATGACAATTGAACTCATTAAATTCCTAACATATCATCCGTTTTCCCTCCCTCTAAGTCTCGGAAATCTAAAGTTTTAGATTTGTATAAATTAAAACAAGAATGAAGAATGTGTTTGCCAAAGAAATTTTACTTCTGACATATGTACTTTGTATGGAAGAGCAATTTTTTTACAAATTAATTTATGTCCCGACATTACGAAAATTTGTCAGTGAGAATGGGTAGTGTTAGTCTACCATAATTCCATTAAATAAATATAACCCATAATATACTTTGTTTTATCATGAATAAAAATCACGAAACTAAGAATATATTATATAAACTGTGTATATTACTAAATATAACATGGCTTGCGATAAAATCTGACGTAGATGATTGTCATACAAAACAAATCTACCTTTTAACACGAGCCCGTATAACAAAGTCAAATAAAGGACAAAGGAAATGCCGACGACACGAACAAAATGTTTTAATTAAACAAATACGAGCTCCATTTCGCTGTACTCTCAATATGTTAGCGAAATATTGAAACAAGGCGAAAATTTGTAGTTAAAAATATACCTACGTATATTTTTTTCAATGCTTTCGTGGTATTGTTACAAAAGCCAATTCTTTGCTAGAATTAATATTAAGTTACGAGATTGTAATTTCTCATTCCTAAAATGTAGTATATATTGTGGTTAAAGAATTTATTTCTCATAAGAATTTTACAAATTCACTTAAAATGAGAAACAATTTTTTCTAAAACAATACAGTGGGCGCATATACATTAATGTTCTTAAAATGTACATAGTAGCATAAATCAACAAAAAGAAAGTTAAGTAATACATCATGGAAACTTATTTCTTATATACACCTTGAGATCTTTCTTAAACTTGTTTATATCATTGTTCCGTTTCAGTGCTTCTGGTAGATTATTGTGTAGATTTGCTCCCTCGTGTAGTACATTTCTTTGGCCATAATTTTTTGTGCGTGCCTGCCAGACATTTAATTTGTTTTTTTTCTCAGATTATGAAGGTATATGTAAATGTAAATGTTATATTAGAATGTACAGTTTTAGTTATAATTTTTTTTTATTAGAATGCACGTATTATATGTATAGGTTTGGCTTATGTTTAAAATGTTTGTTTTTTTATATACAATTTTAGTAGATGTTAAGTAGTTAAAATTAAATAAAGATTTAAGTAGTTTGTTTTGAGTTATTTGTAATTTATTTAAGTGGGCTTTATACATATATGTTACATATATATATATATATATATATACAAGATATTTCCAGGTATCTATTTACTCATCACGATATCTCTGGAACCATAAGGCGTAGAGACTTGAAATTTGGTAGGAATATTGCTTTTGCCTAGTAGAGGTCAGCTAAGAACGGATTTTACGATGAAAAAGACCAGAGCGAAACTTTTTGCTTAAGGTTTTTATTTATTTGAAAATTAATGTAAAAAATTAAAAAAATTCAAAGCGCGTGCTTACAAAGTACACATGTTAAAAGTGAAACTTCTTTGGCAAACTAATTTTTAAGTCTTGTTTACATTATACAAATCTAAAATTTTAGATTTCCGAGAGTTAGAAAGCGGGAAAAAGTGACATCTGTGAGGAATTCAATGAATTTAATTGTCATTAAAATATGAAAATGTCAAAAATTAATACAAATAATAAAATCGTCTTTTGAGATTTCAATTAAAATGCCACATTACAAAGTCGAAGTCAAAGTCAAAATATCTTTATTCAAGTAGGCCTATTACAGCACTTTTGAATCGTCAAATATCGTTTTTTTTTTCGTATATTATTAAAATGAATGACTTACAATGTATAATTACGAGGGTTCCTTAGCGCCCTGATCTGAGAAAAGCCCACAACAAACTCAGTCGGGTGTATGTTGTTTTTTTTGTCATCATCATTACAATATATTTGTCGGAGAACAAGAGAGAAGGAGAGCATAAAGCGTAGGGTTCTCCGCCGACATTGTCATTAATGGCATTCATAATTTCTATACTGTGGGCGTGGGTAATGTTGGTGCAATCAAACACTTTATTAATTAACTCGGATTATAATGTTCAATCACTTAATGTTACCGATATGAATTTACACAAACTCATTAATAATAATAGCCAGGAGCGCGACAGTTTCATCCAGTCGATCACTCTGACGGACTATCACTCGGGGAACCATCCGCTGTTGGCTCACGACGTATGACTCTGTCCCACGCCATAGACAGATAACGCCAGCGTTCCACAGACTACTGCACTCCGACATATATAAATATGAAGTTTATTCTATATCTATATAGAGGAATTCATTCACTCCCACGCCCTTTTGTCTTCTACGTATTCCTTCAAATTATAGAATGATGTCTCTATTAGCCTTCTTTTAATGAAACATTTAAATTTACTGAGCGACATCTTTGTAACTTCTTCTGGAAGCTTGTAATAGAAACATATACAGTTACCCTTGAATGACATTTCAATTTTATGTAGCCTACCAGAACTTACAGCAATTTTATTTTTATTTCTTTATTTGAGTTATATGAGGTGCATTTTCTTTTTTTTCGTAAAAGAGTCAATATTTTTATGGACGTACAACAAGTTTTCTAATATATATACGGCGTGACCTATCATTATTTTTATTGCTATAAATTATTTCATGTTATTTGTTATTTGTAAATATGAAAATTATCTAACCTTGAAACAAATTAGCATAAAAAACGCCGCACATCTTCATGACGCTAATCACGCATTTAATTAGTGAAAAATATACCCTCATGCGCCTAAAGATGTTTCATTTCAAAATCAAGTAAAACATTTTTCGCACCCTCTGTAATATATTTTAAGCATATCCAACACCTTTTGTTAGACTGAGTTTGAAAAGCTTCATCGGTTCAGTCAAAAGAGATCCAGTTTAAAGAAGCCCTGCAGATTTCTGTTGTAATTTTACTCTGAAACACTGCAGGTAGAAATATTGCGATAGGTACCTTTTATTATGAAAATATTTTCCCATTCAAATACATAACATTTTAAATTTTTTATATGTAATTTACTAATAGTTTTCTGAATTCCATGAAATAATCGAACTAATCTTAAACGATATTCATTACATAAAAATTCTTTGTCACAGTGTTTCATCGTTTTTCACTTCGAAAATAATCAATCAATATTAGTTTTTCATTCGTTTTGCTGGATTTTTTTACACTTAAGGCATAAAAAGGATTTCATAATAACTTAAATCCCGCATTTAAGTGTACGCAAACGAAGATGCGAGACAAAGCGAGTTATTATATTGCAAAATTTTATGTGAATTATAAATTGATAGTAACAATTAAATTTACTGACTTAACAAAATAGACCTTTAAAATATCAAATCGAAAGTATATCTTTCTTTTTACAATTATATTAGCACATTTAGTTAAATTAATTGTCATATAAAAAACAAATCTGTGTGAAATGTTAAAAGAAAGCTCATAAAGCCTATTAAATTCATAATAGAAATTTGTTTCTGAATATTGGAACTGGCGTAACAAAAATGTTGTTATTAAAATTTGGACCAGAAAATCAACTTACAAAGAAAATTGATATAATTTGTCAGCCCATTGAATCTGTTGTGGCGGTTTATCTGTATTTTAAAGTGGTAAAAGGAAATTTTATTCATTTAGGTTTAATGTCGTTGTCCCAAATTCGATTCTTGGCTGACTCTGGTTCCGAATATAAGGTCATATTTTTTAATTGGTCTATTGTTTTCTGCAACTGCAGAAGTAGTCGCAATACGAAATAAATGGACATTTTTATGTAGAATCCATTATCGTAGAGTTATTTTCTTCTAAATAGTTTAACGCCTTGTCACCCTATTAATAACAATAAAACAAAGTGCTTCAGTTTTCCTTCTGTAACCTTCGAATCGGGTAGAAAGTTTTATGGGATATTTATGGACAGATAACATATGTAGAATGAACAACATAAATGATATTTTATTTGTCTATGTAATTATTTACTCTAGAAAATTCACACAGCATCACAGCTAAACGAAGTCTACATTACGTAGACTTTTTATACAAAAATATTCTGATACGTTTTTTTTTCTCTACTTATATCCGAAACCGAAACCACCTTTAATATCTTGTTAACGTGGTCATTATTTAGAGATTGGTATCTTTTTTTTGTGACGGGTTAGCCATTCATTCTACTCTCTTCGTTTTATAAGTGATGATACAATCTAAAATGGAAATGCAATAATTTGTTAACAAGTATGTTATTCTTATTTATAAATTCCACATTAATATAAGATCTAATTAAATGCATTTAAGGACAATTTTCATTATACAAATGAGCGCCAGAGAGAAGCTCTCTCTCTCTGTGTGTGTGCGTGTGTTTGTGTATTTCTGCCAATAGTACGTATCACGGGTTATTACGGTACGTAACACGTAATACGGGTTTTTATCACACACACATTTGTGTGTGTGATAAAAACCCAACTTACCTATTTATGATGTAAATAGGCACCTTGTGTGGTGTTTTTCAAACGATTTTTTTGTTTTGAGGAGCATGTTTTTTTACTTGTTGGATAACAACTGTTCACGGCCGAAGCCGCTCACTAGTCCAGACATAGAAAAATTTGCCCTACGGAGAATTAAACCAGGTTCCACCCCCGTGCCTGGCAGAGCACGTTAAACAGTCGCGTTGGTCCTGCGCCTGATCTCTCTCCATCGGTTTGCCATTACATGGGATTATGAGAGTAAAGGAATAGAGAGTGCACTTGTGTACTATGCCTTGTGTACTATACAATCCGCAGTGGAGCAGCGTAGTGGTTCTATGCTCTAAAAACCCTCTGTCATATGATTGAGGAGGCCTGTGCCCAGCAGTGGGACGCTACTGGGCACTTACCTTTTTTACCCCTTATATGTAATTGTATTGTGTTGAAAATAAATATATAATATACAATACAGTGTAAATTGTAGGAAGATGACATAAAAATAAAAAGGAACTGCCTAATGCCATCCATGTAAATTAAAGGGGGCTCTGTTCATAGGACGTAACTATAATGTGTTAACATTACGGACCTAAATGATATTTATCTCGTCGCAAGGAACTCGAGAACGCTATTTATGGGATACTTATGCGACGTGGCGAATAATGTTACATGAAAGTCTGCAGCCGTTATTTGAAATAACAATTTTTATACAGATTTGATAGCACTTTTTGATAAACATAAAACACCCGAGATTTCTTTTAGTAATTTAAATATACAAGGCGGAAAATTCCAAGACGGAGCGAAAAATTCCAATCGCAAACTCATAAAGGATTTTACTTAGAACCAAAGTGAAGCGATTCTTTTAATCTCTATATTTTTATAATTATTCTGTATGTATGTGACTGAAATACAGTTCCGTACAAGTCTAGATAGACTTTGATGGTTTATTGTATGAGCTCAGTTGGATTCAAGAATTGGTAATACTACCCGGTTTCCCAATATTTCCTGGAGTACGCTTTATATATATAATTCTTCTGTACGCGTGTACATGAATATTTATTTTCTGAACGTTAAAGGGAATGATAATAGTTTATATTGGAAATTCATCACCATTTTCCTCATATTGCAATGGGATCGAGAACTACGCGAGTGACACTATCTATCACAGCGAGTATAATATTTGTATTGTATAAGGATCACTATTTAATTCATAATTAATTCGTTTTATGCCCACAAAATCAGAGGATTTCACGCATAAATGCCTACGTTTGTAACCTGTCAAATATAATTAGCAAAAGCGTCATTTAGCCTTTCTGTGACATCAATTTAAATTGTATCACATTTTCCTTATAAAATACCAATAGCCTTTATTTGAATAATTTGCCGCAGAGTTTAATTAAGAGCATACGATCGGGTCACCTCCTATGGGGATATATTCCATAATGTACTGAATAAAATTATGCTAAAATTCTGAAATAATTATATTATTGAAGTTAATGGAGATGTATATTTGTTAATAGTTAATGGCACGTTTTAGTACCGTTTTGCATATTTGAAAATTGATGCCACAATGGGTGTTATCTTGTCTAATGTCTAATAGCAATCGGTTGTAAGGTGTGGCAAGTTTAAATAGATAGATTACTCTTTATTGTACAAAAATTTACAACAACACTAATGCATATGTTATACAATGGAGTACAATAACAAGTTTAATACAACAGTCGGGCAAACACACTTTTACTGTTATTTTAAACGCTTGTTAATACTGTACTTAGCTTAAGACTTTACCCTTTTAAGTACTGAATTGAAAAACATTTGAAACACGTTATTTTTCAACTCTAACGATTACTTTACACACTGTCTCTCTATGTAAATCTTGATAAAATACATTTTCCAAACATGTAGTGAAGTGGCCACCATTGTTAAGTTATTTTTCAAATATTAATTAATTTGTTTAATTTATTTTGCGAACTATTATACAGTACCATCTTTTGATAGCTGACGTAAATGATCTAAATGTTTCTTTCTATGTAAGGAGTTTAAGAAATTGCTAGATTACGTTGAAATTGACTTTTGTTCCTATATTCCCTGTTGATTTTAAAATAAATTATTTAATATCAATTTTCCTTAATCAAATGACAATGAATCTTTTCAATGACAAATGTTCATTACATGTTTTAAGGTTTATTTCAAGGTCAAACGTTTAAAGGTGAAGTTCCTGTCCCAGGATAACATAACTGGTTAAGCGATTTCATCGTTAAATTGTAATAGATAAAAAGAAAATGTCTTCTTCACAATTAACATTAGTGTATATTATATTACGTTTATACTGCTTTTCTAATTCATATAAGTAAGATTATGAAAATTAAATTGTTATCAAGCGAGGTCTCGTAATTTATGGCACGATAAGACTATTCACCGGCAAAGTTTCCTGCAGGTGCTGCCATGTTGAATTTTCTTCACTAATTAATAATTTATGAGATAATTATATTTAAAAATTAGTGTGACCTTTCTCATTTTATACCATTGCTTTAGTTTACACTTTTACTGTATACATAGATCGCTTTCTGGGTTAAAAGTTATTACAGATACAACTATCACCAAATATTTTATTTTTTTATAACGCCAAGTATCCGTTTATTATATATGTATATATTCTGCTACTTAGTTCTTCTTTACTATAGGTATTAAATGTTGTATGTAACTTTACTACTCCTAAACGGCTGGACCGAGATCGATGAGATTTTAATAGGTACTCAGATGGCTTTAAAATTGCTGATGGCATACTCTAGAAATCCGATTTTAACTTTTTGATAACAAAATCAGCGACAAATGGTTTCGAGAACCATACGAGTGACATTTTTCTTCAGTAGGTAACTTTTAAATAACACAACCTCATCAAAAAGACGGGATCGATGTTTGTGAGTTTTTGTCTAATTTTGTGTTACTCTCGATAATACAGAAATATAAGACTCGGCGAAGAAGAAGGCTATGCAGTGCCCACTAAAATCCAGAAGACTCCTTTCAGACCACGAATGGGAAACTAAAGCACATTCTTCTCTGGTCTCTCTGATGAGTCCGACTGCGAATTCATAGAGGCGGAACCTGGTACACTAACATGCGCTGCCTGTCTATTTACAGGTATAGATAGACTCGGTAGAGTTCTTTCCCATATTTCTCCCCACTATCCTCATTTTAGATAAGGATCTTCGAAAGGTTGTCTCTTGCGAGGTTATTATTCCGGCACCGCATTGTTAAAGGAATTTTGATTTAGCGGTTCGCATTTCAAGGCGTCTGAGGTCATTGTTGTAGAATAATGAAATTCTGTCATAGCTTAAATTTTTATACTATAACTAAAAAACATTTATTACCATAGTCTGGGGCTTCACGTGTACCCCACTATATACCTTGTGCTTGAATACCTCGTTGATGTACTGGTTATCATGTTAGGCCACAGACAAGGTCCTGGATTTCAACTTAATATTGATTTTGAGTTTTCTATTAAGATTTTCTCAATATTTGCTCGAAGTGGGGAAGGTGGCGGTGTGCTCCACCTCCGTACCATTGAGAGTAAGTTAAGCCATCGATCCTGCTGCTGATCGCTCTCTGGTTGTGTAAGATTGCCCACACATTGGACTATGAGAGTGCACTTGTGTACTATACCTGCCAACCCGCAGTAGAGAAGCGTGGTGTGTCTATGCCAATAACCCTCTCTCGTATGAGTCAGGAGGCCTGTGCCCTGCAGTGAGACGTTAATGGGGTGCTACTTATCTTACTACTATGTGACCTTTACATATGAAGTGAAGTAGGACCCATGCTAATGGACCAGTAAGGTATTTTATTGGTGACACGTTAAGGCAAGTCTGTAGCCTCACCAAATAGCGATTATATAGTTTAAGTGTTAATTTATCTCTGAACATCCTATTCTATATAGCATTGTATCCGAACGCATTTTTTTTAACTGGCAGGGTGGTAAGTAGCCGCGACCGAAGCCTCCCGTGAGCCCAAATCTAAACGAATTGATAAATTAAACTTCATAAACTTTTCCTGCTGGTATTCGAACCCAGACCCTCTGCTAACTTATATACATTATATTGCTGCTTTAAAAGAATATATTATTTACGAAACTCAAAAAAAATTTAGGACAGCTTATGTTTTAATTTACCGTTTGAAAATAAAACATTTTTAATCAACTACCTAAAGACATGGTTTTATTTGCGGGTATTTTTACGGTGGAAGCAATCCTACCCCACTTCGAGCTGTGGTTATATAGGAAGCACGGATCCCTCTCGTTTACTGACTCGGCATGGATGCTTTGACAAGTACTTGCACCAGATAATTGGGCATGAGGACTCACCCGCCTGTCACGAGTGTGGAGCCCTAATGGACACATCTCATCATACTGTGGCAGAATGCCCGGCTTGAGGGATTTGACGGCATCCCCTGATGTCTCTCGTTGGCGGTGAGCTCTCGCGGTGAAAGCGGTTGGCGGATGGTATCTTCCTTCTATTACAATGTCATCTCACAGAAGGAGACATCAGAGTGGGAGAGGGAAGCTGCAGCTGAGGCCACCTTTATTCGTAGGAGGAGGCCAGGAGCCAGGAGACGTGCCTTTGCGAGTCCATTCTGAATGGTCGTAACAGACGATGTCCGGAGTCCCAGAGCGCAATGTCCCCACTGAGCCTCTGGTACTTCTGTTCAGGACACTGAGTGTCCCGCTGGGTTTTAGTGGGTATTCTCTTCTTCAGCGAGTCCCACACTCCTGGTTGAAAGTATGACTTTCAGCCGGGATGCGTAAAGACATTTCCCATCGAAACTGGGACTACTTTCTTACTTGTGCGTATTTAATTCAAAATTTTGGATTTTTTTTCAAAGTATTGATATATAAACATAGTATAACAGTAATGTGAATTTAAAAATAGAGTTCATAGAGAGCGTAATGTAATGGAAATAGTAACCTCAAAGTTCAAAGGATTGAATGTTGATTTCAATGCAATGAGTATGCTCAATGAGCACTGCCATGGTTCAACGAGACCTTTGCAGTATTTTTCAAAGGATATTCTCAAAATATAACAAAAAACTAACATTTGTATTATTTCTTGAGGCAATACATTCAAAAAAAATTAACTTGGACTGTTTGTATTTTAAAATTTTCTCAAAATGCATATGAAAGTATACATATATACTCTGAAGCGACTAAACCGATTTTGACGGAACTATCACTGGCACATAGATAATATTATTTAGAGTAACTGAGGCTACGTTTATTTTAGAAAATAACAAAATTAATGCCAATGATAAAAAATCGCGCGCAAGCGCATGTCATAGATGGTAACGTATTTTATGTCCCACATTTAGGTGCCGGCAGACGAAGTTGCACGGGTCAGGTAGTTGATAATAAGCCATGATAGTTCAATCGTTGGTCAATCCGTTTATGCGAAATAATCGTGAAATTTACATCTATAACAAAAAGAGGTCACACAATAATTTTTGTTTCAAAGCTTATTTAAAATCACTACAATGTTCAAAAAAAGTAAGACAGGTAGGTTAATTTGAATAATATTCCCTATTTTATAAAACTGATATCAAATACCCATCTTAACTTATACAGCCCATTTCAAAGTTTTCTACAAATTAGTTACGTTGTTATTCTCGTATAATTTTAACAATTTAGGGATGTAATTCGTTCTGGAAAGCTATGGCTATAAAATTAGGATTAACTAAGTTTTGATGGGAAACTTAATAAGATTTAATGTGTAATGTATATCTTAATTTTGAGATCTGACCGTGTACCAAGGAAAGAAAATAAATTGAAATACGCGAAAACAAAATACAATAAGCGGTTTTATTGCTAAGAAGGAATTTCTTACAGATAAAGTGGGGTTAAAACGTTATCAATAGGGAAGAAAGTAAATAAAGTATGTAGCAGCTTATTAAACTCTCACTACTCGGTACATCATGCTACTCCACTGTGGGTTGGTAAGCTACCCATACCTGTGTAACATCACCTGATGTTTTTCTTTACTGAAAAGCACAATGATGGATTGGAAAGAACACTTCAGCACGTAAGTTTTATTTTGACAACTTGTATCTGCTAACATTCTTCTTTACGTGTTCTTAAACACGAAATTTGAAGTAGGAAATAACACAAATACGTACAGATTAAAACATATTATGTAACGATAAGCAAATTAAAGAAATAAATAAAAATTGATAAATTCTCTGTCACAATATTTGATCTCGCTGAACTTTAAACTGCTCAACCGATTTTGATGAAGTTTAGGACAAAAGATTATTTGAATCAATAATCAAAATTTTATACTACGAGATCGTTAAGTATGAGTTCTGCTATCAACTTAGTAACATAAGCATAAAATAGCATCTCTTGCATTTTAAGTATACGCAGGCGTAGTTGCACTCGTCAGCTAATAACGTGCGTACATAACTATATCAAGATATTTCAGAAGATTTAGAATATAATCAAGTCGTTGACGCTTAAACTTATTCAAAAAAATTATAATTTTGAAAACTATCTGTCTGAATCGTATAAAAAGTGTTATTAGAAAATAGAAGCTACATTTATAAACGAGGCAAGCATTGTAACGATTTCATCAAAGGGGCGAGAAGACTTAAGAGTTTGATTAATTACGAAGTAGAATTGTATTATGATAGCAGCATCAATTACCTGTTTACATAGAAAATTTTAATAAATTATAAAAATTGTGAACGCCTAATGGTGATTCTTAGGCATATCATAACTTTATTTACAAAAATAAATGCGCAAAATAACAGCTTAAAATCGTATTTTTATGCAGACTGTAAGAGATGACATGAGTCTAAGAGGGTAACGCATTAACTAAAAAAGTTTTTACGCTGCATCGTACAGGAACGCTAGATTTTAACTTTACTGCCGATTTTCAATAGTAGAATACTAACTAACCACGGTCGAAGCTTGACCAGCCTATAGTTTAACAAATTAGATCATAATTATTCAACTTAGGATCGGACTCAAACGGTCCATGGTAGCTCCAGGTGGAAGTCTTTGCCGCTACGTATCAATGTAGACAAGACGCGAGGAATAGAGGAGCACCGCCTGGTAATGACGAGGCCCCTTGGATCAGAGTCTTAGTTGAAAGGATGATAATAAAATGGAAAGAGTATCTCGAGTCCCCATAGCAGGTGTGGTGACGGTAGAAGTATTCCGGCGTCTGCTGGAACAGTGGTTGTCCAGGAGTCATGGAACGTTCTGTTATAGAATGGTGCAGGTGCTCGCCGGACATGGTTATTTCAGGAAGTACCTGCGTATTGCGAACCGGGAGGAATCACCCATGTGTCGTGAATGCATTGCCCCTGTCGATACGGCGTACCATACTGTGGCAAAATGCTCAGTGTTGGTATCACTGCGACATCGTCTGGTGTCGTCGATTGGTGCAGACCTCTCACTGACCAGCATTGCACGTGCAATGGTCGCCAGAGAATGAAGGTGGACGGCCGTAGCCTCTTTTTGCGAGCCCGTTATACGATACGAGACAAGTCGTACTAAAAAAAGCACTCGGCAGAAACCCGGAGGTTGCTTCTGATGCCCCGAAAGTTGGGCGGCAGAAGGCGCGGATTTACACACCTTGCACCTTGATTCTGCTTCATTTCACTTTAGGATGACGTGAGACCGCTGGGTTTCAGTCAAAATATCAAGTATTTAATAAAAACAAAAACTTTTCCACCTTATTTATGACTGGTTATACAACTCAGTGTCGCCCTCTTAGTTCCATGGATAAATATAGACAAGTTCGAACTTAGTGTCTGTCTACAAAACTGACTCCAGTTTGCAAAATTTAATTCAATCCTGAAAAAAACGTCTAGGGTAATGAGCAAGTGAGTCAGTAAGACAGTGATTTTTTTTTTTGCTTACATGTATATTATTTAACATAAAGATATTAAACATATATTTGAGATTGCATTTACAGTTTCAGTACTTTAACAATATATTAATGGAAGTCATGAAAATGGAATATAATTCAGGGTTATTATGCCACGACACGGAAATGCAGCAAGAGATTCCGCTCGGGTATCCTGTACACAATTATGCTTTTGAATAGTAGTAATAAAACATCGTATTGTCAAATTATATATATATACATATATTTCAATCTCAGTTACTAATTTATAATACTTTTTTATCATACCTCAATCGAAAGTTTCGTTCGTCGGCTCTATTTTGAGAGACGAAAGTACCAGATAGCCTCCCGATTAAATAAACGAGTAATTTATTACGCATGTTTCAAACTTTCGACGCATGGCTAAAGTCGCGTTTCTTTTAAAAGTCAAAATAGTTGTTTTGCTGCCTTATCATCATTATTATTACATGTTTTCTTAATTATTCTTCCGATTCATCAGAATTCATTTTGTTTAATTTATATAATGTATTTAATAATTTTCGGAGATTTTTTATGGCATAACTTTTTAAGCTATAATATAGTTTGTTTGAAATTTGTCATATATATATGAGTAAACTACTTATTGCCAAGTTACGTTGTCGAAGCTTACGTACTAATGATTGCTAACCTCATTCAATATCTAATTTTATTATTTACATTTCTATCAAACTTTCAATCACTACAATTAATACTATACTTTTCCCCCTAGACGCGTAGTGTACTATGTACTATATGATTTATTATGTATTTATATTTTTCATCTATTTATATATAAACTAATTTTGAGTTTATTAATTTTAGGTATAAGTAATTTTAATATATCTTGTTATAATTATCAAATGACTGGCATTTTTTACAATAGCGAATTACATGAACTTCGGTACAATTGGATGAGTTAATCGGAACGCATAACGTACTAAGAATTGCACATTGTTTTAATAGAGCGTCTCAAGAAAGATACTATTGTAAACTATAAACTATGTAACACAGTGTGCAAAGTAATAAATCCTGAAGGAATCCACTTACTAAATCAATATCCGGTGAAACAAGGTCGTGGGACGTGAGAATTTAAGATGGGTTTCGAAATTCATTATAACGAAAACATTGACTGAATACAGAAAGGCTGGCATCAATCATTTAATGGAATTGCCCGAGTGTTCTGAAATACTGAAAATCCGGATATTACACGTGGCTGGTCTAAAGATTATTTTTAGTTAGAGGTAGCCGTGTACGAAAGAGACTTCGTCGTCATACTCGTAATTCATTTTGAATCATGTATTCTTTTTCCACCATATTTGATAAATACATTTCAAAATAAAGACTTACAGAGTTCAGTAAAAAAATTCGCTGAAAGTAATTTTTTCAAAGTTTTTACTAAAGTGACATTAAATTAGATAATGGCATAGATTCTAATAGGGCTTCTGTAAATGGAGATGTTTTATTCTATTCAGAAATCTGTCAAGTAAGAAATTTTAATACAGCAAATAAATAAATACGCATTGAGCTTTCTGTTCAAATAAAGTTATTCTAGACCAAACAAATGATAATTGAGTTATAAATTTACAAATATAAGATAAATAAAGTAAAAATATAGCGACGTTCTTGATTATTCTTTCCAATTGAAATCACTATGAAGAAAAACATTGAAAAGAAACCTGAATATCCCGGTAGTAATTCCGGCGAATGTGTAGCCCACTAACCCGCAGTGGAGCAGCGTGGTGGGTCTATGCTCTACAGCCCTCTCTCCTAGATTGCGAACGTCTGTGCCCAGCTGTGGGACGTTACCAGGCTGCCTTATAAGGTTTACCTTACCTTTGCATACAACAGAATTGCTTACATTTTCAAACGAAAATATCATCTAAAAATCATTATTGGAAAGTAATATAATCAAAAGATTTTCATAAGGGAGAAAGCATTATATACAGTAGCAGCAGCGTAGCCACCATGATATCCAGAAAAAAGAAGAAAAAACTGTATCAATTTTCGGTATTGATTTTAAAAATCCAGCACACGTTTTTCATCAGTTCTGCCATCTTGCACGCTATGCTTATTGCATATTGAACGAATAAAGTTTAAGTACGAGTATTTGACACAGCAACTTAGCTAGGCAAAGTAAACACATTTATTTAATTTAAATAGGAATTTGTGTGACCTATTATATATAACAATGGTTTACTATATAGAGATCAATATTATATTTCTTAATTACAAAAAAGTGATCCAGTAGAAGACGTTTACTTTTTAATCATTTAATACAAATACAAGCGAAATAATAACTCTATAGAAAATTAATACTCTGACGAGTTTATAATGTTCAGCAAACAATTTTCAAAATTAAATCCTTGTTGTATCTAAGAAAATCAAAAGTCTGAGTTTGTATTTGTTTACTTAATTGCTTCGAAATATTTTAGAACCAATAAGAGAAATACTTAATGTTTATCAGTTGTTTTTCTTCATTATTTGTAGTGCCTTTATATCTTGGCTTCCAGTAAACTTATTTACGTTGCTAGTGCATGTAAACACGCTCCGTCGGGTTTCAAAGTTTTCGCTTACTGGTTATTACTACTCTTAATAAATATATAGTCATTATAATTAACACTGCTACTACTACTACTACACAAAAATACTACACTAAAAGAGCGTGCGTACAAAGTACATGTCGGCGGGGTTTATTTTAAATGTTTAATTTAATAGTTAGTCATGATACAAAATGTCATTATACTAGATTCATTATACCAGATGTTTATGTTGCAATTATACCGGATGTAGCAAGTGCAGGCTTACTGCTATAAATACGCTGGTGCTCAGTTAATGAGATCAGAATTCGATCTCGGTTATTGCGGTCTTACTCAGGCGGCTTCTCGCCCGCTGCGCCGCTGGCGCGTATGACTGGCGCTGGTCCTGTCCGATTGTCTTTTTGTCCAATTGTCCAATGGACGCGCCCTTAGAGCAACGTTTTCCTCCGACGCAGCAGGGCCCTTATACGGGCCTACCCCTCGGCAGAGCTTCTGCGCTCGCCAACCTGTCGCGGTTACGCTGTAAAAGCCAGTAGGGCTAACAGCAACTACACACTTCGAAACAAAAAAAAAAATTAATGAGATCATTCTGATAGTGCATTCGGTAGATCATTGTTGCGTGTCGTTCAATTGTGTTTTATAAGAAAATGCTTAAGGAAATACTTGTAATTAATGATTGTGTAATTGCCCCGATAAATAGTTTGTTTTTCCTGGGATAACTAGTGTTGTTTGCTTGTCAATAGCCTCACGGCGCACGCTCGAGGAAAATCTGCACCGGTACCTGAGGCGGTGGACCAGCCGCCAGGACACATTCTGTTATTTTAAATCGGGCAGATATTCGTGATAAGGTACCCTGTCTGCCCCCCCCCCCCCGTGCCCCTTTTGATTACAGCGAGCTAACAGCAGCGATCAGCTACGCCGCGCGCTCGGCTTAGCCAGCGCCGCGACCCCAAGAGCTGCCATTCTTCAACGGCGTATCGAACGACTGGCTTTCCTTCAAGGCTGGGTACGAGGAATCCGCGAGGCTCTGCAGCGAACAAGACAACGGCGCTACAACCACAAACGAGGTGATGAAATTTTTGTCATCACAATTCGGCCAGCCAGACGTGCTAGTTATGGCAGAGATGAACAAACTGCGCTTGCTGCCATCAGAGAGTCCTACAGAGATTTGTGTGTTCGCCTCTAAAATATCTAACGTAACTGCAACAGTGAAAGCTCTGAAGAAACACCACTACCTCTACAACCCCAGGTGTCGTCGAGAAGGTACCATCAGCACTATTATACCAATACTACGACTTAGCTGCAGAACAACCCGAAGAACAGCCTGAACTCATCACGCTGACGGCATTCCTCGAGCGGACGGCGGAGCGCTACGGCAGCCTTGCACCGGCCGAGAACATCGGGAGTCGAGGACCGGCGGGAGCCACCGACAACTTCAAAGACATATTGTGATATAGGACATATTGTGATATAGATAACCACAGAAATGTAGATTTTTGCTGCCATAATTGCAAGGTGAAGCGGTGCGGGATAGATAGCTGCGACGGCATCCACCATCCCTTGCTACATCGGGGGAGGGCGACGCCGACGCACGCGGCGCACATCGCTAGCGACACTGCGGACATCGTGACTACGGGAGAGAAACATGACTAAAAATTCTACTCGTTTAGGTGACAGGGCCGACGGAATGACTCGATACATACGGGCTACTCGATGACGGGTTCACGTGTACCCTGACCGAGGCCTCGATGGCGGAGAAGGTCGGCGCAATAGGCCCTCCGGAGCCTTTCTACGCAGAGGTCGTCGCCGGCACCAAGATCGATGAGTCGGCAGGCGGCGGCGACACATACGCAGATCGGCCGCGCCACGCCGGATGACATAAAGACCCCGGCCAGTAGCGGCGACGCGGCCGGGCTGTTTCGTGTCGCCGCTACTGGCCGGGGTCTTTATGGACACGACACAGCCCGGCCGCGTCGCGTTCGCAGGATGACGTGAAGACTCCGGCCAGCAGCGGCGACACGACTCAGCCCGGCCGCGCCGCGCCTCGCAGGATGACGTGGAGACCCCGGCCAGCAGCGGCGACACGACACAGCCCGGCCGAGCCGCGCCTCGCAGGATGACGTGAAGACCCCGGCCAGCAGCGATGACATGACACAGCCCGGCAGGGCCGCGCCTCGCAGGATGACATGAAGACGTTCGAATGTTAACCGTAAGACGAAGGCAATTTTAACACTCAAGAGTTGCAGATAACAATAGACAACCCCTCGTCTCGCTACGCATCTCTTTTCAACCCTCCCCCCCCNCCCTCCCCCCCCCCCCGCCACCTCTTCTTCTTTCTCCGTCAAAATGCCGCGAACATCGCCGCACGAGCGCCTACCGCCGGCTGTCATTGTCCTCCGCCGGATGTCTGCGCGTCCCAACGGAAGACAATAAACTCACGCGTAACAATTTATTTAGAGACCTCTTTGCAAATTCTTCATCTTATATAGTTTTATGGTAATGAAAAAATTGGTGGAGCGATGTCATTAACATCGTTTTTTTTTAAATGGTAGGTGGTGCTCGTCATAAGGTCCCATTTTTTAAAAATCCAGTTTTGACTAGCAATGAGTAAGCCTAAAATTTTTATTTCGTTTGTGATTTTGATTTGGGTACCGCCCATTTCTATGCGTGGGGTCCCGCATTTCAGCTTTTTCGTCACGACCATCGCGTTGGTTTTCTGCGGTGCGAATTTAAGCTTGTTTGCGAGGCCCCACTCAGATGTGGTTCAGTACTGCTGCCGCTTTTCCTTGTATTCCATGGGCGCTGTACTCCGTGATGACCGGAACTATATCATCCGCAAAAGCTTGGCAGTAGGCTTCACTGCTCACTATCTCGTCAAGTAGGGGTTCTAAAAGTGCGTTCCAAAAAGTTGGTCCGCTTATGGACCCCTGTACACAGCCCATCGTTGTGGCGGTGCAGTACTCTTCGTCTGCGTACCTCAAACAAACCTTCCTGTCGTTCAGGTAACTATCTACCATTTAGATTTAGGGGGGCGCAGATTTAGGGGACATTCTTTTTCAATTAAACTGCATTTGATTGCGGGCCACCATGCGCTATCAAATGCTCTCTTTATATCACCACTAAAATTATGTTTTTGTCTTTTAGATAGTCTCGGATGTGCTGAACGACGTCGTATAGTGCGTCCTCTATGGACCTTTGTGGTACGAATCCATATTGCCTCGTATTGAGTCTAGGAAGCAGGTGCCATCGGATCCGCTTTATTATCATCTTATCCAGCATCTTTCCGAAGACCGATACCAGTCCTATGGGCCGGTATGACTTAGTTTTTGTATAATCATCCCTTCCTGGCTTCCGTAGGACTACTATCGTAGCCTCTTTCTAGCATACTGGACAGTATGCCCAAGAAGAAATCTTCATTTGCTTTTATGGCGGCTAAGCATATATCCGCGGTAAACCCATCCGCGCCCGGTGCCTTTGTGGGATTGAAGCTTTTGGCCGCTTGCATTAATTCGTCTCTTGTGAAAGGGAGGTCTTATCTCCCTTGTTTGTCCGGCTCCATACCTTGGTCAGCCCTCCGACGTCTCTCTTTGTGTGTTTCGCTGTCCTCAGCTTCCAAATCCTGCGGGAAGAAGGTTTATGCCAGTAGCTGGACGGAGTCCCCCGGACCGTTCAATTTTCGATTCCGTGTGACTCTGTACGAGTATATCCCATCCCAAACGCTCTCCCGGTCCTGGGTCCCGCAGAACTCCTTCCAGCCATCGGTTTGAGCCTTCATCGCTTCTAATAGATAAGTCTCCTTTATCTGCAGGTATTCGTTAACTACATGTTCCCGTCTACGTGGTGCTGCGCAGGATATACGTCGTTTTTTGGTCGTAACTTCTCTTTTCAGGCTTTCTAATTTTTTATTCCACCATGGTAGCTTGAATTTCGAATTACTGGCGAGAGAGGGAATCGTTGCACGCCGCTTCTACACAGTATTTGTTTATTGCGGCTTTTATTTCGGCTAGTGTGGTTGTCTTTGCAACTTTTTCTTCTGTCAGTTTTTTTCCTCCTAGTTTTTTTTTAGTACTGTTGCAAATTTCCAGTCTTTCCTCCAGGTTCGAGTCCCGGGTAGGGCCAATTCAAAAATCAATATTGAGTTTCTATTAAGATTTTCTCAATATTTGCCGGAAGTTGGCGGTGTGATCCACCCCCGTGCCTCGGAGAGCACGTTAAACAGTCGGTCCTGCGCCTGATCTCTCTCCAGTCGTGTCGGATTCTCGTCACATCTGACTATAAGAGTGAAGAAATAGAGAGTGCACTTGTGTACTATGCCTGCCAATCCGCAGTGGAGCAGCGCGATGGGTCTATGCTCTTAAAAACCCTCGCTCTTCGGAGTGAGAAGGCCTGAGCACAGCAGTGGGACGTTAATAGGCTGGTACTTATTTACTTACTTTTTTATGCGAACTTAAACAAGTTACAGGTGAGACTTTAGCAGACAAATAATACTATTGTTAGTTATTTTATGATTGGTTCCTAAAATTGTTAGAATATAAAAAGAATCTTTATTCCGCATAATTCCCAATCTCGTCGGAATATGTTGAAATCCGTATATGATATTATTAAAGGAGTGCTAAATTTCAAGGCAAACAGATAATTTTCCTAGATGTGTAGTGTAATAAGAGATTGAGTGAATAAATGTGGTCTATAACTATGACCACATTAATGCCTTTTTTATACAACCAATTTCATAGTGGATAATTCCATTTCTTGTGTATTATTTACATATATTTAATACGTCCTCTATTTTAAAGTGCCTTTTTATTATGGAATAATTTATCACTCCGTAGAGAAGGATTCAATATAGATACTAACACTATAGCATCTTTGCTACAGCGCTATGGACATATGGAGTATAAATTGACCTTTACAAATTGCTTTCCAGTACAGCCTTAATGTTTTGACCGCCCCAGTTTATTTTTACATAATATCATGATTAATTAACATTGAACCAATATAGGAGTAAATTATACCTTCAGTTAATGTTAAATGAAAGACTTCTATATATCTAGAAATGGAAATAAAATCGAAAAGTGTGGTTTTGAACCAGGATTTGAATAATAGGATTGTTTTAAATTTACAATTTAATGGAAAATACTGTCATAAAAAAGATAGAAATTACATCTGTTTGTTAACACAAATCTCCGCAAATCCCTATTACGAGACTTGCATAAAACTCCTGTTATAACTGAAAACTTAAAATCATTAGCTAGGCAAATAGATATAACAGAGCGTGTTATAAAATAATTAAAAGTGCGTGCGTACAAAGTACATATGTAAGACGTAAAACTTCTTTGACAGACTAATTTTTAAGTCTTGTTTATATTTACACAAATCCTAAACTTTAAATTTCCGAGACTTGGAGGGGAAAAGGAAGATATTAGATAGTAATTTAATAAATGTAATTGTCATTAAAATATTAAGTGTCGAAAATTAGAATTTATAATTTATTGAAATCTCCAAGGATGAATTGTAATTAAAAATGCCACGTATTTTTCATCAATATTAGAAATTATATATTAAATTTTGTTTTTCACTTTAAAATTTAGAAAAGAAAATGTATGAAATATTTATATTTTATGAAAAATGGTATATTAAATTATTAAATGACGAAAGGCAAATCAAAATGACACATGTTATTTGTAAATATGAAAACCAACGAATTCAAACGAATTAGCATAAAATACGCTGCACATCTTTGTGACGCTAGTCACGCCTTTCATCCGTGACAATTTAACCTTCAAAAAATAAATAATATCGTCAGAACTTCTATTACGTTTAATAGATGAAAAGGAATGGCTGATAAAAATATATTTTTAAGTATGACAATTTTAAAGTGAACCTAGAGAGGAGCGTAAAATCAAAACCGAAATTAAACATAGAAACTAAATAACGTAATATTGATGACTTACAAGAAATAGCCACAAAATAAAAGAGATGTAGCAAGCAAAGTAACTGGATATAAAGACTTCGTTTCGCATTACTCTCAGATAAATTTAAATTCTGTATGCGAGAGAGCATACTAGAAATAACACGAAACGTCTCGTTTTCAATTTTACATTTAGAGAAGATTTTCAAAGCATTATTCACTTTTAAATCACCGTTCTCTCTCAATGTTCAGATATCTAGAGATTTTTGCATTATAAAAAGAATAAAATGATTTGTTGCTGTTGTATTGGAACCTGACAGATGGTATGTTACAATTTTTACGGTCTTTGTCTCAACCGATACAATATTTAATATAATGTATTAACGCAGGAAAACACCGGTTTTTCTAGCTGGCATAATGCTCTGAGGACTCGATTTGACCGTGGTTAAACAATTTTTTTTTTTTTTTACAATTTTTTTACAATTTTTTTTAATTCTAGATTTGAATCATCACTTACCTTTAGGTGGTAAATAAACTCTACAGTCTTTCATTGACCGGCCCATTAGCTTAATATATTTTGTTTAGGTAAGTAAGGAGTAGGTTATTAGGTATATATATTAATATCCTACTCCCCCCCCCCATATGCCTCCTATGAGAGAAGGTTTTTAGAGTACTGTCGGTCTATCGGCATAGTACACAGGTGTCACTCAGTGCTACTAAATTTATTCTTAATGGATGGTTTTATTTCCATAGATTATGAGTTCAGGAAGATTTTAATAGAAAATTCGATCCGATTAATAACGGATTTCCTCATAAGTCCAAGGAATCAAAGGCAAAACCGCCGGGAAGAAATGCTTTATATATACATACAGATAAGGATATATAAATAGACATTTTACATTTCATGACCCGCGTATTTAACATTTTTTAAGTATTTTAATTTTGTAAGCAATTAATTTAGTGCAATTTATATATACATACAGCGTTTCACTAACTTTATTATATGAACTTCAACTAATCAACTCTATAACTCTCTCTTAGATTGCGACCATGTCTCTTTCATGAATACGTTTAATTAATAGGAAACTTTCAAATACGCTTGAAGCTCAAGGAACATACATAATTATAATAATTAAAGTTACTCAAATTTCTTTGATAATTATTATAATATACTTGAAAAATCAATGTATTTTGATTATAAATACAGATTAATAAATGAAATTGAAGTGTCTGTTTGTCATATTAACAAATTTTCACTTAATGCCTATTAAAGGTATAGACAACACTTATATCAGAATATTTCATTAATATTAAACTACGCATGCCGTGGCGAATAGTCGCCACGTGGCTTACTATCTCACTCGGCCAATCGCTATCCCATTCACCGAACCTAATTTTAGTGTATGGTGTTTCTGATGGATGGAGTTGATGATGGATAAGGTTTTTATCTTTCTGTCTGTCTTTCTATTCATCTGGCTGTATGTTTGATGAAACAGCTACATAGATTTCGAAGGGGCTTTTTTTTAACAGATAGCTGATGTTATAAAGAGTAACTGAGGCCACTCTTACTTTAGACAAAAAGAGTACCGCGAAAACAAAATTAATCTTATAATGTGCCATTCTTTCAGAAGATAAAATAGATTTATAAAAGTGGAATTATTCTATCCCACATTGTATTGTTATATTTTTAAGTGATTAGTCAATATTTTCGGTGAAAGTTTTCAGTTTGATTTATTCTGACGCTTGCAACATATATCATTACATTGTAACTAATTAACACAAAACCTTTATAAATTGGCATTACCATATAATTACCAATTCAAAAATCGATATTGAGGTTTCTTTTTTCTCAATATTTGCCCGAAGTTGGGAAAAATTTGGCGTTGTGATTCACCCCCGTGCCTCGGAGAGCACGTTAAGCCGTCGGTCCTGCGCCTGATCTCTCTCCGGTCGTATCGGATTGCCGTCACATCGGACTATGAGAGTGAAGGAATAGAGAGGACACTTGTGTACTAAGCCTGCCAATCAACAGTACAGCAGCTTGGTGGGTCTATACTCTAAAAACCGTCTTTCATATGAGTGAGGAGACCTGTGCCCAGCAGTGGGACGTAAATGGGCTGCTCCTAACCTTTTTTTACTTACCTTTATAAATTACGGACATAAACCTGTCTATCCATCTATCTATCTATGAAAACCGCATGAAAACTCGTACACTAGTTTTAGTATCGTAGACAGACGCGGCGGAGGACTTTGTTTTCTTATACATAAGGTTATTATGTAACATTGTTTTAAAATATTTTAGTCAAATACACGAAAAATTATTATATCAATTCCTTTATCACAAAAGTGAGAGGAAATTTAAAATACTGTACTCCGATTTGCACCGTGTGCACAGCTGGTATAAATTTATTAAAGCTACTTTAAATAAGATAAGATCTCATCACATATTGTGAAAGATAAAAAGCTTCGATACTAGGATATTATTTTCGATATTATTTTTGATGTTCATATTCTTTTTCAAAGATACGAAATTATAATATTTCAATACATCACTTGAATGATGTAGAAACCTTATTAAGCTACAACAATTTCTAATTATTTCACTTAATGTTACTAAAAAATGATAAATCAGTTAATGGAATGTTACTTGTACCTATTTACAGCGTTCACTTTAAGGTTATTTTGTCTGACGTATGTTTGTTCAGTTTATTAACTAAAAGCTTTTAGCTTTACGTAGTAATTTACTTAACAATTGAAATAGTAACAATGAAACGTGTTAGTAATAATTGTTATTGTAAATCAACCATTACTGCGTCTGGAAAACATAAAACTTTATTAAGTTATCAAAATGAGAAACGTTTTATTTGAAATATCAATATACATAAAAAGTTGAATTTTAATGTATTATTTTTTATGTCCAGTTATAGCAAATAATATCTTATTTCAATGTAATACAAAAGTGGGTGTTTATTTCACTGTTCAATCTCTCATGCCTTATTCTTTTTAAACAACTTCAAAAAAAGGAGGAGGTTATCAGTTCGTCTGTATTTTTTATTTAACGCTGGGAAATTCTCGTGGATACCTGGCATACCCGGGAACCCTCCTGAGTATGCCAGGTTTTAAGTTATACCGGACTCATACTGGCTAAAACCCACCGGTGCTCCTACATTACTCGGAGATGGGGTCATGAGAACAGACATTCGCAACGCAGCCAGCAACGTGCCCCTTTAGGCCCAACCCTGGCTTGCCTGGAGCACCTGGCAAGCCACCAAACACCTCGCGGGTCCTCTCCTTATTGGGCAACGGACCCCACTTCACCACTAAGCCACCAATAAGTAAGGAGACGGCGATCGTGGGCCTCTCGTCTCCTTCCTGACCTTCTCCTGCGAACGGTCGATGCAGTCACGTCCGCCTCCCTTAACCGTTTCGCCATTTCCTTCCGCGTCATGATGTTCCCGCAGAAGGAGAGCATAGAACCCCTTGTTCTGTCGCTGCTCACCATCATTCTAATGACCCGATAGTACCCTTTTCTATTAAAACTATTTACATTTTAAAAATGTTGCTTTCATTCATCAAAATGGTCATTTTATAAGCTCTGCTACATCAATTGTATTTGTTATAAGAATTTCTTATGGTCATATTCATTTTACAAATACAAAAACCAAGACTATTCTATTACACCTTATTTGTAAATAAGACCGTTTCATCCTGTTAAAATAGCATACATTTATAACCGTTTATTCTGTCTCATGAAACCCTTAAATTCCGCAAAATCTTTTTTTTTTTTATTGAAATCATTTGCAAATTTTATCAAACTCCAAAATCCATTCTAAAGCTACTAAAAAAATAAGGCCTTTGAATACAATGAACAGTTCAAAAATCTATCCTATCTATAATACAGCGCACATTTCAAATATTGTATTTCAATATAATATTAAAATATTTCACCCACATCAAGAAGGATTACGGATCGCTACACCCTTCACTCGAACTATCCGCTAACTTTCCCCTGAGAAAAAAGATAAGCAATACGTGATATAACCGAATTTATTTTATATTAAATCATTTTCGTATCTATGAGTTTATTCACCGCCAAAAGGAGTACCTTCCCCTTTACTCCTACTCTCTGGTATGCTCCTGTACCGACAGTATTGATCTCCTTGGTATAAAATTATCTTCCACACTTAACTTTCGGCTATAGCTTAATAAGGTCAAGCACTATTTCACGCCGAAACAGCTTTCAAACCTATATCAAATTCAAGTCCGATCATGCATGAAGTAGCCACCTTTGGGACTGCTCAGCGAAGTACCAGCTTGATGCTTTGGATTCGGTAGATCGCCGAGTCCGGAGGCTCATAGGCGATGAAAAATTCGATCAGAGAATGGCAAGTCTGCAACATCGACGTAACGTTGTCGGTACTCTACAGGATATATTTCGGAGAGTGTGATCTTATTCCTCCATCGCCTTTTTATTTTTAAACAGCGTGGCACAGAAACGGTACATCAGGTGTGTTTGCAATTAAACACATGCCTGTTTTCCATGAAAAATAATGTTTCCAGGTGGATTCGAGAATAGCTTAGATTGACAATTCGATAAATATCAAACTTACCCATATCTCCACGGTATCACGAACTACGTGGGTGCCACGGCGAGGAGCAACTGGTATATTAATATAATATAAAGTCAGGTAAGTTACACTATTTATATTTATAATACTCTTTATTTATTGGATTATTGGATTAATCTCTTCACCGAATAGCAGAATAGCTATTAAAATAACAGACATATTCTCCAAAAAAAACCCTGGGCGATCTTGAAGCTATTGAAATATGGAATAAATATTCCTTTTGTGATGTAGACCTTCATTAGGAAGACATTTAATCCTATTCCCACGGAATCGGAATATACAAACGGAAAACGATCTATTTCTAGCTCTCCAAAACTTTTCTCGTAATTGATTTGAAATTGGCATACACATTCTTGTATAATGGGTCTAATCCTAATAAAACCACGACTATAATACACACGTTGTATTATAGTATCAATCACCTGCCAATATTTCAATGGCTACGTATAATGAGTCAACTCGCATTTACGACATTTTGAAGTTTTTGTAATTTTGATGATAATGTCACTACATTTAATTAAGTAAAACATCGTTTTTATAATATAATATAGGTTTTGATTGCGGTGCTTAAAAAGTTACATACGGTAGTACAGCATTAAATAATTTAGCATTCAGCATTCATGTCAAAAAGTCTTACAGGGTAAATAAATAATAAGCTGGTATCTTCTTTTAAGTATAGTAAGTATAATTGTACGAGAAAACACCGTTCTTCCTGGTTTATTATTAGTTGAGAGTTATATTTAATCTGTAAAATGTGAAAAATAAAAATGAGCAAAACATTTATATAACAAGAATGTGTGTGTGTGTGTGTGTGAATCGGACGTGTCGCACAATTTCTAATCACGAATTAATCTTTGAAACATTCTTTTACAAAATTTGTTTTTTATACTTGACTCTATTATACGTATGGGACATCGATTTCTTTTATTCTAAGCCAAAACATTTAAATATAACAACATTTATACCATAAACATAAAGCTGTTTAAATATGACAAACAAGGGTTATTTTATATGCCACAGTTGACACGAAATGCTGCGTCAGATTACATATTTACAATTCTCGTAAAAGCTGCAGTACAATACACATATTTCATGGAAAGTAAAAGCTAAAACAACGAAATTACACTTTCAACGTGAGTATGAGTAAATTATTATACAAATTTCTGTATATATTTTTTCACGTGCTGTATAATGCAACAAAATGAAATAAGTATGTAATTTTTTGTGAAATCCTTAATATTTTGTCCGTCTATCGTCGTCTCTACGCGTCGCATTACACCTGGCCGCAGAATGTGAGTAAGGTGACAGGCCCTCCGCAAAGTTACCAAGACCAATATGGCTACGCCCTTGGCTTACCTCCACTGTTTCACTTGTATCACAACGTTTTTTTAGTTAGCAAAGTTCTTGAGAATAATATAACTAAGGAAATTTATTATCTTATGAAGGAGAAAATCTATATTACAAACATAATTTCTGTATAAATAACTTTTGTGTGCGATATTTTATACAAGTGTTATGTGAACAATATTTCAATTTGAAGAAATCTTATATCCAAACCTTTTAGCAAACAAATGATATATAGTACACAATGATTTTGTAATTATTTGTATTCCTTTCATTAAAATATTGTCATTGTTAAGTAAAATTTATGTCACAGGGTGCCAGGCAGACGTAAAACATCGTATTTTTTAATTAGGGCGCAGGTTTCGCTAAACCGGGAGAGAGTGACCGAGTGACATGGTAAAGTTTCGCCATGGTTTGCGTCAATCTCACTCATCGTTGAAAATGTCTGTCATCAAAACTTCAAACGATATTTTGATATAAACACTGTATACGAGTATATATAATTTCATTTGCATCATCATCATCATTTTCTTGCCCATATCCCACTAGGTAGGGGTCGGCACAGCATGTTTCCTTTCGCCACTTCACTCTATCCGCTGTCATTTCTACATTCACACCCCTTACACATATATCCTCTTTCACACAGTTCATCCACACTTTTTTGGTCGCCCTCTCCCGGCGGCTTATCTCTTGCATACATTACATGGTTATCCTTCCTTCTCATAACATGTCCATACCAGGATAGCCTTCCACTCCTTAATTTCTCGGTTACTGGTGCTACTTTCACACTTCCTCTAATATACTCATTCTTAATCTTATCTAATTTTGTCACTCCACACGTTCATCTCTACATTTGCATCTCCGCTGCATGCAATTTTCTTTCGTTCTCCCCTTTGGTGGCCTAGCACCAGCTCCAGAACCAGATACTCTAATGTTACTTATGTTATGTTGTAATAACGGAATATATTAGGCACCCAAAAAAGTTCGTGCGATTTTTATTTATTATGAAGTGTTTATCGCAAGCAAAATTTTCTTATTATTCTCGATCCACCAGAAAACACTCAAGCTGTTTACTTTATGAATTGAAAACGCTCACAGTAAAGCTGCAGAAGCATGTCGTAAAGCTTGCAAGAAAATCAAGAGCTTGGCATGTCTGACTTGAATACTGCACGATTGCCAGCTTGACATCGTCGTTGTTGATGCTCGGTGGTCTTCCGGAGCGCGATTCTTCTTCCAGACTTACATTTCCAGAAGCAATTTTTTAGACCACTTCTGACACGTTCGTTCAGCGTGTATCTTGTGACAAGCTGCTGCAGCTTTATTACCAGGTTTGAATTCGTAGAGTGAACAGATACGAATTATGGCTCAGACGACCATAATTTAACAAAATTTTTACAATTTTATTTCAAGCAAACAAATTTTTCTAACACATTTAATGATACTTTTGAATATCAGCTTTTAAATGTACGAAAGATTACCCCAATAATTTATCTTACTTGCGATGTATATATCCATATATGTATACAATAAATGAAAACCGCACGAACTTCTTTGGTTGCCTAATAATTAAAAGACATTGATTTCTTAAGTGGCAAGATAAAAGAGTCATATAGAGGTTTCAATTCAATAAATTTGAATCGACTGTAACAATCACTAATTGAACTGATCAAGAAATATTTCATCGATTGGTATCTATAATATAAAATGAATCGCAAAATGTGTTGGTAAGCGCATAACTCAACAACGCCTGGACCAATTTTTTCAATTCTTTTTATAAATGTTCGTTGAAGTCCAAGGATGGTTTTTACGACGAGAAAATTTCAAATAATTGCAGGGGAAAATCCTAAAAGCAGCCCTTTTCTGTTTCCCATACAAACGTTTTCTAACTAAAATGTAGAGTCAATTTGACCTTTATTGCTATTCAATAAAGTTCAAAATAAATTACAAGTACTCATTGCAGTCTAAGCAAAAGTCCATATGCTCTTCATTACCGCTGGGCAAAGTTCAAAATCAATTGAATAGTCACAAAATGTAAGAGATATACATCATTAGTACTGCTATAATTTCATTTCAAAAATCAATCGTAAAACTGAAATCTGCCACATTCCAAATCTTTTTGACAGAACTAAGTCTGTCGAGTCTGCTAGTAAAATAATAATTTCAACTGATGTAATATACAGATTTTTCAACCCCTCAAACGATGTGTCTTCGGTTTCAATACAAAGTCAATGGTGCGAAGATTTTAGCCACTCGTTTATCAGGAGATCTTCAAATCTTAGCAATGTGACTTCATCCGGATTTCACCATATTTTCACGGGACCGGGAACTACGTGGGTCATATCGCGAAGTAAAATCTAGAATGTTTTATATTTGACATTTAGTTAACATTGGTTTGCAATTCCTCAGAGCAAAGATGAAGATTAATAATCTAAACTACAATTGCAGGACTTGGATAGGAACAGATGCTTTGAGTATTTGCTATTCCGAGCCCGTTGCTGTGGTTATTGGACTAGTAGAATTACCATGACCAATACAATATTTGCAAATATGTCGGTAGGGTTCATATTACGTAAAATGCTTTACAAAATAAACAAATTACATGCTTTAATTAATGATCCTAAACTTATAAAAAAATCTAGATTTCTTATCTAATGTAAAACAATGTATTGTTAAGAAATTTATTGGCATTGAATACGGTTAAACAAGGAAAGCAAACTGACACAATATATTATTTAGATGTATATATTTATTTATGTAATTATTTGTATGTACGAGTATATGCGTTTGTATGTTTGTATGTATTTACAATATTCTGTATATATCTATATATTATTTTAAGAAATTAAATGGCTATGCATTTATACACATCACTTACCTTCTCTCTCCTTTCTTGGACGGGTTCCCTAACGAATCGCTAATGAGCGAAAGGATCGCCCAATTGTACATTAAAAGTACCTTATACTGAGTAATTGTACATCTATTTTTATGGTGGTGTTTAATAAAGAATATTATCTATCTATTTAGACGTTAAATTGAAAATGGATAAAAAATTTAGTCTAACTTTAAGTGGTGTATAAGGTAAGGTAAGCAGCAGCTTATTAACGACCCACTGCTGGGCATAAGCCTCCTTCCTCCTAGAGGATTTGTATAGTATATACCCTCCATGCTGGTCTACTATTGTCCAAATTTCCTCGCTATTAACATTTGCGTAAAAATTCAATTCTTAACAATTGAATGCACTGGAGTACGATGCTTTCAGACAATGGGAGTTTGTGCAAGTCGTTTCATTCAAGCTGAAAACTTTCCTAATTCGAAGTCAACAATTTCACACAAGAGGGTAAATGCAACTAAATGGCAGTTGTAGTTTTGAATACCAAATTTAAAAAAAAATTACGGAAAACGGTTATTATCTTTAAATCAAATCAAATCAAAAATATCTTTATTAAAGTAGGCATATTACAGCACTTTTAAATCGTCAAATTATATTTTTTTTGCACACTCTGATTCGAATATACGTCTGATGATGGTATTCAAGAACGGCTTAAAATCTAAAGTTACGAGGGTTCCTTCGCGCCCTGATCCGAGAAGAACCCACAACAAACTCAGTCGGGTTTTTTTTTGTTACCATCATCATTACAATATCATATTTACTATATTTTAATTAAAATTAGAGCAATTCATTCACTCCCAGGCGTTTCTATCATCCAGGTAATCTTGCAACTTATAATACGATTTTTCTATCAACTTTCTTTTAACAAAGACTTTAAATTTATTAATTGACATCTTTAGAACGTCTTGTGGCAGCAAACTGTCATTATGTTAACTGCCTTGAATTCTTTTAGAATAGGCTAATATTTTTTCTTATTTAGATGTGTTATTTCAGCTGCTAAATAGTTATTTCATATGTTAAGACAATATTCTTTTAGTCCCCCATGGAAAGATTAAAGCTTTATTGTAGCAAAAATTACTTAAACTGTATTATCACTTACCATATAATTGTATTATATATATTATGTGCCAATACAATCAAAAGATTAACTTGAAGCAGCAATCATTACAGTTTTTCTGCATTTTTTATTTTCATGACTTTTATACTATGTACTAAAAGATATTTATAATCTACCGGAATGTCCCGAGAGAAGTATTTCTTATATGAAACATAAAAGTATGATGTTTTTTCTTGACACTCTAACGCGTTCAAACTTCAGCTTCATTTCAACTCGATAAAATATATTTTTAAAGCAACATATCGACACATGTCGAGTTCAAACCGTTGGTTTGTTAAATAATATATCGATATCAGTGGAATGTTATTTGGCCACTGTCCAGTTTAAACATTTCTAGAAAAGTTTCTGGAAACTGTCAAATATATACAAACTGGAAAACTTCGCTTGATATATATATTACGACATTTCAGTCCATGATTGTTCGAGATCTTACTTGGCTTAGGAATATTCATGAAATTGTGTCTTCTTATTTGTCAAGGTCTGGTCTGGTCTGGTCCGGTTGGCTCTAGCAATTTTTACCAAGCAAAGCAAAAAAGTGCAGTCTTAAATTTTAATTTGGTTAGGTTAATACGAGTCATAAATGATAAGAGTATAATCCTTCAACGATTAATATAGTATTATAAATCTAACCATTAGCGAGCAAGCAGGTTAACGCTCGATTGTAATTTTACCGGATGCTTAGTGATGATACAGTATAAGATGAATGCGTCTTACCGTTTTTGTAAGTAGAATAGAAAGAAAAAACATTTATTCTTTACACACCGTGAATAATGTACAATTTTTGCTTAAGTATAAATTTGTGTAGCGGTGTGATTCAAAAAAGGTGACCACTCAGACTAACATGGGATTAATATAATAATCCCAATGCTAATTTTCAGTGGCCACCCTTCCACACATCTCGACGCTTCAGCGGCCGCAAGGTTCATACCTACAATGCAATTTCTCTTTTTTTAATTTTAATTAGGAACGCGAGTGTATGAGTGCATGGACTACCTAAGAAATAAGTGTATGAAATGTGTGAACGAGAGTGAACGAACAAGACACAGAACCCCTTTAATCTCGACCTATCACTTGGAAGCCGCAAAACTGAAGTATTCATTGTACGAAAATTTTAATGGCAGTGCTTGAAAAGCTATTTTTTATGTTTTTTTTTTAGTATTCATTAAGTACCAAATTTATTTAAATTAAAATTTGAGCCTGACTGCAAAAGACGCAACGGAGGCGACAGATTTATTTATTTATTCTTATTGCACACAAACATACAGATTTTGAAAGGAAACACTAACAAAATTGTAGTTAAAAGGCGGTCTTATCGCTTAAAGCAATCTCCTCCAGACAACCTTGGAAATAGTAGCCTATGAAATTACTGGGTACGTGCAATAGAATATCCTATTACAAGTTCTACTTCTTGAAAAGCAGGTATACGCAAAATGAATATATATATATTAAAGTAATTACATAAATAATACCGATTGTTGCATCATTTGGTAGCACTATATTTTGAAACCGCCTCTAAAAGACGCAGACCAGAATGGTAACTAGCCTTAGTCCAAGCTTCCCACTGATCCAGATTGCACCGTTGCTCCATCTTTGCCATCAATATGGCATTGACTACGAAGTTTTGAGTTAACCCAATTTACACGTTTCATTTACATGTAAATAGAGTGTAATACAAATAGCAAAACACACACAGAATAAGACCAAACACATAAATTTTGGGTTGAATGTGTTATTTACACATTTATCTCCCTGGACCTGGACCACATCACATTCAGAATATTTTTATAGCACGTTCACAATTGTAAATGATGAAAAAGATACTTTTAATCTCTATTTTATAATATACAAAAAGGAATTCAAAGATGATAAAATATAAAACAATTGATATGACTAACAATGTCCTGCCACTCTCAAAATTGACAAGTGAACGAGATAATAATAAAACCAATCGTAATTCATACACTTGTGATCCAGCTGAATGTCCATTTAATTAATGCTATCAATCATCACTGTCATTCGTTGAAGCATCATTCATATGTGATAAATTACCCTAAAACCAAGCCAATTTCAGACATTTGAATGCCTGTTTGTAGTCGTAGTTTCAATGATTTATTTCAAATACAACGATATTTTCGTTATATTACAAGTTATAATAGACTTAATTAGAAACCGTACTATTTCGACCGGATTTTTCTATATAGCTTTACAATCTAATTATAAGCCTCTTAACGAAGTAAACAGCAAACGATGTTTCCTTTTACCAAAAAACTTTAACAATTCTATTGAAGTTAATAATATATTGTAGTTACGAGTACATATATAATATGTTCTGTTTACCAAAATAAATTTAAGGAAACAGTATCAATTATTTCATCACAGCATTTTACTTTGTCGTAGAGCAATTATTTTTAATATACTTAAGCTAACCTTTTATTTAACTTAGTAATATTTTTGTATTGTAGAAATTATATGAATTCATAAAATGAACGGAGTGGTTTTTAAAGTATATTTCGATTTAAAATTTTATTAATGTAAGAGACATCCTACACTTTTTTAATATACATGTGTGTTTTAATCCAACTTGCCAAAAACTACAAAAAGAAACAGATAGATTGTTTAAACCATACCTACATTTATTACAATCACACTTGTAGCTGACAATTAATTTTGAATAACTTTGTAGTGGTTGACTGAAGTAATTTTAAATTTGCAAAATGCTTCATAAAAAAGTGATTGATATTGTTTTGACGCGATTTGTTTGTTAAGTGGATTACAAAAACAACATTTCATCGAAAGACGCTACTTGTTTGCTGTAAACAAAACCTGTAATTTTTGTTTTTTAGTTAAAGATATTTAGGTTTTGTATAGTAGAAAAATGCTTATATGTGGAGCTTATATTCACTGCACTGTTTTAGAGTGATATATCTATATTTAAATCCTAATTTTTTATATTTTCCTATTATATTTACTGTACTTTCCAGCAACAATATATTATATATACATGTATATTCGCGATTTTTTCTTATAATTAATCTTTGGTTGTACAATGTAAGATTACAATCGAGCCTTACGGACTAATTAGTAATAATACTTTGACCCAATCTACCTAATATGTACTTGTATTATCTAAATCTAGAGTCCAACTACTATGCTTAGTTTACTATAATGTCTATATTCGCGATTGTTTTGAAATTTTACAAACTGCGAGTCAGTTCAGAATGTTGTTGGTTACTAAATACGAACACCCCCATTTAGTCGCGAATCGGTTACAACTAAAGGAACTGTTAGCAACTCATATAAATTGTAAAGAAGGCAATGGAGCCTTCCCAGATAAATTTTATCATGTGGTTATATAGGTAAATTAATTTTTTTTTTGTTGTTATTTAAATCAGCGACTTTTATTCGTTGTTATTTGCAAATCTGATACTAGAGCACTTATATTTTTACTAGAGTATTATTTATTTGGATGTGAAAGTGCTGTCCTGAGTCCAGCCCTTTCATTGATTAGCCAGAACAAATAGGTGGAGAGTCGGATAAAATTTAAGTAATAGATTTTATGACATAAGTACGGCATATACTTTCACAGGCATTTTAAAATTACAAATAGACAGTCCAATTTTATTTATTTTTATTCAATCATCGTCAGTTTTTAATAGACCTTCCTAACTTTGTTTCACATCTCTATCAAAGTGCTTTAAATTGTAACATTCAGCACAAAATTTGCATAACGTACTTTCTATTAAAATTTATAGTCGTAAAGAGCTTACCGGGAAAGCTTACGGAATTTAACTCAGTCGAAAGCTTTCAAAGATTTAGCAAATCTTTCTATAATACATAACTTTGACAAAATATTGACATTATTTAACATACGCCAGGGCACATTTCATTAATCTTAAAAAAATCATTAGTCAATGTGCTTCATTTTTTTAATAACTCCTTCCAAAATATTTATGGTCTTAATTAACGAATGCACCTGATAGCCAATTTACAGAAAATTAATTGAATGTCAAAAGCAGCCAGTGCACCAGTTTTTACTTAACAAATTTTACAAATACTTTCTATATGAGTTGAAAATTAGAAAAATTATGAGAATGTTCCGTTCATTTTTATTACTCATATAATTTGCTATGTAATTATCAATATCATATTTCTCACAGATTTCATATTAACTCTAATTTATTTCTTATACATACGACCATATGTCTAATGAATGTATGTAGCACCTAAGTTTACTATTTTTTAATTTAATGTTGATTTTATAGGACACAAATACTTTGTTGTAATCTTTAAATTGGAATAATTTTGTAATTATAAATCAAAACTTCTATGAAAAAAAAACTAAGAAAGCTTTTTCAATCGTTAACAACTCTTAAGAATACTTTGTAAAGCGACCTAAAAAAATATTTTTATTTATAAAAATCACTATCTTTCAACTTTAATATTTAACATTAAATTCATTAAAACATCTGTCGAGTGTTAACCATCATATTTACCATATTGAAATGTAAAAAAGAATCTTTTTAATAACGTTATGTTTAACCTCAAACATAACGATTATCAATATAGAATTAATTGTATACATTTATATTCCATTTAATGCAGTTTCACACACTAGTTAATGTACTAATTTTCCGATTGCTGTATTTTATGTGACCATTTAGGTGTTGTGCAGCGAACCTGTAATGTAGTCGCAAAATATTATCGACTTACCACATTCTATTTACTGATGGAATTAGTATTGCTAGAATATATTTGTATAAGAAAGTTTTTCTTTAAGTACATGGCTTATAATAATATCACATATTTATTTCGGATTAACCATAGAGTACTAATTATAATTTTATTTTTACTTTCGTTCATACGCGTCTACTGAAGAAGAGAATTTTTGCAAACGAGTAAGCCTTAATTATAATATACTAATCGCAATTAAAGGACATCCTATATGTGTGCGCAAAATTTGTATAGTTATATTAAATTAAAATTAGATCAGATTAAAATAGATTAGAATAATTACGTTGCATAATGGCTTCAGGTCTCATTGCCATTTCTCAAGCCTTGGTTTAGATTGAAACAGTTGACTCCAACAATTTCGTAATTTTGACAAGGAGCGCCTTACAACATTTGGCTCGATCATCGATAGCCTATAGAATTTTGGAACAGTGGTTCCAAAGCTGTGATTGCAATGGATGCCATCTCACGTGGGGGTTGTTGGAAATGAGACGGTCGACGATCTAGCTAAAATTACCTGTATCGATGGCGAGATTATGCTATTTAGTTCCAGTTTTTTTCAGATAAATTTGTGCAAGTCAAAACCGATTGCTTTTCTCTTTGGGCCTATTAATTTGATAAGCGGTCTAGAGAGAAAGGCATTTGGTATATGACAATGCAATCGCAGCCGCTAAATTTTGTTGGTTTGTAAAGTGTAAAATTAAATGCATGGACTTAATAATAGCATTAAGGTTTCGTTCCGGTCACAATTTAATAAAAAAAATCGGAAACAATTGCGCCACTTGTGGAGTAATTGAGGATATTTAATGGTAAATATCCTCAATTACTATTACTACTAATTAAGCATTTAGAATTGATTGTGCTGAGCAACTAGGTTATAAGTTAGTTAATGCTTACCTTGCCGAACGACATAGTCGCAAAGTGACTAAGCTCTTTAAATAGAGAGTAAAAAAATGTCTATTAATAGAATCCATAGAATCAGAAATTCTATATACTGGCAATTTCTTAGCATAAAGATGCAGACCACGATTGTAATTTACACAAATATATATCGATTGAATCTTTGGGACTAATTTAATGGCGTCTGTATATAAAAAGGCAATTTGCCTTTTAGACATTTTGATGTTTATGTAATTTTGATGATTATATCATCCCATATATCAACCATTATTAATAAACATCGATATTTTAAAATCTCATAGCTATTTAAACATAAGCCGTAAAAAACCTATCATTAGTACAAACAAGAGGTATTACAGTTATAAACAGCGCTGTTTTATGCCCGATCACACTTTCAGTAATGCTTTCGACACGTATTCAGCTTACTCCCCACATGTTCCTACTCCCCAAAAAGTCTTTCTTGCAAATCAATTCCGTCTATACAAATAAGTTAATGTATATCAATGAAAGGAGTGGGCGGAAAGGATTACTGACCGCAAGTAATTAAGGTTTCCGTAAACAATCAAGCGTAATATTAGACTTTTGGGAAAAGTTCGAAGCTCTTATTCCCTTTTTAGGCATCATTAAAACAGTAATTGTGACGTGGACTAAATACGAAGATTGGCTATTAAATTTCATGGTGTTCTAAATAAAACTAATTAAGATTTGCATTAGAAAATTATTACAAATTATATTTTATTAAAAATATTTATTTTTTTACATTATTATTTTTTACAGAAATAGAATATCCTGATGGCTTGATAACACGTCGACTTTACAGGATTGCTTTATAGTCACAAAATTTTTTTTCGTGGATTCCAATATGAAAAAATATGTTTTATTATTAAAATAAAATTTTCCTCCTAATCTGATTTTGAGACATCAAATTTCTTATACGACGTGACGGCGGGCTTTGCAAAGCTAATCGTGGGAGTGTTTTATAAAATGATTGAAAGTTGATAAGCAGATTACAACAATGATGAGGGCGTAATATACAGCAAAGGTTAATAAAATACAAAACTGTATACATATTATGTTTATCGTGTTTTTAGAAACTCATAACGAAATTGATATATTCTTCTTCTTTCTTTGAAGTATTGAATTGGAACAGATGTAAAATATGTTTTAACCAGCTTGCCCCTCCCTCTCCTTCTCTTTCTCTTACAGACATGCAATGCGTATACTACGTCAAAACTACCTTACGAATACGCTCGTCATTTATTTATTATTTAAATTAATCGAGTTCAACTTCAACGGCTCCAATTTATTGTGCATAAAACTGTAAATAGCTTTTTTTTCAAATGCTAAACTATGTGTAATTCTTGTATTTATTATTTTGAAGTATATCATACAAAAAACATAATTGCGACATCTTATACTTGCCAATGTTCAAGATCAATGTTTTGTTATAAAAGTAAGTTTAAAGGAACGAATTTAGTCGTTTATAAATAGAATTAGTTTAATAATACTACCATTTAATAATTTGCTATAAATTGACGATCACTCTCCGTCATCTTTAAGATCTGTCTTAAAGATTGTATTGTAATGGATGAAAATACAATAGAGAATAATCGCGAAGATGATTTTCATGAACCATTTGAAAGTTACTATTGTAAGAACCTCAAGATGTATATATGTTGAATAATAGCAAATGGAAAAAAACTAAACATTTAACATAACCATTTGAAGCATGTATACAATGTGGCTTACCACATGCAGGCTTTAAAATTTAAAATAAGTTGTAAGTTAGGTAAACCTTTGATCCCTTTAACTTCTATAAAACCACAAGTACTGTTTCTAACGATTGTTTTGGAGTTCGCTTTTGAAATAAGTCATTCAATCATTTTCATTCTAATGTATTAAATCTGAGAGTTGAACGTTATTTCGTATTGTTCTAAGTTCTTTGATCTGTCTCATTATTTATTCCATGGTACCTCATTAATGTGCAGCTACTTGAAAAACTAATAACCTTTTATTAATATCCAGGGATGCAAATTTGATTCTAAACTTTCTTATACTTACAAAATAAAAGAATTAAAATAATTTAACTATTGAAATACTAAGTGCAAAAAACATAATATATGTAGTATATAAAAATTAATACATGCGTGTCTTTTATGCACTACCATGTAGATCATCAAACAATACCCACATGACTGAATGTATCTATACATTTGTGAGGATCATCGTAAATTTTTAATAGTAGTTACTAACTTTAACTGCCTGATTGATCTAGTGTTGTATTGTCACTCCCTGTTAAATTTTGGCCCCGCATCGAGTCGGACGCCGCCGCCGGCCGCCCGCTCAGTCGTATCATTTAGCTTTATTAACATGATGGAGCGTAAATAATGCAAAAAAGTTTTAAAAATATTACTTTTTTAATCAGAATCGATTTTTTTCCGTCCCATCATCAAAGGTGTCACTAGTACTGTGATCTGTTTTCGATTTCGGGAGCAATTTGTATATAACACTATATAGTACATAATTAATTACTAGTGCGAGAATAACTTTTTTTGATATGGAAATATTTTTCTTAAAAATTCTAGATATCCTTTTTAAATCATATATAACATTACTATGTTCTTGGCGCATTATTCTAACTGTGTGTAGTTTAAATAGTAAGAGAACATGCAAATTAGTTAAAAATAAAGTAGTCGAGAATGACTTATGTTCTTGACATCAGTTTCTTTCTTTCCGTTATCCATTTAATTTCGCCGTCGCCGTCGCCGTCGCCGGGGCTACACATACTTTCTCTTCTGTACAGTGTCCTATTTCATCCTAAAACACCTGCTTACCTAAAAAATAAGTTTGAATTTGTTGCAGTGCAAGGCCAACTCCGAACCACACGGCAGCTCATTTTAAAAACTCCGAAATGCAATACTAATTATTATGAGCAATCCTTTCATGTTTTGGCTACCAGATTATGGAATTCGCTCCCGCTACTTATCCGACAGTCGAAATCACTAAACATTTTTAACAAATCTGTAAAAACCATTTTTTGAAAGCTACATAGACGACTTACATTTTATGTACTATTTTTATACATTTTATATTTAAATATTTATTAGTATACTCTTTTAATATTTATCATACTATCATTATGTTGTGTATACCTTTTAAGTACTCGTGTGTAATTATTCATATGTAAGTTTATCGCCTACCCTCAATTAATGAATAATATTTCCTTTATTAATCAACGGTTGCCTGGTAGAAATCGCTACCCTNAAACCATTTCTTGAAAGCTACATAGACGACTTACATTTTATGTACTATTTTTATGCTTTTTATATTTAAATATTTATTAGTATACTCTTTTAATATTTATCATACTATCATTATGTTGTGTAAACCTTTTAAGTACTCGTGTGTAATTATTCATATGTAAGTTTATCGCCTACCCTCAATTAATGAATAATATTTCCTTTATTAATCAACGGTTGCCTGGTAGAAATCGCTACCCTAGCGATAAGCCCGCCGTTTATGCAAATTTATATAGTCTCCTAGATTAAGTTTTTGTATTCTCTGTATTCATAATACAAAGTTATATAAAAAAGTGTAAAAAAATTGAAATTATTTTTAATTTAAAAAAAATTATCTAGTCGTTGGTCTTAACGAGAGGCATAGCGTTTTATACATATAATAGGGCCGATAATAATAACATTCTTATATATTAACTAAATAACGTTATTTAAAGTTATATTTTTTACGGGTACATACCACGATTATATGTGTTTATAAGATGATTTTTCAATAATTCAGCTCAATTAATAGACGTCGCAACGATGGCCTATGCAATTGGGCAGAAGTATCGATAAATCATGTTAAAACACATTTATTCGTGGTATGTAATTGTATATAATATATTTTTACATACGGCAATAAAACACGAAAGATTCAGTTTTAAATAACTTTATACCTATATACCAAAGATTTTACGGAGTAGCGGTCGGGTGGCATAAGTATAATAAAAAAAATAAAAATTGTCTATCGAAAATGAACTGTCAAAGAAGTGTCAACTGTCAAGTGAGCAATTTGTTTTTGTACTTTGTAGATAAATCGTAACAGGTATATTAAATCTTATTAAGTGATTTTCATTTGAGTTTTGATGAATATTAAATATTAAAACGTAATCTAAAACAGGTTTATTATATTTCCAATGGTGTGTTTATCAAGATGAGCTGTTTCACATGCATACGAGGTGGGTTTGACGTTACCGTATCATTAATTGTGGCATAAGTGTATTTAAAATATCTCGTGAAAAGGACGAAAAAATATAATATTTTGTTATTAATTATTTTTGCAACATATACGAATCAAAGTAGTGTTTTTCAGGATGTTATAAATATCAGTACCATAAATATTTTCACTTATGGTGACGAAAGTTAAATAGTTAAAGCAAATTCGACTTTAGAGCAAGTGCATTGAATTATCGCCGCTAGTGAAGAAAGTTCCCTACCCCCCTTGAAGAGCCCTCCGCAAAGTTAATTAACTATAAATAGCTTTGTATCATCAACTAGAACTTTAAGTCTGTGCTAATTAGCATGATATAAGTGATTAACTGGTTTTATTGATACACTGTTTATTTCCTGCAACTATTATCTACATGATTGAATTCAGTGGAAAAAATAAATTCATATTCAGAATAGGGAACAGAAATAAACACAGTCCCCAAAACTGATTTTAAGACAATTTGAATACTGGAACATTGATATTGCTAATTTAGTTATATAGTAAAAAAATATCTATAACTAATCTAGCCTTGCAGTTGTCTTACACAAAAATTATTACATGATTGAAGAAGAATTTCAACTATTGTTAATAAATTTAACACTCTAGAAAGTTTAATAATGTAGTAGAGCTGCACTTATATTATCTAGTATTGCAGATGCACCACATCACAAAGAGACTGATAAACTTGAACATAGTCCTATTCTTGCAGTGTTTTTTTAATATCTGTGCTGAAGTATATATTAAAATTACATATTTTACTTGATTTAGATTTTCTTATCAATGAATATAATAAACAATATTAGATATTTTATAAGTTATCTGTCTCTGTGAGGGGAGGCTTCTGGAGTGAGACTAATTAATACCCTACCAGCAAAGACAAGTAATCTGCTAGCCAATTAATTTGCATTCCATTATATTGCTGTGTGGACTGTTAAGAGGCAAATTACCTCTTACAAGATTAGCATGCTATTATCTTGCTACTGCAACATAACTTACTATCTGATGAGGCAACAATTAAGCTAGTCTTTCATTAAAAAAAAATTGCCTATTAGCTAAATTATGAAGAATTTGCCAGCTCTAGTTGTAAAGTTTTTGTTCAAACCTTGTTAAATTGAGATGAGAAGGGATGTCTACTTTATAACCTAATCTAACACTTAAATATCTGGTGTCATTATCGGTGTGATTGCACACCTCCAAAACAGTGTGACAATAGGTTGTAAATGTAAATTATTTTTGATCTCCTATCCCTCAGTTTTAATCTGAATATTAGTATTTTTATATGACCATTCTGTCTGCAACATTTATATATCCTGTAATTCAGACAAAAATGTGACGAGAGAAATTTTTTTTGTAAATGTGAACAATATGAAAATTTTTTGTCTTTAGGAAGCAAAAGTTGTAAATTGACAAAAAAATATTGAAGAGGCGAATTGCGTAAGGTTATCTTAATACAATCTTTTTTAATGTAGTCAAATTTGTTCTCTCTTTCTGAGGTGATGGAGAAGAATTTGAGCATGTCAGCTTAATTTTTATATATCGCTGACAAGTTAGCGCTTGACTGTGATCTCACATGATAATAAGTGATGAAAGCATATTAACCTAATTAAGTTGTAATTTACTTATTATGGTGTATACATTGCTCGGCTGCACATGTTTGCTGTTAGGATGGGTAACTGTCTATGGACGAAACCAGTCCGGACTCAGATAAATTAAAATACACAATTTCATAAATTGGCTCTACCTGGTTCTCTTTTCTTTGTTCAGTGTCTTTAGCTGTTAGCCTTACTGGCTCTTAGAGCATAACTAGATATCTGGCCTTCTGCTAGCAAAGTGTATATTTGCATCATTGCACAAGCAAGGATGTCAAAAGTTAAGTCTTATATAATGTTTTCATCATTTCCCTATATTATTTTTCAGGTTTAAAAATAACATTCCCATTCAAGGACAAGGAACTCAATAAAGTAGCAGCATTTTTTAATGCTTTGACATTTTTACTGACTTGTGCAGCTTTAGTACAACCAAGTTGGTTCAGAATTAAAGGTCTTCATTGCACTCAAAGTTTATCATTAACACAGTTCTTTACATTTGATGATGATGATAGTGATGACGATGATGATGATGATGATGAGCAAATAATGATACACCAACATGAATTTTATCCTATAAACCGATCTGATTTTAATGGTAAGCTGCTTCAGGGTATCTGACACTTGCAGACTACATTTTCTTATTTAAAATAAATATACATCCTGTATTTGAATTTGATCTAAAAGTCATCTTAAAATTAATTAATGAAAGTTTTTGAATTGTCCTGTATTTTTAAAATTGTTTTTATTTTTCTAGTTTGTTTCAAACTTTCAATTGTTAATAAAATACTGTTGCATTCACCCACTCAAGTTCTTACCTATAGTTTAACTTCATATCAAATATTAAATCATTCATTAATTTTATTTTGCAAAATTGTACAACATTGTCTCTTGAAACTCTACATAAAAGATAGGATTCTTCCTATTTCATAAATTTTAGAAGTCATATGATCAATGAGTTGATTTTCATTGTTTTTAATGATGCATGTACATTATTAAGGCTTGTTAATAATAATTTAATTTATGTAAGAAATACAAAGTAATGTTTTATCCACCTTATGATTGCATCAGGTTGATGAGTCCATTATGTAGATTAGAGTTATGTTTAATATAATGTCTACAGTACTTGAAACTTAATGAATCCTAGTATTAGCTATTATAAGAATAAGAGCAAACTAATATATTAATTTGTATACCACATTCATAACTTACGAGATTTTTATGAGCCAAGTAACATAGGCAAATTAAAAACCCAAACCTTTACCTAATCATCTATCTATTGAATCACCCTATCTATTGGTGAAAACCACATAAATGGACAAACAGATGAGGCATACAATATTGTTTTACATTATGTAAGAATAGTCAGGTTTATTTTTAGTCGAATACACATATTGTTTACAATGTTGCAAGTATAATTCAATTCTAAGTAAATCTGTGTAATATGTTTTTGTGTATTTGCAGGTCTTCCGCCATGTACAACACCAGAAATTATAACTCTAATGAGAGTTCTAATACTTCTTTGTTTCATGGTGCTATTATGTTCTTGTATTGGCATACTAATTAACGTCACAAGTCTTAATAGCAAAGCAATCAGAATGATGAGAAGGAATGCTATACCTAGTATAATGTGTGTGTTTTGGGTGATCGCCATTGTCGGCGTGTGTTACTATACGACTGTCGTGTTAGGCAATGCTAACAACAGTGACCCAAATACCATACAAGTTGATTATGAATATGGATTTTACACTATAACAGGAGCAGGTGAGTGCATATTATTCAATTTTAGTTGTAACTTGACTAATAGCTTACATGTGATAAGTTACAACTTCCTTGGTACAATAGTGTGAGAACTTGTTGCACTGATTAAGCTACTGCTGTAGTTTTTTGTAGCTTTTCTTCTAGAAGGGCCACACATGTTATGGTGACATGAATGTGGGTCACAAATGTTATGGCAACATTGGTGCAGACCACAAATATTTTGAGGACATTGATGCAGGCCACAAATGTCGTGAGGACATTGGTGCGGACCTCAAATGTCGTAAGGACATTGGTGCGGACCTCAAATGTCGTGAGGACATTGGTGCGGGCCACAAATGTCGTGAGGATATTGGCGCGGGCCACTGATGTTCTAATGACAATGGTGCGGGCCCCAAATGTCGTGAGGATATTGGTACAGGCCACAAATGTCGTGAGGACATTGGCGCGGGCCAGAGATGTTCTAATGACAATGGTGCGGGCCATAAATGTCGCGAGGGCATTGATGCGGGCCAGAAATGTCGGGAGGACAACGGCGCGGGCCACAGATGTACTGATGACATTGGTGCGGGCTACAAATGTTGTAAGTGACATACGTGGCCGTTCAAATCGGTGAATAATAAAACTGTGTCGCACATTAGCCTCACTCTTTCCCTATGTTAGTACCGCGTTTGTTTGTGTTAGATAAATAACATGTCACTAGCACATTAAGACGGGGAAGTAATGTAGATGTGGCCTATCAATTATTTTGGGTATTTTGTTATCTCAAACAATATTTTTAAACGATTTGAGCTTTCGACAATAAAAAACAAAAAAAAGGGGAAAATGTTTCCTTGTAATTTTTTTAGGGTTTAGAAAGAAATATGGAGAAAGTAACTTTTGTAATCACCGGCATGGGAGATATACGAATCGCGAACCTGAAGTGGCAATGGGCGGGGCACATAGTCCGAAGGACCGATGGACATTGGGGGCCGACGGTTCTGGAGTAGTGACCCCGCACCGGACGGCGCAGTGTAGGCAGACCCCCCACAAGGTGGACCGATGATTTAAAGGTCACCCGTAGCCGCTGGAGCCAGGCGGCGCAAGATCGGGCCTTGTGGACGTCATTACATGAGACCTATGTCCAGCTGTGGACGTCCATCTGTTGAAGCGACGACGATGAATGATTGCTAATTGTTCATTATAAATAAGATTTATAATAACATGTTTAAACTACACAAAATAAATACGATAACAAACCACATTCCTTAACACTATAGAACCAACTCAGATCTTATTGTTTGTAACACACAATTTTACTTTCATTTTAAATTATAAAATTGTATGATAATTTAGGTTACAGATAGACAAAATAATATAGAGGAAGATAGAGATTTATTCCAAAAAAAAAAAACCGTTTGAACAGTTGTAATTACTATACGGTATTTAATTACTACACACTATTTTATAAATGACAATAACAGCAATCTTATATAAAAAACAGACATTTTGTTTTTATTTTTGTGCACATTGGGGCGGAAACCCTTAGAAAAAATAATGAAATGTAGTTTGCTGAGCGGTGATAATTAATTTAAAGACCATTTCATATCAGTAACATATGCCATATTTAAAGTTTAATATGTATTTTAATGAGCTAATTACGAGTATATATTTATGAGGAAAAAATTGTATGACTCTCAATAATAGTAACTGTAATGTGTTTAAAATGCAAATGCGATACTACAATTTTCCTGTTATAGTTTTCAATTCATAATTTACTTAAAATACACTATATAAAGCGTTAGTGTTTTATGAATATTTTGCTTGAGAATATAGAAATATTATGTTAATTGAAACTGTAATGGTACAAGCACTCTCTTTATTAGCATGTTTTTGTATCAATCCTTGGCAGGTCAAGTTTGGGAAATTTTAGTCAAAACCTCCTCCTAGTCTAGAAAAATCAGAAACAACCTAGGTCTGCCATTTTTAACCTCATTATTATTTATTTGTATAATTTCGTTTAAGTATGTGCAAATTGTCAATGTTTTTATATTTAAAGGAATTATTTTAGTTAGTAGTTGTATGATTTTGTCTATTAGTAGTTTTATAATTTTATTAAGTGACATCTTGACGAAACCTGCATATTCTAGGAGGAGTTCTGGGATTTAGGTAGCCCCTTTTATTCTGAGTGGTAAATGCATTCACTCACCCCTGCTGAAAGTTATACCTTCCGCCAGGAGTGTGGAACTTGCTGCACAATATATCCAGTAAAACCAAGTGGTCCCCACCGCATCCTGGTCATTGGAACCAGAGGTTAGATGTGGACATTTGCCCTGGGACTCCTGACATCAGCTAATGCAATCAAACAAAGGGATAGAAGATGCTCAGAAGCACGTGTTGTGACCCCGATCTCTTCCTTCGGACAGAGGAGGTCTATGATGGAGCTTCTCTCTCCCTCTCTGATGCTTGGAACAACTTCGCTGTTGAACATACAATCAACTATGCTCACACACAACCTGTGTAATCAGAGAAAATTTATAGCCTGCCAATTTGCAATAGAGCAGCATTATAGATCTTTGCTCTAGAAACTCTCCCACGAAAGAGGAAAAAGCTACAACTTATGTTATATTATACCATCTTTAATTTCAGGTGCATTAGCTTTATTGGCGTCTGCTGCTAATTTGTGGGGTGCTCCGTTATCAAACGACGACGATTTGCAACAACGAAATCTAATGGAAGATTGGGATGGTTATGAAGCCCACAGTGTGGGCCCAACACCAGCAGTACCTACCTTACCCCCATATACACCAAGCCCAAATTATGTCCCAACAGCTCATCCTGCTTTTGCACCACCTGTCCTGGGCACTCAACAATACTTCCCATTTGATGATCTCTCCATACTCCCCCCACCACCTCCATATACACCATGATGGTTGTCATACATCACTATATTGTTATAACCTGTGAGTTATTTCTAGTTTTTGCTTATCAATGTTAGAAATCAATATCAAAATATTGTTTATTTATGTAGGCTTATCAAATCAGTCTGTTGGTAGTGAATCTACGACCGGCTTAGAAAGTTAAGAAGGTACCAATATAATATTCTGTTTTCATGCTTTAAATGATAATTTACATTGATGAAATTTTACATATTAATTAATATAACTATATATTGCTGTTTTGATTGAATAGTGACCCGATACAATAATTTAGTTTAATATATATTTAATCTAGAATAGTCTATACATTGTAACTTTTTTATAACAAGGATCAATATAAAAAATACCTTGATTTAAAGATAGTAAAATTTAAGTTTTCTTTACGATAATCCATTTAACAAAACATTCCTTTTAGCACATTAAAAGTATTATTGCCCACTGCACACAACAAAATAAAATGGAAATAATTGTTGATTTTTATATGTCAATTGATACAAAGAAAAGAATATCAGTCTTTCATATTTAATAATTAGGTTTTGGTTCTACGAATCTTGTTGAACTTAATGTTTTATAGTTTGTTATTGTTTTATATTTTTGTCTTTTACCTATAATCTTTATACTGGTAAATACATATTTACACAGATTACTAAGTAGTCAAGAACTTAGACCATAGAAAATATATAGACCCAAAATCTCCCATTTGTCTTATTTAGCCAAGTAGAAAACCAGATATGAAATTATTTTTGTGTTAGTTATTCGTTTGATATTTATCACATATTATTTATGCCTTGGTTTAACTCTTTTTGTCCTTTATAGTAGTTGGCACCAGATTAAAATTATTTTAAAGCACAGATAACAGGTACTTACACGAAATGACGAAAAAAATGGTCAAATAAATCAAATATAGTAGTAATGTATTTATTATTATTATCCTACTTTGACACTCACGCCCGTTTACGCAAAATATATATTTATATTATATATAAGGTATTTTATAATAATTACTTAAATACAGAAATATCAAATAATACATGGACATACATAAACAATTACTTAAATAAATACAACGGGCGGAGGATACACCCCGGCAGGGAGACCAAACGGCCGGGGGTCAGGGCTACAGGCTGAGAAACCGCCGGACTATCCTAGCCGAGTCCAGCAACACCGCCTTTTGCATCCTTGCTGCGAGCGAACTACCACGGAACCCCAGTCGTCTCAGGTGGTGAGCGAGACTGACTGGGATCAGACCATTCGCAGATATTACGATTGGGATGGTTTCAGCGGATCCCACTCCCCACATGGCGGTAATCTCGTGCGCCAGATCCAGATATTTACGTTTTTTCTCTGTCTCAGCTCGCACGAGATTCTCGTCATACGGGATCGTGATATCCACTAAAAACACCCGAGACTGTGCCCGGTCCATTATCACGATATCAGGCTTGTTGGCCAGTATGGTCCTGTCCGTGATAATGGACCGGTCCCAATAGATTCGGACACCATCGCGTTCGAGTACTGGCACCGGCTGGTACCTATAATACGGCAGCCTCTCGTCAAG